>CM075999.1:3440659-3478853 GCA_038087875.1 Malacoraja senta | reverse complement strand
GTAAGGTTAAACAGATTTGATTGGTTTTTGGGCTTCAGGGGGAGATAGAGTTGTGTATCGTCTGCGTAGCAATGGAAGGAAATGCCGTGCCTTTCAATGACTTGGCCTAAGGGGAGCATATACTGGGAGAAGAGAATGGGGCCAAGGATGGAACCTTGTGGAACCCCACAGCAGAGATTAGCTGGGGAGGAGAAAGAGTTGCCTATGTTAGTCGAGAAACTCCTACCTTTGAGGTCAGAGATGAACCAGCTCAGGGCAGTGCCATCAATACCAACCCCATACCGGAGACGGTCAATTAGGATGGTGTGGTCGACAGTATCAAATGCTGCGCTGAGGTCAAGAAGGAGCAGGATTGCACAGTCGCCGGAGTCAACGGTGAGCAGTAGGTCATTGTGTACCTTCAACAAGGCAGACTCTGTGCTGTGGTGAGAACTGAAACCTGATTGGAAAGTTTCCAAGATAGTGTTTTGGTGAAGGTAAGGTATAAGTTGACTTAAAATGACTTTTCAAGGGCTTTTGAGAGGAAAGGCAGTTTAGAAATGGGTCTGTAGTTGCTTGGCAAGGTGGGGTCGAGGTTAGGTTTTTTCAGGAGTGGTTGGACCACCGCATGCTTGAAGCAGGTAGGTGCAGTGCCAGTGGCCAGAGAGCTCTTGAAGATGGCGAGGATGCTGGGACCAGCTGTTGTAATGACGTCCTTTAGGAGGGCAGAGGGGACAGTGTCGAGGGGGCAGGTAGTAGGTTTCATGGTGGTGATCAGTTTTACAAGGGAGGGTAGAGTAGGGTTGGAAACAGTCTAATTTTGAAGAGCAGACCAATGAAACAGCCAGGTCACGGGTGGGAGGGGATCATGGCTGATCTATCTCTCCCTCCTAACCCCATTCTCCTGCCTTCTCCCCATAACCCCTGACACCCATACTAATCAAGAATCTATCAATCTCTGTCATAAAAATATCCACTGACTTGACCTCCACAGCCTTCTGTTGCAATGAATTCCACAGATTCACCACCCTCTGACTAAAGAAATTCCTCCTCATCTCTTTCCTAAAGAAATGTCCTTTAATTCTGAGGCTGTGTCCTCTAGTCCTAGACTCTCCCACTAGTGGAAACATCCTCTCCACATCCACTCTATCCAGCCCCAGTGTTACCCTCCCGCACACATTCACTTGTCCACACACCATTTTCCTCTGCTAATATATTTTGCCTGGGCAACTTGCAACCCAACGTTATGAATTTTGATTTATCTAATTTCAAGTAACCGCTGCATCCCCTGTCCGTTCGCCCCCCCCCCCCTTACCCCCCTCCCCCCACCCAGTTGTCTCGCCAGTTTCACTGTTCTCATCCCTTCATTATCACCACTTCCCCAGCCAACAATGGACCATTGTGGTCTCCACCTATCCTTGGTCATTGGTGCCGGCTCTGATTTCCCTATAACCTCTGACATCCGCACTAAACAAGAATCAGTCAATCTCTGCCTGAAAAATATCCACTGACTTGGCCTCCACAGCCATCCGTGGCAATCAATTCCACAGATTCATCACCCTCTGGCTGAAGAAATTCCTCCTCATCTCCTTCCTGATTAAATGCACCCTCCCCTCCCCGGTTTCCCGCTCCAGCCTGTGACCCCTCGGGTAGTCGCTGGACTGAGCCGTTGAGACAAACTATCTCCTGTGAGCAGCTGAAGATAGACACAAAAAAGCTGGAGTAACCCAGCGGGACAGGCAGAATCTCTGGAGAGATGGAATGGGAGACGTTTCGGGTTGAGACCCTTAGTCTGAAGTAGGGCCTCGACCCGAAACGCCACCCATTCCTTCTCTCCAGAGATGCTGCCTGTCCCGCTGGGTTACTCCAGCTTTTTGTGTCTATCCTTGGGTTTAAACCAGCATCTGCGCTTAGCTTCCTATACATCTCCTGTGAACAGCCCATGCCTGCACCTTGCTGCAGGGAATAGCTTTCCTCAGCTGAAGGCAATTTGCAGGCTGTCCAGAGACAGCTGTGTCACTTTCCCTTTGAAAGCCTGCAGATATATGCAGAGCTCTCTCTCTCTTCACAAACCGCCTCGCATCTACAAGCAAGCCTTGCCGAGACTGAGAGTGTGTTCCGGCAGCATTATATCTCCCAGCAAGCCTGCTTGCATCTTCTCTGTGTCTGCATGCATTGGCAGACTACCCTCGGACTATCCTTGATCGGACTTTGCTGGCTTTACCTTGCACCCACACTAATCAAGAATCTGTTCAAGAAGGAACTGCAGATGCTGGAGAATCAAAGGTAGACAAAATTGCTGGAGAAACTCAGCGGGTGCAGCAGCATCTATGGAGCGAAGGAAATAGGCAACTTTTCGGGACGAAACCCTGAAGGGTTTCGGCCCGAAACGTTACCTATTTCCTTCCTGAAGGGGTTCGGCCCGAAACGTTGCCTATTTCCTTCGCTCCATAGATGCTGCCGCACCCGCTGAGTTTCTCCGGCAATTTTGTCTACCTAATCAAGAATCTGTCAAAGGTACACAAAAATGCTGGAGAAACTCAGCGGGTGCAGCAGCATCTATGGAGCGAAGGAAATAGGCAACGTTTCGGGCCGAAACCCTTCTTCAGACTGATAGGGGGTGGGGAGAAGAAAGGAAAAAAGGAAAAAGGCGGAGAAGGAGCCCGAGGGCTGGGGGAGGGGAGGAGGGCAGGGGGGGTCACAGAGATGGGGCAGTTACAGAGTTGGTTGTGGAACAGTCTCGGAGAATCTGTCAATCTGCGCCTTCAACATACCCAATACTCTAACATAGAACATAGACTTTGGAGATCAGTTTAGAGATACAGCATGGAAACAGGCTCTTCGGCCCACCCACCATCGATCACCTGTTCACACTAGTTTCATGCTATCCCACTTTTGCATCCACTCCCTGCACACGAGGGGCAACTTACAGAGGGGCGATCTTTGAGATGTGGGAGGAAACCGGAGCATCCGGAGTCACAGGGAGAACGTGCAAACTCCACACAGCCAGCACCCGAGGTCAGGATCATAGAAACATAGAAATTAGGTGCAGGAGTAGGCCATTCGGCCCTTCGAGCCTGCACCGCCATTCAATATGATCATGGCTGATCATCCAACTCAGTATCCCGTACCTGCCTTCTCTCCATACCCTCTGATCCCTTTAGCCACAAGGGCCACATCTAACTCCCTCTTAAATATAGCCAATGAACTGGCCTCGACTACCCTCTGTGGCAGAGAGTTCCAGAGATTCACCACTCTCTGTGTGGAAAAAGTTCTTCTCATCTCGGTTTTAAAAGATTTCCCCCTTATCCTTAAGCTGTGACCCCTTGTCCTGGACTTCCCCAACATCGGGAGCAATCTTCCTGCATCTAGCCTGTCCAACCCCATAAGAATCTTGTAAGTTTCTATAAGATCCCCTCTCAATCTCCTAAATTCTAGAGAGTATAAACCAAGTCTATCCAGTCATTCTTCATAAGACAGTCCTGACATCCCAGGAATCCGTCTGGTGAACCTTCTCTGCACTCCCTCTATGGCAATAATGTCCTTCCTCAGATTTGGAGACCAAAACTGTACGTAATACTCCAGGTGTGGTCTCACCAAGACCCTGTACAACTGCAGTAGAACCTCCCTGCTCCTATACTCAAATCCTTTTGCTATGAAAGCTAACATACCATTCGCTTTCTTCACTGCCTGCTGCACCTGCATGCCTACTTTCAATGACTGGTGTACCATGACACCCAGGTCTCGCTGCATCTCCCCATTTCCTAATCGGCCACCATTTAGATAATAGTCTGCTTTCCTGTTTTTGCCACCAAAATGGTTAATCTCACATTTATCCACATTATACTGCATCTGCTAAACATTTGCCCTCTCACCCAGCCTATCCAAGTCACCTTGCAGTCTCCTAGCATCCTCCTAGATACATAGATACATAGAAAATAGGTGCAGGAATAGGCCATTCGGCCCTTCGAGCCTGCACCGCCATTCAATATGATCATGGCTGATCATCCAACTCAGTATCCCGTACCTGCCTTCTCTCCATACCCCCTGATCCCTTTAGCCACAAGGGCCACATCTAACTCCCTCTTAAATATAGCCAATGAACTGGCCTCAACTACCTTCTGTGGCAGAGAATTCCAGAGATTCACCACTCTCTGTGTGAAAAAGTTTTTCCTCATCTCGGTCTTAAAGGATTTCCCCCTTATCCTTAAGTATCTCCTCACAGCTAACACTGCCCCCCAGCTTAGTGTCATCCGCAAACTTGGAGATATTGCCTTCAATTCCCTCATCCAGATCATTAATATATATTGTAAATAGCTGGGGTCCCGGCACTGAGCCTTGCGGTACCCCACTAGTCACTGCCTGCCATTGTGAAAAGGACCCGTTTACTCCTACTCTTTGCTTCCTGTTTGCCAGCCAGTTCTCTATCCACATCAATACTGAACCCCCAATGCCATGTGCTTTAAGTTTGTATACTAATCTCTTATGTGGGACCTTGTCGAAAGCCTTCTGGAAGTCCAGATACGCCACATCCACTGGTTCTCCCTATCCACTCTACTAGTTACATCCTCGAAAAATTCTATAAGATTCGTCAGACATGATTTACCTTTCGTAAATCCATGCTGACTTTGTCCAATGATTTCACCACTTTCCAAATGTGCTGCTATCCCATCTTTAATAACTGACTCTAGCAGTTTCCCCACTACCGATGTTAGACTAACTGGTCTGTAAATCCCCGTTTTCTCTCTCCCTCCCTTCTTAAAAAGTGGGGTTACGTTTGCTACCCACCAATCCTCAGGAACTACTCCAGAATCTAAAGAGTTTTGAAAGATTATTACTAATGCATCCACTATTTCTGGAGCTACTTCCTTAAGTACTCTGGGATGCAGCCTATCTGGCCCTGGGATTTATCGGCCTTGAATCCATTCAATTTACCCAACACCACTTCCCGACTAACCTGGATTTCACTCAATTCCTGCAACTCCTTTGACCCGCGGTCCCCTGCTATTTCCGGCAGATTATTTATGTCTTCCTTAGTGAAGACGGAACCAAAGTAGTTATTCAATTGGTCCGCCATATCCTTGTTCCCCATGATCAACTCACCTGTTTCTGACTGCAAGGGATCGAACCCGGGTCTCTGGCGCTGTGCTCTACTGGTTGCTCCACAGTACAGCACACGTGCAGGCCATTCTGCCCACAATATCTGTGCTGTACATCTCATCTGCCTCCACCACCACCTTCGGCAGCGCGTTCCAGGCACCCACCACCCTCTGTGTAAAACACTTGCCCCACCGCACATCTCCTTTAAACGTTGCCCCTCTCACCTTTAAGCTCTGCCCTCAAAGCCAAAGTCAAAAGTCAAAGTCAATTTTATTTTATCACATCAGTTTTTAACATCGCCACCCTGGGAAAAAGGTTCTGAATGTCTTCCCTATCTATGCCGCTCATAATTTTATATACTTCAATCAAATCTCCCCTCAGCCTCCAACGTTCTAGAGAAAACAATCCCTGTTTGTCCAACTCTCCCTGTAGCGAAGGCCCTCAAATCCAGGCAACGATCTGGTGAATCTCCTCTGCACCCCCCCCCCCCCCCGACCTCATCACCTCCGCTAGCCTTTACTCCTACACCAACCCACACACTACTCACTCTCCCATACACCCTCCCCACCCCTCAATCCCAGCGTCGGACCCCAGCCATAACCCTTGTCATGTTGTCACCACCGCCCTCACCCCCCCCTTCCGACTGCCCCCTTTCCAATCCAAGCCCTCAGCCGAGCGCTTAACTTTGTACCTCCACATCTGAAGAAGGGTTCAGAATAGTTTAGTTTAGAGCAAGGGTTCCCAACCTGGGGTAAATATACCCCCAGGGGGTTAAATGTCACCGACCTAGGGGGTAAATTTGTTGATTCTGGATTCGTACATATTTGTTCTCATTGACTGACTGTGTTCTGGTATCTGTTCATCATTAGTTCACAAATAAGTGAAAGAACATTGTTATGCGCTATTGAAGTTGCCAGGGGTAAACGGGACAAAAAAGGTTGGGAACCCCTGGTTTAGAGAGACAGCACGGAAACAGGCCCTTCGGCCCACCAAGTCCACACCTTCCAGCGATCCCCGCACATTAACACTACCCTACACACAATAGGCACAATTGTACATTTACACCAAGCCAATTAACCTACAAATCGGAGGAAACAGAAGATCTCGAAGAAAACCCACGCAGGTCACGGGGAGAACGTACAAACTCCGTACAGACAGCACCCGTAGTCAGGATCGAACCCGTGTCTCTGGCGCTGTGAGGCAGCAACTCTACCGCTGCGCCACCGTGCCCAACTTGAAACGTCATCTGTCCATTCCCTCCACAGATGCTGCCCGACCCTTTATTCTTAGAATAAAGGGGAAGCCATTTAAGACTGAGGTGAGAAAAAACTATTTCACCCAGAGAGTTGTGAATTTGTGGAATTCCCTGCCACAGAGGGCAGTGGAGGCCAAGTCACTGGATGGATTTAAGACAGAGTTGGATAGAGCTCTAGGGGGCTAGTGGAATCAAGGGATATGGGGAGAAGGCAGGCACGGGTTATTGATTGGGGACGATCAGCCATGAATGGCGGTGCTGGGCTCGAAGGGCCGAATGGCCTCCTCCTGCACCTATTTTCTATGTTTCTATGACCCGCTGAGTTCCTCCAGCACATCTAACTGCTTCTTAAATGTTGGGATAGTCCCAGCCTCAACTACCTCCTCTGGCAGCTCGTTCCATACACCCACCACCCTCTGTGTAAACTAACATATGCAGTTTCCTCTTAGACATAAAATATACTTGCTGAATTGAAATTCAGGTCGGAGTATTAGTTTGGAGATTTGGACCCCGCGCCCGTGAGTCTATTTGAGACCGAGTCCGACACAGAACGGCGGTAAATAATTTTTCAGACCTTAAGATGCATTTGAGAGATTTTAAATGTGAGCATGTGCAGGTCAGCAGCAGGCATAGGGAACCTTTGACAAGAGGGAAGGTTTAACTTCTTGCAGATGCCTGTGGATCGGCTGCAGATGGAATAAGGACCCGCTGATCACCACCAGACAAAATCCCATTAAAAAACCTCACTTGACATCAGCGAACACACAGGGAATGTCACACAGACTATCGAGAACCCGAGACCGCAAATCAAAATCCAGAGTCACAGGAAATTAACTAAAACATCATTCAAAGACTGGTGTCGCAGAAATAAATGTTCAAAAAAAGGCAAAAGACGTGAAAATCTTAAACGGGAGAATTAACCAAAGATATAATTATAGGAATATCCAGTAGGAAATATCAGTGAAATGAAGGCAAAGGGCAAATGTTTTCCCAATCTAATTCAGGTAAACCACCCAGGTTATTCACTGGTACACAAAAATGCTGGAGAAACTCAGCGGGTGCAGCAGCATCTATGGAGCGAAGGAAATAGGCAACGTTTCGGGCCGAAACCCTTCTTCAGACTGATAGGGGGTGGGGAGAAGAACGGAAAAAAGGAAAAAGGCGGAGGAGGAGCCCGAGGGCTGGGGGAGGGGAGGAGACAACCAGAGGGCTGATGAAGGGGAGGGGACAGCAAGGGCTAGCAGAATTGGGAGAATTCAATGTTCCAGGTTATTCACTACTAGTGTAAGCTGGACATTATAAATGGGGAATGTGTAGGAAGGAACTGCAGGTGCTGGTTTACACCGAAGATAGACACAAAATGCTGGAGTAACTCAGCGGGTCAGGCAGCATCTCTGGAGAGAAGGAATGGGTGACGCTTCGGGTCGAGACCCTTCTTCAGACTGAGATGCAGGGGAGAGGGGGATATAGAGATATGGAAGGGTAAGGTGTGAAAAGGAAGGCGTTTGGCACGCTTGCCTTCGTTGGGAAGGGAGGGTACTGAGTACAAAAGTTGGGACAACATGGAACATGCATGGGTGACGTTTCATGTCGGGACCCTTCTTCCTGAGCACCTGTGACACATCACGTCAATATGGTCATAAGGTCATAAGTGATAGGAGTAGAATTAGGCTATTCGGCCCATCAAGTCTACTCCGCCATTCAATCATGGCTGATCTATCTCTCCCTCCTAACCCCATTCTGACACCCGTACTAATCAAGAATCAATCTATCTCTGCCTTAAAGATAATAGACAATAGACAATAGGTGCAGGAGTAGGCCATTCGGCCCTTCGAGCCAGCACCGCCATTCAATGTGACCATGGCTGATCGTCCCCAATCAGTACCCCGTTCCTGCCTTCTCCCCATATCCCCTGACTCCGCTATCTTTAAGAGCCCTATCTATCTCTCTCTTGAAAGCATCCAGAGAACCCGCCTCCACCGCCCTCTGAGGCAAGATATCCACTGACTTGGCCTCCACAGCCTTCTGTGGCAATGAGTTCCACAGATTCACCACTGTCTGCGTGCTGATGTGTAGTTCTGTTAGTTTACGATGCACTTTGTTGGAACTGTGGAGGTGGGAAGTGTGGGAGGTCAGGACGGGAGAGGGGATGAGAATTAATCTACTGCCACTGCGACTCAGAGCTCGCTTCCCCCTCTCTTGCACAAACCTCCGTAACACCACTGGTTTAGTTTAGTTTTGTTTTAGTTTTAGAAATACAGACCCTGTGGACGGCATGATGGCGCAGCGGGTAGAGTTGCTGCCTCACAGCGCCAGAGACCCGGGTTCGATCCCGACTACGGGTGCTGTCTGTACGGAGTTTGTACCTTCTCCCCGTGACCTGTGTGGGTTTTCGCCGAGATCTTCGGTTTCCTCCCACACTCCAAAGACGTGCGGGTTTGTAGGTTAATTGCCTTGGTATAAATGTAAAAATTGTCCTTAGTGTGTGTAGGATAGTGTTAGTGTGCGGGGATCGCTGGTCGGTGTGGGCTGAAGGGCCTGTTTCCGCACTGCATCTCTAAACGAGACTATATTTTAGCCCACCGAGTCTGTGCCGACCAGGGATCACCTCGTATACTAGTTGTATCTGAAACACCAGAGACTATTTACATAGCTTGTTGTCATAACTATGTAATAATTTCCAATTACATGGCGACTTGGACCACCTGATTATCCCAAAGCACGAATAAATATATAATAACCAATAATGCCATGAATTAATAATTAGTAATACAAGGTCAACTCTGCCTCTGGGTATGGACACCCCGAGCCAGTGTGGGTCCCAAGCCTGGACAAAGGAGAATGGTCGGGCATAGAGCTAGCACCCGCCCCTACCCCGTAAACCCCAAACCCGCTACGGCAAACAGCGGGCATAAACTATACTGGAAACCGGCATGAGATGGAGTCTGCCCCCTGCGAGTATGACGGGCTCGGGCCAAAACCTCCGGGAAACCGCTCGAGGGTGGAAAACGTCGCACGTAACTGAACAGAATGGCGAAAGCTTGCTGCCCCATGCACTCAACAGTGTGGGAGGAACTAAGTCTAAGTCTAAGTTTGTTTGCTCGTGTGTCAGTCGACGTGTAGCTCGCTGTTGGCTTCTGGCGTCGTCCAACATGTTGATAGAACTGGTCGGGTAACAGACAACATGTTGGCTCCTCCTCTGCCTTTTTTCCTTTCTTCTCCCCACTCCCTATCAGTCTGAAGAAGGGTTTCGGCCCAAAACGTTGCCTGTTTCCTTCACTCCATAGATGCTGCTGCACCCGCTGAGTTTCTCCAGCATTTTTGTCTACCTTCGATTTTCGAGCATCTGCAGTTCCTTCTTTAATGCATCGTGTCGTCGTTTCTGGGGATCGCCACGAGGAGGCTTCTATCTCATGTGGAAACAGGCCCTTCGGCCCAACTTGCCCACACTAGTCCCACCTGCCTGCGTTTGGCCCATATCCCTCCAAACCTGCCATATCCATGGACCTGTGTAACTGTTTCTTAAACGTTGGGATAGTCCCAGCCTCAACTACCTCCTCTGGCAGCTCGTTCCATACACCCACCACCCTGTGTGTGAAAGGGTGTGTAATCATGTATTGTCTTTCTACTGACCGGTTAGCACTCACTCACCAAAAAGCTTTTCACGGTACCTCAGCACACAAGTGATAATAAACTAAACTGAACTGAAGTGAACTAATCTCTTCAATCTTCAAGGAGTCAGAGTTTTTTTTAATTTATTTCAAAATAGACTTTATTCAGGTAATAAATATATACAATACATGTACCGTGCGAAAAATTCATCCGACATTTTCGGAGGCTATACAAATTGTTCAATGCAGTCTATATACATTTTTCTCAAATTTCACAAATCTGTCCCCCACCCGTGCCACTCATGTGGCCCCTGGCGTGGGATACCTTCCCTTATTTTGAGAGGCGTCTCCACCATACCGTGCCCCCCAAGTCAGAGGTGTTGATGCGTTTTGGCAGCGATGGCATACGAGGAGAGAGCGTAGCTGCTTTAAGAGATTGCATTAGGATTCTGCCCAGGCACATCTGGCCCACGCTGAGCACTGCGGGATGGTTCAGATTATTGCTTTGAATGACTTGCTGGTGTTGAAGTTGTCTAGCTTATTTCGTGCTTACAGATCCGGGAAGATAAAAGAGGAGGAGAGACTAATTCCCCAAAGGCTTACTGTCTCTCTCCCCTTCCTTTTAAGCAAAGATTCCCCATATCACCTTGACTACCTGATCTCTAAGTTGCACGACATTTTAAACATATAAGATTATTAAGGGTTTGGACACGCTAGAGGCAGGAAACATGTTCCCGATGTTGGGGGAGTCCAGAACCAGGGGCCACAGTTTAAGAATAAGGGGTAAGATGAGGAAACACTTCTTCACACAGAGAGTTGTGAGTCTGGAATTCTCTGCCTCAGAGGGCGGTGGAGGCCCGTTCTCTGGATGCTTTCAAGAGAGAGTTAGATAGGGCTCTTAAAGATAGCGGAGTCAGGGGATATGGGGAGAAGGCAGGAACGGGGTACTGATTGGGGATGATCAGCCATGATCACATTGAATGGCGGTGCTGGCTCGAAGGGCTGAATGGCCTACTCCTGCACCTATTGTCTATTGTCTAAATTATCCTGTGGCATAGCGCTCTGACAAGGAACGAGATCAAGTGCCACCTATATCTCTGCTCTACATTTCACATCTCCTCTTCTCTCCTTATCCGACACCCTTTTGCAGTTTAGAGATTCAGCACGGAAACAGGCCCTTCGGCCCACCGAGTCGGTGCTGACCATCAATCACCCGTTCACACTAGTTCTACGTTTTTATGCCACATATGCACACACTTGCTGCAATTTACAGAGGGCCAATTAATCTGTAAACCCGCATGTCTTTGGCATGTGGAAGGAAACCGGAGCACCCGGAGGAAACCCATGCAGTCACAGGAAGAACGTGCAAACTCCACACGGACAGCACCTGAGGTCGGAATCGAACCCAGGTCTCGAGTGCGGTGAGGCAGCAGCTCTACCCGCTGCATCTCTCAGCTCACTGGCGATGCCAGCATTGTTATTTAAAATAATGATTGGCAACCATTTACAAGACCATTTCGTAGGTTTAAGATGAGGGGGCAAGATATCAGATGAAACTGAGGGACAACTATTTCATACAGAGGGAGGTGTATATATGGAACGAGCTTGTCAGAAGTTCCAGATCTAGAATGTCCTATTTTAGATCTAGAACATACTAGAATTGGGGTATTCTTTTCCACACAGAGGGTAGTTCATATATCTAGAGACACTCAGTAGACACAAAGTGCTGGAGTAACTCAGTGGGTCAGGCAGCATCTCTGGAGAGAAGGAATGGGTGACGTTTCGGGTCGAGACCCTTCTTCAGACTGATGTCAGGGGAGGGGGCGGGACAAAGATAGAATGTAGTCGGAGACAGTAAGACTGGTGGGAGAACTGGGAAGGGGGAGGGGGTGGAGAGAGAGAGAAATCAAGGACTATCTGAAGTTAGATAACTCAATGTTCATACCGCTGGGGTGTAAACTACCCAAACGGAATATGAGGTGCTGTTCCTCCAATTTTCACTCTGACAATGGAGTAGGCCCAGGACAGAAAGGTCAGATTGGGAATGGGAGGGGGAGTTGAAGTGCTGGGCCACCGGGCGATCAGGTAGGTTAAGGCGGACTGAGTGGAGGTGTTGGGCGAAACGATCGCCGAGCCTGCGCTTGGTCTCGCCGATGTAGAGGAGTTGACACCTGGAACAGCGGATGCAATAGATGAGGTTGGAGGAGGTGCAAGTGAACCTCTGCCTCACCTGGAAAGGCTATAGATCTATAGAGGTGGTTAAAAGTACAACTTGCATTAGGACAGGTTAATGAATAGGGGATGGTTTGGTTTGAGATTATTTATTGTCACATGTACCGAGGTACAGTGGAAAGCTTGTTTTAGTTTAGTTTAGAGATACAGTGCAGAAACAGGCCCCTTCGGCCCACCGAGTCCATGCCAACCAGTGTTCCCCACACATTAACACTACCCTACACACACTAGGGACAATTTTACATTTATACAATTTTACCATGCCAATTAATCTACAAACCTGTACGTCTTTGGATTGTGGGAAGAAGCCGAAGATCCCGGAGAAAACCCACGCAGGTCACGGGGAGAAGGTACAAACTCCGTACAGACAGCACCCGTAGTCAGGATTGAACCCGGGTCTCTGGCGCTGTGAGGCAGCAACTCTACCGCTGCGCCACCGTGCTGCCCGCCAACCAGTCAGCAGAAAGAAAATACATGATTACAATCGAGCCATTGACAGTGTACAGATACAGGATAAAGGGAATAACGTGAATAATGTCTAGATGAAGCCCAGTAACGTCCGATCAAAGATAGTCCAAGATTTAGAGGGCTGTGGGCCAAATAGAGGCAAATGGAACTAGCCCAGTATGGCAGTTCAGGCAGCATGTGCAAATTGGGCTGAAGGGCCTGTTCCTGTGCTATGTCTCTATGACATTTTGTAGTGGATATTGAGCTGAGAAGAACTGCAGACTTAAGTGGCGCAGCGGGTAGAGCTGCTTCCTCACCACGCCAGAGACCCGGGATTATCTTGGGTGCTGTCTGTATGGAGTTTGCACGTTCTCCCTGTAACAGTGTGGGTTTACTCCGGGTGATCCAGTTTCCTCCCACTCTCCAAAGACGTGCGGTTTCCCTTATCATGTATCCAAACACTGTAAATAGCTTGATTGTAATCATGTATTGTCTTTCTGCTGATTAGCACGCAACAAAAGCTTTTCACGGTACCTCAGTACACGGGGCAATAAACTGAACTAAAATGGCTTCTGTAAACTGCCCCTAGTGTGTGGAGAAAATGGGATAACGGAGAACTGGTGTGAACGGATGATCGCTGGTTGGTGCGGAGTCAGTTGGGCAGAAGGGCCTGTTTCCGTGCTGTTTCTCTAATCTAAACCCAGATCGGAGACGAGGAGACACTTTTTCTCACAGAGAGTGGTGAGTCTGTGGAATTCTCTGCCTCAGAGGGCGGTGGAGGCAGGTTCTCTGGATGCTTTCAAGAGAGAGCTAGATAGGGCTCTTAAAAATAGCGGAGTCAGGGGATATGGGGAGAAGGCAGGAACGGGGTACTGATTGGGGATGATCAGCCATGATCACATTGAATGGCGGTGCTGGCTCGAAGGGCCGAATGGCCTGCTCCTGCACCTATTGTCTATTGTCTATTGTCTAAAACTGACATTTATTCCAAATGGAACAATTTGAAATGTAAGATAGACACAATAATTTGTGTCAATAGACACGAAAAGCTGGAGTGACTCAGCAGGTCAGGCAGGAGATAGTCCAGCTTTTTGTGTGTGTCTCGTGTTTTAGCCAGCATCGGTTTTACCTTCATACACATTATTTGTGTCTGTCTTCGGTTTAAACCAGCGTGTGTGGAGGGTGCAGGTTGTATATGTGGACATTTCCTACACGTTTTGAAATGTAAGTTGAGCTGGCCTGGAGATCTCCACTGGAATGATTAGGTTCCTGCGTTGTCGTGATCTGATGCGTGGGAGCTGAAAGATTCCTCTGACAGCAGGCTCCTGATCAGATGTAAATACTGCGCCTGGTAGAAAATGTTAACAGCCGCTCCATCCTCTGAGTTTTAAGCAGAAGGTGTTGCAAGCAGTGAGAATGTTGCTGTCACACACAGGACTATTCTCCAGTGATACAGGTTCATTAAATTCTCATGTTGGTTTGAACCAGACTTTCCTGTCCAACTGCTGCCAATATAAAGCACGTCATCATCACTGAGATACAAGAGTATATGGACAAGGTGGTATTCCCATATCTTACACGCAGCAAATGGCGACAGCGTTAGAAAGTATGCAGACTACAAAGCAAAACCAAAAATATAATGGATATTTTTGGGGGCGACTTGCAAACTCTCTCTGTTTATAATTGCCTAGTTTCTGTCAGAGTTAGAAAGGCTCAGAGTGCTGGAGTAACTCAGTGGGTCAGGCAGCATCTGTGGAGAACATGGATAGGTGACGTTTCACAGAGTGCTGGAGTAACTCAGTAGGTCAGGCAGCATCTGTGGAGAACATGGATAGGCGACGTTTGACAGAGTGCTGGAGTAACTCAGGCGGGTCAGGCAGCATCTGTGGAGAACATGGATAGGTGACGTTTCACAGAGTGCTGGAGTAACTCAGCGGGTCAGGCAGCATCTGTGGAGGACATGGATAGGCGACGTTTTGGGTCTCCCTAGTTCTGTGTTATCCCACTTTCTCATCCACTCCCGACATAATGAGGGCGATTTACAGAGGGCCGATTAGCCTACAAACCCGTGCGTCTTTGGGATGTGAGAGGAAACCGGAGAGAAACTGGTCCAGACCCAAAACGTCCGCTGCTCTAGGTGTCAGCTGCTCTACATCGGTGAGACCAAGCGTAGGCTTGGCGATCGCTTCGCCCAACACCTCCGCTCGGTCCGCATTAACCAACCTGATCTCCCTGTGGCTCAGCACTTCAACTCCCCCTCCCATTCCGAATCCGACCCTTCTGTCCTGGGCCTCCTCCATGGCCAGAGTGAGCACCACCGGAAACTGGAGGAACAGCACCTCATATTCCGCTTGGGCAGTATGCACCCTAGCGGCATTAACATTGAATTCTCCAATTTCCGGTAGCCCTTGCTGTCTCCTCCCCTTCTCAGCTCTCCCTCAGTCCTCTGACTCCTCCTCTTCCTTTCTTCTTCCTGCCCCCCCCCCCCCCCAACCTACATCAGTCTGAAGCAAATATACTAGAGGATCTTTGGCCCGAAACGTTGCCTATTTCCTTCGCTCCATAGATGCTGCCCCACCCGCTGAGTTTCTCCAGCACTTTTGTCTACCTTCGATTTCCAGCATCTGCAGTTCCTTCTTGAACACGTCACCTATCCATGTTCTCCAGAGATGCTGCCTGACCCGCTGAATTACTCCAGCACTATGTGTCTCTCTTTAGAATAGGTCCAGTTTTTAACCAGACTCTTGCAGACATACAGAATGGAAGTTGGATTGCCATGTTCGACATTGTGGCCAGGATATGATGAGGAACTTGGTGTAGGAGAAGTTTTAGGGGCAGGATATGCAAGGTGTAAGGACAACAGAGTGTGTTTACCATCTGGAGCTCAACGTTGCCACATCCAGAATCAATCATGGTCTTCAAAAAGTTCATGTTCATAAGTTCTAGGAGCAGAATTAGGCCATTCGGCCCATCAACTCCACTCCATCATTCAATCATGGCTGATCCATCTCTTCCTCTCAACCCCATTCTCCTGCCTTCTCCCCATAACCCCAGTCACCAGTACTAATCAAGTATCTGTCAATCTCCACGTTAAAAATATCCATTGACTTGACCTCCACAGCCGCCTGTGGCAATGAATTCCACAGATTCGCCACCCTCTGACTGAAGAAATTCCTCCTCATCTCCTTCCTAAAGGTACATCCTTTAATTCTGAGGCTGAGCCCTCTGGTCCTAGACTCTCCCACTAGTGGAAATATCCTCTCCACATCCACTCTATCCAGGCTTTTCACTGTTCCGTACAAAGGACTTGAGAATGTTTGCAAGGTTCCAGGAGAGAGGAATGGGTCTGGTGGGAGCTGGTACAGACACGACATCTTATGGCAGAACATTTCACTGATTCTATGATCTTACATTTTTCACTGATTAGTTCAGATTATTGGAGGGTCTTGCAGCTTATTCTAGACCATCTGGCTCACTAACGCAGGCCAATTAGCATCAGTGTTGGAAACCTCAAAACCACCAGCTTCTCATAAAAATCCATCTACAATTAGCGCAGTGGTGCAGCGGTAGAGTTGCTGCCTCACAGCGCCAGAGACCTGGGTTCCATCCTGACTACGGGTGCTGTCTGTACGGAGTTTGTACGTTCTCCCCGTGACCTGCGTGGGTTTTCTCCGGGTGCTCCGGTTTCCTCCCACACTCCAAAGGCGTACAGGTCTGTAGGTTAATTGGTTTTGGTAAAATTGTAAATTGTCCCTAGTGTGTGTAGGATAGTGTTAGTGTGTGGGGATCGCTGGTCGGCGCGGACTCGGTGGGGCTGAAGGCCATGTTTCCACACTGTGTCTCTGAAGTCTATGTGCTTAATGTTGGGCAGGATGGTTCAAGAGCCTGGTGGTTGCTGGGAAGAAGAAACTGTTCTTGCACCTGGAAATCAAGGTTCTTAGGCTTCTGTGCCTTCTTACCGATGGTAGCAGCGAGATGAAAGAGTAGGTACACAAAAATGCTGGAGAAACTCAGCGGGTGCAGCAGCATCTATGGAGCGAAGGAAATAGGTAATGTTTCGGGCCGAAACCCCTTCTTCAGACTGATAGGGGGTGGGGAGAAGAAAGGAAAAAAGGAAAAAGGCAGAGGAGGAGCCCGAGGGCTGGGGGAGGGGAGGAGACAACCAGATGGCTGATGAAGGGGAGGGGACAGCAAGGGCTAGCAGAATTGTGAGAATTCAATGTTCAAGCCCCCAGGATGTAGACTACCCAAGCGGAATATGAGGTGCATTTCCTCCAATTTACGGTGTTGCTCGCTGTGGCCATGGAGGAGACCCAAGACAGAGAGGTCAGATACGGAATGGGAGGGGAGTTGAAGTGCTGAGCCACCGGGAGTTCAGGTTGGTTATTGCGGACCGACCGGAGGTGTTCGGCGAAACGATCGCCAAGCCTCCGCTTGGTCTCAAAGCGGAGATGAAAGAGTAGTCTGAAGAAGGCTCGCGACCCAAAAAGTAACTTCTCCAGAGACGTTGCCTGACCTGCTGAGTTACTCCAGCACTTTGTGTCATTTTTGTGTATTAACCAGCATCTATCAGAGCCCCAACACAAAGTGGAGGAACAGCACCTCATATTTCGCTTGGGCAGCTTACACCCCAGCGGTATGAACATTGACTTCTCTAACTTCAGGTAACCCTTGCTTTCCCTCTCTCTCCATCCCCTCCCCCATGCTTGTTCTACGACCAGTCTGACTGTCCTCCTGATTAAATGTTATCTTTGAATGCTTCATTGTCACCTTCCCCAAGCTAACCCACCCCCTATCAGTCTGAAGAAGGGTTTCGGCCCGAAACGTTGCCTATTTCCTTCCTGAAGGGTTTCGGCCCGAAACGTTGCCTATTTCCTTCCTGAAGGGTTTCGGCCCGAAACGTTGCCTATTTCCTTCCTGAAGGGTTTCGTCCCGAAACGTTGCCTATTTCCTTCGCTCCATAGATGCTGCTGCACCCGCTGAGTTTCTCCAGCTTTTTTGTGTACCTTATCTAATCTACTTGATCTTTCTTGAAGTTCGTCTCCTTTGATCTCTCGTTTTCACACTTACCCTTCCTTATCTCTGTGTCTCCCTCTCCCCTGACTCTCAGTCTGAAGAAGGGTCTCGACCTGAAACATCACCCGTTCCTTCTCTCCCGGTGATGCTGCCTGTCTCGCTGAGTTACTCCAGCTTTATCGTGTGTCTATCTGTAGTTCTCTGTTTCTGGATGAGAGCGTGGCCAGGGTGGTGTGTGTGTCTTTGAGGATATTAGCTGCCTTTGTGTTCATCCCTCTGATGGTGACGAGGCAAATACCATAGTTTAAAAAAAACACAAACCTTTTTATAGTTAATCACCTGGTAAGTCAGAATACTTGGCTCTGCAATAATGCTCTGGGTTTGAAAAACATAATTCAGCTTATACATCGGCGAGGTTGTTCATGATGTGGACTCTTCTACATCGGCGAGACCAAACGCAGACTGGGCGATCGTTTCGCTGAACACCTTCGCTCAGTCCACCTGAACCTACCTGAACTCCCAGTTGCCAAACACTTTAATTCTCCTTCCCATTCCTACAAGACCTTTCGTCCTCGGTCTCCACCATTGTCAGAGTGAGGCCAAACGCAAATTGGAGGAACAGCATCTCATATTTCGCTTGGGCAGCTTACAGCCCAGTGGTATCAATATAGATGTTTCTCACTTCAAGTAACCCCGGCATTCCCTCTTTCTCTATCCCTCCCCCACCCAAGTCGCACCAGCTTCTCGTTTTCACCCAACAAACAGCTAACAATGGCCTGTTGCCTTTGTCATCGTTACTTTTTTCCATATCTTTCATTCATTGTTCTTTATCCCTCTACATCACCATCTATATCTCTCGTTTCCCTTATCCCTAACCGGTCTGAAGTAGGGTCTCGACCTGAAACGTCACCCATACCTTCTCTCCAGAGATGCTGCCTGTCCCACTGAGTTACTGCAACTTTTTGTGTCTATCTTCGGTTTCAACCAACATCTGCAGTTCCTTCCTACACTTCCATCCACTGTGCGGGTTGAAACATTTGCCCCGACATTTAATTTATTTGCTGATGTGGGCTTCTGAGTAAATGAGATGAGATCGAGGGCTGAATCAGCGAGGCTATCCGAGACAGAAGACTCTACAACTCTGCTTCAACTCCACGAGGGATCGCTCAGAGTGAATTACAGGCTCCTAATTCAATTGTGGTGTTTGCAAAATCACAAACTACAGCAGCAAAGATGTCTTCTTTACAAACATCCAAACCCTTCAATTAGATTATCATTTGACTTAACGATGGTTCATCTTGTCCAAGCTCGGCATAAGATTAAGAACTTTACTTTAGTTTACAGATTAGTTTAGTCCAAAGAGCATCTCTGGAGAGAAGGAATGGGTGACGTTTCGGGGGATGAAACGTCACCCATTCCTTCTCTCCAGAGGCGCTGCCTGTCCCGCTGAGTTACTCCAGCTTTTTGTGTCTATTTATGATTAATTTAGTTTAGTTTAAAGCTGCATTATGGAAACAGGCCATTTGCCGACCATGTCCATGCCGAGTATCATTCACACTAGTTATCCCACTTTCTCATCCACTCCCTACACACTAGGGACAATTGGGAGAGGACAATTAACCTACAAACCCACACATCTTTGGGATGTGGAAGGAAACCAGAGCACCCGGGGGAAACCCACGCGGTCATAGGTATAAGGTGTCAGGGGTTACGGGGAGAAGGCAGGAGAATGGGGTTGAGAGGGAAAGATAGATCAGCCTTGATTGAATGGCGGAGTAGACTTGATGGGCTGAGTAACCTTTTGAAATTATGAACGTGCAAACTCCACACAGACAGCACCCGAGGTCAGGATCGAACCCGGGTCTCTGCTGCTGTGGGGCAGCGACTCTACCCGCTACACCACCGTGCCACCCATAATTAACAGTGAACTGTCGGTACGTTGATATTAACAGTGAGGAAAATGCTGATATCTCATCACTGATATGAATAATTTGTTTATCTTATTAGCCCAGCCATTGAATTCAGTCGTGGAATTGCAATAGTCCGGATAACTAAAGAGTCTTGTGCTGAATAAACTAGCAATGGCTTCAATAAATGGAGTCATATTTGATTGAACAAGTACACTATAATCAATGGCAGAATTAGATTATGTATTCCTGTAGTACTTACGTGAAGTGTCAAGCCCAGAGACTGATGAGAATAAATAGGAGGCTTTGAATCACAAATGTCCCTGTGAGATCTTGAAGGCTAATGGGATGGCTAATCAGTAATGATGTAACTCAGTCAAGGCCAAGGTAGCCTTTCCGAGGACGTTGATGAAAGCTCAATAAAACTGCCAGCGCTTCTAATCGGGCAGAAGCCCCAGCAGTGATTTCACCAGGCTACCATGTGAAGCAATTATTACGATTTGACAAAGGCTCCATTTCCAAAGGTGAAGAAAGATTTCAGTGAACTGCTGACCGCGATTTTAGCGACTCGCAGGGGAACAAGGATAACTTTATTACCACGTGTGACAAGTCACAGGGACATTCTTTGTTTGCGTACCTTGCCAAATAGTCGCCCATAAAGGGTGCTTATCAAGTTACAAATTCCACCCTCCACCCCCCCCCCATAACGATAGATTAGATATTAGTTTAGAGATACAGCACGGAAACAGGCCCTTCGGCCCACCGAGTCCGCGTCGACCAGCGATCCCCACACACTAACACTATCCTACACAAACTAGGGACAATTTTACATTTACACCAAAGCCAAATAACCTACAAACCTGCACGTCTTTGGAGTGTGGGAGAAAACCAAAGATCTTGGAGAAAACCCGCGCAGGGTAGAACGTACAAACTCCGTACAGACAGCACCCGCAGTCGGGATCGAACCCAGGTCTCCGGTGCTGCAAGCGCTGTAAGGCAGCAACTCTACCGCTGCACCACCGTGATCACCCAAACCACATTAGGGAGCAAAGGAAGATCAATAGATAACACAGAGACACGAGGAAATGCAGATGCTGAAAACCTGAGCAAAACACAAAGTGCTGGAGGAACTCAGCGTCTCAGGCAGCATCTGTTACAGTTGGAGTTTAGTTTATTGTCACGTGTACCGAGGTACAGTGAAAACCTTTTGTTGCTCGCTGACCAGTCAGCGGGAAGACAATACATGATTACAATCGTGGAGGGAGTGGACAGAATGGGGAGGGGAGGGGGAGTTGGAGGGGGGAGGGGCGGTGGAGGGGGAGGGGTTGGAGGGGGTAGAGTGGGGTGGAGGGTGGATGGGGAAAGAGGGGGAGGGCAGAATTGGTCGGAGTCCAGGTGGGACACATGGGGTTAGTTAGAGGGAGCCTAAAATTGGAGATTTCAACGTTCATAGCGTCATAGAGTAATACAGTGTGGAAACAGGCCATCTGGCCCGTCTTGCCCACATCGGCCAACATGCCCCATCTACACATCACACCCGGTTGTGCTTGCCCCCTATCCCTCCAAACCTGTCCTATCCATGTACCTGTCTAACTGTTTTCTTAAATGTTGGGATAGTCCCAGCCTCAACTACCTCCATACACCCACCACCCTTTGTGTGAAAATGTTACCCCTCAGATTCCTATTAAATCTTCCCCCCCTTCACTTTAAACCTATGTCCTCTGGTCCTCGATTCCCCTACTCTGGGCAAGAGTCTCTGTGCATCTACCCGATCTATTCCTCTCATGATTTCATACACCTTTATAAGATCACCCCTCATCCTCCTGCGCTCCAAGGAATAGAGTCCCAGCCTGCTCAACCTCTCCCTACAATCGCTCTTTAGTTGTTGGTAGAATGTTTCAGTTGCCTGATGACACTGAAGAAGGGACTCGATGGGCAGAATGGCCTGTTTCAATGCTGTAACCTTTAATCAATAACTCAGGATGTGGAAAGGCATTCATTCCTGATCCCTATTTGCCTCTTGAACCCAGTGTTTTCCGGAGGCAGCTGAAGGTCAACGAGGATTCTGTCAGCTGGTGTCATGTATAGACCAGACCACATCAAGGAGCGGACACCTTCTTCTCTCACAAGTTCACAAGTTATAGCGGTAGAATGTAGGGCAGTCACGGTGGTGCAGCGGTAGAGTTGCTGCCTTACAGCGCTCGCAGTGCCAGAGACCCGGGTTCGATCCTGACTACGGGCGCTGTCTGTACGGAGTTTGCACGTTCTCCCCGTGACCTGCGTGGGTTTTCTCCAAAATCTTCGGTTTCCTCCCGCACTCCAAAGACGTCCAGGCTTGTAGGTTAATCGGCTTGGTGTAGATGTAAATTGTCCCGAGTGTGTGTAGGATAGTGTTAGCGTGCGGGGATCGCTGGTTGGTGCGGACTGGGTGGACGCTGTATCTCCAAACTAAACTAAATTTGGCCATTCGGCCCATCGAGTCTACTCTGCCATTCGATCATGGCTGATCTCTCCCTCCCAACCCCATTCTCCTGCCTTCTCCCCGTAACCCCTGACACCCGTATTAATCAAGAATCTATCTATCTCTGCCTTAAAAATATCCATTGACTTGGCCTCCACAGCCGTCTGTGGCAATGAGTTCCACAGATTCACCACCCTCTGACTAAAGAGGTCCCTCCTCACCTCCTTTCTAAAAGAGCGCCCTTTAATTCTGAGGCTGTGCCCTCTGGTCCTAGACTCTCCCACCAGTAGAAACATCCTTCTCGTTGTATGCGTGAACCTGGTGGGTTTTTACAATATTTGGTGGTTTCAACGTTTCAACCTGTGATGCCAGCATGGACGCGGTGGGCCGAAGGGCCTGTTTCCACGCTGTATCTTTCAATTGATCCAAAAAGAATGAAGCACCAGCTAACACAAAAGTTTTTGAAGATTTTTGTTGGTTTTTGTGGAACTGAAAATGAAATAAATGTGTAGGAAGGAACTGCAGGTGCTGGTTTACACAGACGATAGACACAAAGTGCTGGAGTAACTCAGCGGGTCAGGCAGCATCTCTCGAGTAAAAAGATGGCTAATGTTTCAGGTCGAGATACTTCTTTGGACTTCTTCACACTTCAGGTGATCAAGTAGACTTAGGATCGCTGGTTGGCGCGGACTCGGTGGGCCGAAGGGCCTGTTTCTGCGCTGTATCTGTAAACTAAACTAGACTACACTGGCTGGGTTAGCGGTCTCCGTGTCCCATGTTGCACAGTCCCAGGCAGGCATCTCCCAGAGCTGCTCTGACCCTGTACGCCAGCTGAATTCATGATCAATGCTACCCCTACTGTGAATCCAAGTACTTCAACCATCCAGTCATCTCAGCTCCGCTTGGTATTACATCTCCCAGATCCAGTACACACACATCTCCTCCACACAGGCAGGCAGAAAAAACAAACACACAACATCTGAGCTTCTTTAAAAACATCTGCTCGAATTTTGAAACTGTTATTGATATTTGAAACCCGAATTATTTCTTTGTAGCAGCGAAAATCCTGCGAATTTTACACTTCCAGTTAATCGTTCACCGAAAATATATATATATATGTATATAATTTTTTTTTTGCTCTTTGCTTTATCTCTGTCCAGCCACTTTTAATTAATATCTTTATCGTTTCCCTTTGATTTGCTCCTTGCGTTTTCTTGCCGACTGATTTATGCTGGAGATGGAACGCGAGGCATTTCATTTTCCTGCAGCAACTTGCTAGCAGTGGGGACGCCAGCTGTGGTGTGTGCTGGCTGTACTGACACACCACTCACAAAGCTGGCTCTATCGCAGGCAGCTTGGACATCAAACTGTAAGGTCTTTTGGTACAACAGCCGGCCTTTGCATTCAGCCTTTGGCTGTAGACTGCGCGGGGGGGGAGAGAGGGAGAGAGGGAGGGAGAGGGGGAGAGAGAGATAGGGAAAGAGAGAAGGGGAGAGAGAGGGAGACAGTGTGGGGGAGAGAGAAAGAGAATGGGCAGAGAGAGACAGTGAGAGAGAGTGGGGGAGAGAGAGAGAGAGGGAGAGTGAGAGAGAGAGAGAAGGGGAGAGAGATAGAGGGAGAGAGGGGGAGAGAGAGAAGGTGAGAGAGAGGGGGAGAGAGAGATAGAGGGAGGGAGAGAGAGAAGGTGAGAGAGAGACAAGGGAGAGGGATAGAGGGAGGGAGAGAGAGAGGGAGAGAGAGAGAAGGTGAGAGAGAGGGGGAGAGAGAGATAGAGGGGGAGAGAGAGATAGAGGGAGAGAGAGAGAGAGAAGGTGAGAGAGAGACAAGGGGAGAGGGATAGATGGAGGGAGAGAGGGAGGGAGAGAGAGAGAAGGTGAGAGAGAGGGGAGAGAGACAGTGAGAGAGAGAGGGGGAGAGAGAGATAGATAGAGGGAGGGAGAGTGAGGGAAGGAGAGCTGCTTGGTTCATGGGCAATATCTGGCAGGGGGTGGGGGATTATTGGGCTGACATTGTTTCTGGAACAAGCAGACCCAGAACAGCATGTACTGAAAAAAAAATAGCGGTGATTCATGAGCGGACCAATGTGCGAGTGTTTCTCATTAACTGGCGGTGCCTGCTGTGGGTGAATGTCTTCATCTGGATAGTCATCGTCACAGCACAGACACAGGCCCTTCGGCCCAACATAACCATGCTGACCAACATGCCCCATCTAGGCACATATGTAAACATAGTACTCTGTAAACACCGTAATAAACAACAAATATATACACACACACACATATACTTATATATATATATATATAGAGAGGAAAGAACTGCAAATGCTGGTTTAAATCGAAGTTAGACACAGAATGCTGGAGTAAATCAACGGCTCAGGCAGCATCTCTGGAGAGAGGAATGGGTGGCGTTTCGGGTCGAGACCGTTTTTCAGTCTGACACACATATGTGTATGTGTGTGTGCGCATGTGTATGTGTGCGTATTTGTATGTGTGTGTGTCTGTGTGTGTCTGACTGTATTTGTGTGTGTGTGTGTGTGTGTGCGTATTTGTATGTGTGTGTGTCTGACTGTATTTGTGTGTGTGTGTGTTAACATAAAATTCTGAAGGGATTGGACAGACTAGATGCAGGAAAAATGTTCCTGATGTTGGGGGAGTCCAGAACCAGGGGGGGTCACAGTTTAAGAATAAGGAGTCGGCCATTTAGGACTGAGATGAGGAAAATCTTTTTCACCCAGAGAGTTGTGAATCTGTGGCATTCTCTGCCACAGAAGGCAGTGGAGGCCAATTCATTTAGATTTAGCTCTGAGGGCTAATGGGAATCAAGGGATATGGGGAGAAGGCAGGAACGAGGTACTGATTCTGGATGATCAGCCATGATTGCATTGAATGGCGGTGCTGGCTCGAAGGCCGAATGGCCTACTCCTGCACCTATTTTCTGTGTCTCTATAACTTTGATCAGCCTTCCTCTCAGATGGTGAGAAAGCACATGCTGGCACGGACCCTCTTGCCCACACGCACGGTGTGAAGTCCTCCTCACACTTTGACAGAGATGATCTCAGCCAGATCGTTGGCTCCTGTAACCACAACAGACCAGGTCTGGGGAAGAAGAGGCAAGATGGTGTCACAATCCCCACTCCTCTTCGCAAATCAGTGAACGTTTCTGGACCAGGAGCACGTGAGCAGGTCAGGACCCTTCTTCAGGACGGCACGGTGGTGCAGCGGGTAGAGCTGCTGCCTCACAGCGCCGGAGACTCAGGTTCGATCCCGACCACGGGTCCTGTCTGTACGGAGTTTGTACGTTCTCCCCGTGACCTGCGTGGGTTTTCTCCCGGGCGCTCCAGTTTCCTCCCACACTCCACCAGACGTCCAGGTTTGTAGGTTAACTGGCTTCTGGTAATTATAGATTGTCCCGAGTGTGTGTAGGATAGTGCTAGTATATGGGGTGATCACTGGAAGGTGTGACTCGGTGGGCCGAAGGGCCTGTTTTCGTGCTGTAACTATAAACAAAATACTAGACTAATTAATCTAATAAACAACATCTGTAAGTTGCCCCAGGTATTTAGTTACAGACAATAGACAATAGGTGCAGGAGTAGGCCATTCGGCCCTTCGAGCCAGCACCGCCATTCACTGTGATCATGGCTGATCATCCCCAATCAGTACCCCGTTCCTGCCTTCTCCCCATATCCCTTGACTTTGCTATCTTTAAGAGCCCTATCTAGCTCTCTCTTGAAAGCATCTAGAGAAACAGCATGAAAGCAGGCCATTCGGCCCACCGAGTCTGTGCTGGACAGCGATCACCTGTACACTAGCTCTCTCCTCCACACTAAGGACAATTTACAGATGGCCAATTAGCCTACAAATCCGCACGTCTTTGGAATGTGGGAGGAAATGGGAGCACCCGGAGAAAACCCACGCGGGCACGGGGAGAAGGTATTAAAGTCTGAAGAAAGGTCCCGACTCGAAACGTCACCCATCCATCCTTTTCCCCCAGAGATGCTGCCTGGCCCACTGAGTTACAACGTCACCCATCCATCCTTTATCTCCAGAGATGCTGCCTGGCCCACTGAGTTAGAGTTACTTCAGCACGCTGTGTATCTATCTTCGGGAGAAGGTACAAACTCTGTACAGACAGCACCTGTAATCAGGATGGAACCGGAGTCTCTGAGGCAGCAACTCTACCGCTGAGCCACCATGCAGCTGGGAGTGGATGAGAATCTGGGGTAACCTAGAACAAGTGTGAATGGGTGTTCGATGGTTGGCACGGACTCAGTGGGCGGAAGGGCCTGTTTCCGAGCTGCATCTTACCATCAATAAGAGGGAGAGTTGGGTCCTAATTCGCAATGAGGTTTGGTACCTGAAACTTAGCTTTACCTGAAGCCTAACAACCTCATTGTAAGGAGATGCTGGAGTATTTATGGAGAGAATCTATGGAGAGAAGGAATTCTCTCGCCAGCATCTATGGAGAGAAGGAATTGGCAACATTTCGGGTCGAGACCCTTCTTCAGACCAGCATCTGCAGTTCTTTCGTCAACCTAATTGTGAAAGCTCGGCTACAACGAGACGTCATCATCCCCACTGCTGTAAGCTGGGGATCTGTGCGTGAGAATGTTTGACCTTCCACTGCTAACGTCATGGAGGCGAGGAAGGGGAATTTCTACTGACAAGCAAAGAGAGGAGCCCTGGGGCAAGTGGGAGGTAGTTGGGCCAAACTCATCCACGCTGCACCACTCATTATATCACGCTAGGTGCAGCTCTGCACAGAACTGAAGGAGAGAAGCAGACTGCAAACAGGATTTGCTTAACAATTGTACTGCCTCGTGTCAGAGGAGGCAATGTTGTGTCGAGCTGGGAGTTCAGTTCAGTTTCGTTCATTGTCGTGTGTACCGAGCCACAGTGAAAAGCTTTTTGTTGCGGGCTAACCGGTCAAAACAATACATGATTACAATCGAGTCATTCACAGTGTACAGATACAGGATAAGGGAATAGCATTTAGTGCAAGGTAAAGCCAGCAAAGTCCGATCAAGGAGAGTCAACATCAAAATGGTGATAGTAGTTCAGGACCGCTCTCTGGTTGTGGTGAGAGGACGGTTCAGTTGCCTGATAACAGCCGGGAAGAAACTGTCCCTGAATCTGGAGGTGTGCGTTTGTTTTCACACTTCTGTACCTCTTGCCCGATGGGAGAGGGGAGAAGAGGGAGTGGCCGGGGTGAGACTGGTCCTTGATTATGCTGCTGGCCTTGCCGAGGCAGCGTGAGGTGTAGATGGAGTCGATAGAAGGGAGGTGTATTTGTCAGTGGAGTATTTGGTCAGCCTGGCCACGAGGAGATTTGTGCTCACTGCGATATCCAGCTCACTGTGATATCTGAGCCACATACATCCCTGGAGGCAGACAGTGTTGCTGCAAGGAGACACAGTCATGGACAAACAACGCAGTCCTGTGCCCACCAGCTCCAGCGTGGTACACGCCTGCCCCCTGCTGACCCACAACAATACTGCAAGAATGTGTCGGAGGGAACTGCAGATCATAAGGTCATAAGTGATAGTACAATTGAGAGGGGATCTTCAAAGGACAAAGGACATTTATTGTCACTTACACCAATTGGTGCAGTGAGATATGAGTAGCCATTGCAGCACACCAATAAAAATAAAACACAACATTAGAGAATTTAACATTAAACATAAAAACATCCCCCACACAATGGTTCCCACTGTGGGGGAAGGCAGCAAAGTCCAGTCCACTTCCTCTTGTCCACCCATGGTCGGGCCTATTTGAGGCCTCCGCAGTCGCTGCGATGGCGGCCCGATGTTTCAGGCCCTCTCGCCGGATGATGGAGCTCCGGCGTCGGGAGAACACTCTCAGCGGCTTGGAGTGTCTGGAACGGCCGCTTGCTGCCAGAGACCACGGCTCCCGTAGTCCACAGGCCGTGTTGGTCGGAGCTCCAACTACTGGCGATCTCGGCGAGAGATCCCAGGCTCCGCGGTGTTTAAACTCAGCGGCTGGACGCTCTGCGACCACAGCTCCGCGATGTTGGAGTCGGCGGTCTCAGCACTCCGGAGCTTACCACACGGCGACCCAGGTAAGGCATCGCCCGCTCCGCGATGGTGCCTCAGCGCTGCGCCGTCGCCAAAGCCGAAGTTCTGGCCGGCCGGTCCCGACAGGAAACATTGAAACATGTAAAGGGCAAGTCCCACGAGCATGCGACTGTATCCAGCGAGCGCGACCAAACCGGAAGCGGGGACCGCGCGGAGGTCGGGTGATCCCCGTACAGGGCCGGTCCCACCAACATGCGACTGCATGCGGCGAGCGCGACCAAACCGGAAGCGGGGACCGCGCGGGAGGTCGAGTGATTGACGTGAAGTTCGAGCGAAGTCCGCGGGAAGTTCGCACGTGACGTACGGCGTCGAGACGCTGCGTACGACGTCGAGACGCTGCGCATGGCCTCAATGCGGCTGCGGGCCGGCAGGCCGTTGCCGTGCGGAATTTTTGGACAGTGTCATTATTTCGGAGCCCCGAGCGATGTCGGGACCAGCTCCGCACAACTCCATACGGCTCCGGCGATCGAAGTGGGACCGGCTCAAGGCGCATGCTCGTGGGACAGGCCCTTAAGACTATTAGGAGTTTGGACACGCTAGAGGCAGGAAATATGTTCCCAATGTTTGGGGAGTCATAGTTTAAGAATAAGGGGTAAGCCATTTAGAACGGAGATGAGGAACAACTTTTTCACACGGAGAGTTGTGAGTGTGGAATTCTCTGCCTCAGGGCCTGTTTCCGTGCTGTATCTCTAATGTCTAAAGAACGTGGAAATAGATTGTGGTGATGGTGTGGATTTGAGGTCAGTCTAAATTTGTTAGCAGACCGGTTCCATTTCTGCTAATAAAGGAAGAAGGAAGAAGGATAACCAAAAATACTTCAGCTTCTGAGAAGAGATTCCGCAGAACTTGCCTCGTCTGTCCTGAAATGTACAGTATTCTCACAGGTCTCGACACGAAACGTCATCCGAGATGCTGCCTGACCCTCTGAGTTACTCCAGCACACGTTCGATTCACTCGGAGTCTTTCTGTGCCCTCGTGGTCAGCTGTGATAGAGTGGATGTGGAGAGGATGTTTCCACTAGTGGGAGAGTCTAGGACTAGAGGTCACAGCCTCAGAATTAAAGGCCGTTCCTTTAGGAAGGAGATGAGGAGGAATTTATTTATTCAGAGGTTGGTGAATCTGTGGAATTCTTTGCCACAGAAGGCTGTGGAGGCCAAGTCAGTGGATATATTTAAGGCAGAGATAGATGGATTTTTGATTAGTACGGGTGTCAGGGATTAATGGGAAGAAGGCAGGAGAATGGGGATAGATTAGCCATGATTGAATGGCGGAGTGGACTTGATGGGCCGAATGGCCTAATTCTACTATTCGTTGTGACCTTATGGGAGATGATGGTTCCCAGGAACTTAAAAGACTCCACAGATGTGACTGTGAAGTTGTTGATGGTGAGTGGGGTGAGGGGAGGGGGAGCTCTCCTAAAGTCTACAATCAATTCCACTGTCCTAAGAGCATTGAGCTGCGATGGCACCTGGATGCCAGCTGTGACACTTCCTGTCTGTAGGCAGATTCCTCCCCATCCTGGATCAGTCCAATCAGAGTTGTGTCGTCTGCAAACTTGAGAAGCTTGACAGAGGTGTCTGTGGAGGTGCAGTCGTTGGTGTAGAGAGAGTAGAGGAGAGGAGAGAGTACGCAGCCTTGCGGTGCTCCTATGCTGAGCGTTTGCGGGTTCAAGATGTGCTTTCCCAGCCTCACATGCTGCTTCCTGTCTGTCAGGAAGTTGGTGATCCACCGACCGAGGGGTTCAGGCACAGTCAACTCGGAGAGTTTGGAGTGTAGTAGCTCTGGCACAATGGTGTTGAATGCAGAGCTAAAATCAACAAACAGGATCCTCGCATAGGTTCCCTGGCGGTCTAGGTGCTGTAGGATGAATTGCAGGCCCAGGTTGACTGCATCATCCACAGATATATTGGCCCGATATGCAAACTGCAGGGTTCGTGATATTTTTCAGCTTGGCCAGCACAAGCCTTTCAAGTGTCTTCATGACTACAGAGGTCAGTGCGACAGGCTTGTAGTCATTAAGACAAGTAATCCTTGCCTTATTGGGTACAGGGACAATAGTGGAGACTTTGAAGCAGGCAGGGACAGTACAGGTTTGCAGGGACAGGTTGAAAATGTCTGTGTCGACCGGTGCCAGTTGTTCGGCACAGAGCTTGAGTGTAGAGGGGGAAACATTCTCCGGTCCTGGAGATTTCCGGCTTTTCTGTCTTTTGAAAAGCCTCTCCACCTCCTCTATTTTTATTGTTGATGAAGTGATGTTGTTCAGCAAGGAGGGTGTGGGTAATTGTGTGTGAAGTGGTGATTGGAGAGGGGTGGGTGGTTTGCAGACTGAGGTCAGGCTGTGAGTGGGTGTGAAGTTTCGGTTGGGGTGGGAAATGGTCCAGTCTTTTCAGACTGGAGTCTTTCTTTAAGTAGGTGTGAAGTGGTGAATGGGGAGTGAGTGCAGAAGGGTCCACTCTTTGCAGACTGGGTCTGGCTGTGTTTGTTGGGGAGGGGGGTACCAGGGTTACGTTTCTGCTTGTCAAACCTGCAGTAGAACTCATTCAGGTCGTTGGTCAACTGACGATTGTCCAAAGAGCGGGGGGCTTTCCTCTTGCAGCTGGTGATTTCTTGCAAGCCTTTCCAAACTGAAGAAGAGTCACTAGCTGAGAACTTGCTCCTCAACGTCTCAGAGTACCTTTCCTTGGTAGCTCTGATTCCTCTTCTCAGCTTGTACTTGGCCTGCCTGTAGAGGCTTGCATCCCCGCTCCTGTAGGCCTCCTCTTTAGACCGTCGGAGCTGTCTGAGTTCTGCAGTGAACCAGGGCTTGTTGTTGTTGAACCAGGTCTGGGTCCTAGTTGGAATGCAACTGTCCTCACAAAAGCTGACAAATAATGATACAGTGTTTAAGAAGGAACTGCAGATGCGGGAAAATCGAAGGTAGACAAAAATGCTGGAGAAACTCAGCGGGTGAGGCAGCATCTATGGAGCGAAGGAAATAGGCAACGTTTCAGGTCGAAACCCTTCTTCAGCCTTCTTTAGTCTGAAGAAGAGTTTCGACCCGAAACCTTTGCCTATTTCCTTCGTTCCATAGATGCTGCGTCACCCGCTGAGTTTCTCCAGCATTTTTGTCTACCATATGATGATACAGTGTCGGTATACTCATCAAGGCTTGTGGTTGCTTCCCTGAACACATTCCAATCCGGGCAGTCAAAGCAGGATTGTAGGCTCACAATGCCCTCGCTTGTCCACCTTCTCCTTGTTCTGACCACAGGCTTAGCAGATTTTAGTTTCTGCCTGTAGGTCGGAATAAGGTGAAGTAGACAATGATCAGGGAGACCCCGCCCCGCCCGGGGAACAGAGCGATATGCGTTCTTGATTGACGTGTAACAGTGGTCAAGTCTTCTCTCCCAATGTGATTTCACTTATTTATGAATAACTAATGATGAACGGTATTTAGTATACCGGAACCAAACACAGTCAGTCAATGAGAACAAATATGTACAAATCCGCAATCAACAAACGTACCCCCTGGGTAGGAGAAATTTACCCCCGAGGGTAAATTTACCCAAGGTTGGGAATCCTTGCTGTATCTGTGCACTGTTGACGGCAATCATGGATTGTAATCATGTTCGCTGACTGGATAGCACGCTACAAAAAAGTTTTTCATTGTACCTCGGTACACATGACGATAAACTAAACGACATTATTTCTTTACATGTCTGTTGTGCTGCTGCAAGTAAGAGTTTCATTGTTCCATTATCGGAACATGTGACAATAATTCAGGCGCTGGGCCTGTACTCGCTGGAGTTTAGAATGATGAGGGGGCACCTCATTGAAACTTACCGAATAGTGAAAGGCCTGGATAGAGTGGATGTGGAGAGGATGTTTCCACCAGTGGGAGAGTCCAGGACCAGAGGGCACAGCCTCAGAATAAAAGGACGCAGCTTTAGAAAAGTAATGAGGAGGAATTTCTTTAGCCAGAGGGTGGTGAATCTGTGGAATGTGTTGCCACAGATGAAGGTGGAGGCTGTCATTAGGTATTTTTAAAGCGGATATTGCCAGATTCTTGAGTCGTGAGAGTTTTTTTTAAGTTTAGAGATACAGCATGGAAACAGAAACAATGCTGGTTTAAACCGAAGATAGACACAAAATGCTGGAGTAACTCAGTGGGACAGGCAACATCTCTGGAGAGAAGGAATGGGTAACATAGAAAACATAGAAAATAGGTGCAGGAGTAGGCCATTCAGCCCTTCAAGCCTGCACCGCCATTCAATATGATCATGGCTGATCATCCAACTCAGTATCCTGTACCTGCCTTCTCTCCATACCCCCTGATCCCTTTAGCCACAAGGGCCACATCTAACTCCCCTCTTAAATATAGCCAATGAACTGGCCTCAACTACCTTCTGTGGCAGAGAATTCCAGAGATTCACCACTCTCTGTGTGAAAAATGTTTTCCTCATCTCGGTCCTAAAAGATTTCCCCCTTATCCTTAAACTGTGACCCCTTGTTCTGGACTTCCCCAACATCGGGAACAATCTTCCTGCATCTAGCCTGTCCAACCCCTTAAGAATTTTGTACGTTTCTATAAGATCCCCCCTCAATCTTCTAAATTCTAGCGAGTACAAGCCGAGTCTATCCAGTCTTTCTTCATATGAAAGTCCTGACATCCCAGGAATCAGTCTGGTGAACCTTCTCTGTACTCCCTCTATGGCAAGAATGTCTTTCCTCAGATTAGGAGACCAAAACTGTACGCAATACTCCAGGTGTGGTCTCATCAAGACCCTGTACAACTGCAGTAGAACCTCCCTGCTCCTATACTCAAATCCTTTTGCTATGAAAGCCAACATACCATTCGCTTTCTTCACTGCCTGCTGCACCTGCATGCCTACTTTTAATGACTGGTGTACCATGACATTCAGGTCTCGTTGCATCTCCCCTTTTCCTAATCGGCCACCATTCAGATAATAGTCTACTTTCCTGTTTTTGCCACCAAAGTGGATAACCTCACATTTATCCACATTATACTGCATCTGCCATGCATTTGCCCACTCACCCAGCCTATCCAAGTCACCTTGCAGCCTCCGAGCATCCTCCTCACAGCTAACACTGCCCCCCAGCTTCGTGTCATCCGCAAACTTGGAGATGTTGCATTCAATTCCCTCGTCCAAATCATTAATATATATTGTAAATAGCTGGGGTCCTAGCACTGAGCCTTGCGGTACCCCACTAGTCACTGCCTGCCATTGTGAAAAGGACCCGTTTACTCCTACTCTTTGCTTCCTGTCTGCTAGCCAGTTCTCTATCCACATCAATACTGAACCCCCAATACCGTGTGCTTTAAGTTTGTATACTAATCTCTTATGTGGGACCTTGTCGAAAGCCTTCTGAAAGTCCAGATATAACACATCCACTGGTTCTCCCCTATCCACTCTACTAGTTACATCCTCGAAAAATTCTATAAGATTCGTCAGACATGATTTACCTTTCATAAATCCATGCTGACTTTGTCCAATGATTTCACCACTTTCCAAATGTGCTGCTATCCCATCTTTAATAACTGATTCTAGCAGTTTCCCGACGTTAGACTAACTGGTCTGTAATTCCCCGTTTTCTCTCCCCCTCCCTTTTTAAAAAGTGGGGTTACATTAGCTACCCTCCAATCCTCAGGAACTACTCCAGAATTTAAAGAGTTTTGAAAAATTATCACTAATGCATCCACTATTTCTGGGGCTACTTCCTTGAGTACTCTGGGATGCAGCCTTTCTGGACCTGGGGATTTATCGGCCTTTAATCCATTCAATTTACCTAACACCACTTCCTGGCTAACCTGAATTTCACTCAGTCCCTCCATCTCATTTGACCCCCGGTCCCTTGCTATTTCTGGCAGATTATTTATGTCTTCCTTAGTGAAGACGGAACCAAAGTAGTTATTCAATTGGTCAGTAACGTTTCGGGTCGGGACCCTTCTTCAGACTGAGATTAACGATGAGACCGTGAGTCGATCTGTTCAGATTACGACACTGATGGTCCGTTGACCGTGACCCGTGGGTTTACCTGAAATGCGACCACATGCACGGGTGCAGGGTGCATGACACCAAGGCTCGCTGACAGGAACAGTCACCCTCAACGCAACCACTGCAGTGGGCAGACGGGGGCTGTTTTGGGTCGCAACCCTTCTTCAGTCTGAAACGTCACCCATTCCCTCTCTCCAGAGATGCTGCCTGTCCCGCTGAGTTACTCCAGCATTCTGTGTCAATCTTCGGTTTAAACCAGCATCTGCAGTTCCTTCTTAAGCATTACGCCAACAGTCTGTCTATCTTTTCTTCTTTTAGTATCTGTTAAAAAGTATGTTTTAGTGTTCCATGGTTTGTTTTATGTGGGGGGTGGAGGTTGGCAGAAACTTTTTTTCAATCTCTTACCTCGACGGAGATGCGATTTTTTTTCTGTATCGTACTCTTTCCGCATTGCGGCCTAACATCGTGGAGTTGCCGGTCTTTCCTGGAGACCGACGGGCGCTCCAAGCTGTGGGAGTCTGCTGGACTTTAACATCGCGGAGCTTGCGATCCCTTTGCCGGGGATCGAAGATTCATCCTCAGGGCCTGTGGACTATAGCATCGTGAAGCCCGCGGTCTCTGGTAAGAAGAGGCTGACTCGGGAGCTCCACGCCGTGGAGGGAGTTTCAACTGTCCCGACGCGGGGGTTTCGATCACCCCGACGGGGGCTTCGATTGTCGGCTGCGGGGGATTTGATCGCCCCGACTGCGGATGGTTTGACTGCCTTGACGGCGGGAGAATAAAGAGGGTGAAGATTGAACTTTATTGCCTTCCATCACAGTGAGGAATGTGGAATCCACTGTGGTGGATGTTTATGTTAACTTTCAGGAGGTTGTGTGTCTTGTTGCTTTTCACTTAGTATGGCTGTATGGTAACTCCAATTGCACTGTACCTTAACTGGAACATGTGACAATAAACTGACCTTGAAACCTTCTCTCACTCCTTCTCTCCAGAGATGCTGCCTGTCCCGCTGAGTTACTCCAGCATTTTGTGTCTACCTTCGATTTAAACCAGCATCTGCAGTTCTTTCTTACACAAACCTTGAAACCTTGTCCAGTCTCAAGTCAAGTCAAGAGAGTTTATTGTCATGTGTCCCAGATAGGACAATGAAATTCTTGCTTGCTGCAGCATAACTGAATATTGTAAGCATAAATACAGATCAGATCAGTGTGTCCATATACCATAGAATATATATATACATACACACATAAATAAACAGATAAAGTGCAATAGGCTGTTATAGTTCAGAGTTTGTATGAAGTTGTGTTTAATGGTCTGATGGCTGTGGGAAGAAGCTGTTCCTGAACCTGGATGTTGCAGATTTCAGGCTCCTGTACTTTCTACCTGATGGTAGTGGAGAGATGAGTGTGTGGCCAGGATGGTGCGGGTCCTTGATGATGCTGGCAGCCTTTTGGAGGCAGCGACTGTGATAGATCCCCTCGATGGTAGGGAGGTCAGAGCCGATGATGGACTGGGCAGTGGTTACAACTTTTTGCAGCCATTTCCGCTCCTGGACGCTCAGGTTGCCGTAGATGCAACCGGTCAGCATGCTCTCTACTGTGCACCTGTAGAAGTTAGAGAGAGTCCTCCTTGACAAACCGACTCTCCGTAATCTTCTCAGGAAGTAGAGGCGCTGATGTGCTTTTCTTTATGGTCGCATCAGTGTTCTGGGACCAGGAGAGATCTTCTGCATCTTGGACAAAGAGCAGAGGGTCTACCTTCCGTGTACTGTAGACGGCTTGATTGTAATCATGTATTGTCTTTCCACTGACTGGTTAGCAGGCAACAGAAAAGCTTGGTACACGTGACAATACACTGAACTGAACTGAACCAGGAGGGGGCGCTGCGCGGGAGCAGAGGGGAATCCCCGGCCGCTACATTGGGACCGCGCCACTCACACCACGGGGGGGGAGTGACTGCCCCCCTCACAGTCTAATCCATCGAGGCAGCTGCCTCACCTCCCGCTTTGCCCATCTTCAAACACCATCTCACGCGTCACACTCCATGTACTTGATAGGATTTTCCTGGCTGTGGAAAATTCCCCAGGGTTGAGAGTTGATGGTTTTTGCCGGACCTCTCCCCCCCCCGCGCCACTGCCGGCGATGGTTGCGTCCGGGGCAGCCGTGACGTCACCTGGCGGCGGGCGGAAGTGGGGGGCGGGTGGGTGGACGGGCGGGCGGGCCGGCCAATGGGGCGGCGGGGCGGCGGCGGCGGGAAGTGGGCGTTGCTAGGAAGGGGAGGAAGGGGAGAGGCGGAAGTGGGCGTTGCTAGGGGGAGGGGAGGCGGGACTTGTGGATGGCGATGGCGGCGACGGGCGGGAGGTAAGTGGGAGAGGGGGGGGGGGAGAGGGAGGAGGGAGGGAGAGGAGGGGGGTAGAGGGAGAGGGAGAGGGAGAGGGAGAGGGAGGTAGAGGGGGAGAGGGAGAGGGAGAGGGAGGTAGAGGGGGAGAGGGAGGGGGGTAGAGGGGGAGAGGGAGAGGGAGGGGACACAGGCCCCAACTACAGCCTCCGGAGAGTGAGTGCAGGGCGCGGCCCGTCGGCCTCCTCCTAGCCCAGGGCCCAGCCCCACCCTCCTGGTTACGTGAACTCCCCCCCCTCACTCACCCCCCCCTCACTCACCCCCCCTCACACTCCCCCCCTCACACTCCCCCCCTCACTCACCCCCCCCTCACCCCCCTCCCCCTCACACTCCCCCCCTCACTCTTCCCCCCTCACTCACCCCCCCTCACTCACCCCCCCTCACACTCCCCCCCTCACTCTCCCCCCCTCACACTCCCCCCCTCACACTCCCCCCCTCACACTCCCCCCTCACTCTCCCCCCCTCACACTTCCCCCCTCACTCCCCCCCCCTCACACTCTCCCCCCCCTCACTCCCCCCCCTCACTCACCCCCCCTCACACTCCCCCCCTTCACTCACCCCCCCTCACACTCCCCCCCCTCACACTCTTCCCCCCCTCACTCACCCCCTCACACTGTCCCCCCTCACTCTCCCCCCCTTCACTCACCCCCCCTCACACTCCCCCCCTCACTCCCCCCCTCACACTCTCCCCCCCTCACTCACCCCCTCACACTCTCCCCCCTCACTCTCCCCCCCTTCACTCACCCCCCCTCACACTCCCCCCCTCACTCCCCCCCTCACACTCTCCCCCCCCTCACTCACCCCCTCACACTCTCCCCCTCACTCTCCCCCCCTCACTCACCCCCCCTCACACTCCCCCCCTCACTCCCCCCCTCACACTCTCCCCCCCCTCACTCTCCCCTCACACTCTCCCCCTCACTCCCCCCCCCTCACACTCTCCCCCCTCACCATCTCCCCCTCACACTCTCCCCCTCACACTCTCCCCCTCACTCTCCCCCCCTCACACTCTCCCCTCACACTCTCCCCCCTCACTCCCACCCCTCACTCTCTCCCCCCCTCACTCTCCCCCCCTCACTCTCTCCCCCTCACTCTCTCCCCCCCTCACTCTCTCCCCCCTCACTCTCCCCCCCCCTCACTCACTCTCTCCTCACTCACCACCACCCACATACCGCCCCCCCCCTCCTCCTCAACCCCATTCCACACCAGCCTCATACCATCCCCTCCATGCTGCATGTCCCACCCTCTCTCCTCACTGTGCCCCACACCCTCCCCTCCTCCTGGGCACCAAGCTCCTGGGCACCAAGCTCCTCCTTTTCTCCAGGATCAATGCCAGGCCCTCAAAAATGTTTTTCTCAAGACCGAGATGAGGAAAACATTTTTTACACAGAGAGTGGTGAATCTCTGGAACTCTCTGCCGCAGAGGGTAGTTGAGGCCAGTTCATTGGCTATATTTAAGAGGGAGTTAGATGTGGCCCTTGAGCCTAAAGGGATCAGAGGGTATGGAGAGAAGGCAGGTACGGGATACTGAGTTGGATGATCAGCCATGATCATATTGAATGGCGGTGCAGGTTCGAAGGGCCGAATGGCCTACTCCTGCACCTATTTTCTATGTATCTATGTAAACCCCTCCCCCTCCCCCTCCCCCAACAGCATACTCTCCCTCGGGAGATATGGGGAGAAGGCAGGAACAGGGAACTGAT
>CM075999.1:3377087-3440459 GCA_038087875.1 Malacoraja senta | reverse complement strand
TTGAGAGTTGATGGTTTTTGCCGGACCTCTCCCCCCCCCGCCGCCACTGCCGGCGATGGGTTGCGTCCGGGGGGGGGGGCAGCCGTGACGTCACCTGGCGGCGGGCGGAAGTGGGGGCGGGTGGGTGGACGGGCGGGCGGGCCGGCCAATGGGGCGGCGGGGCGGGCGGAAGTGGGCGTTGCTAGGAAGGGAGGAAGGGGAGAGGCGGAAGTGGGCGTTGCTAGGGGGAGGGGAGGCGGGACTTGTGGATGGCGATGGCGGCGACGGGCGGGAGGTAAGTGGGAGAGGGGGGGGGGGAGAGGGAGGAGAGGGGGAGGGAGAGGAGGGGGGTAGAGGGAGAGGGAGAGGGAGAGGGAGAGGGAGGTAGAGGGGGAGAGGGAGAGGGAGAGGGAGGTAGAGGGGGAGAGGGAGGGGGTAGAGGGGGAGAGGGAGAGGGAGGGGACACAGCCCCAACTACAGCCTCCGGAGAGTGAGTGCAGGGCGCGGCCCGTCGGCCTCCTCCTAGCCCGGGCCAGCCCCTCCGGGTCGGGCCCACTCTCCCCCCCCCCCTCACTCACCCCCTCACCCCCCCCTCACCTCCCCCCCCCTCACTCTTCCCCCCTCACACCCCCCTCACTCACCCCCCCTCACACTCCCCCCTCACTCTCCCCCCCTCACACTCCCCCCTCACATCCCCCCTCCACACTCCCCCCCTCACTCTCTCCCCCCCTCACACTCTCCCCCCTCACTCCCCCCCCTCACACTCTCCCCCCCCTCACTCTCCCCCCTCACTCACCCCCCTCACACTCCCCCCCTTCACTCACCCCCCCTCACACTCCCCCCTCACACTCTCCCCCCCCTCACTCACCCCTCACACTGTCCCCCTCACTCTCCCCCCCTTCACTCACCCCCCCTCACACTCCCCCCTCACTCCCCCCCTCACACTCTCCCCCCCTCACTCACCCCCTCACACTCTCCCCCCTCACTCTCCCCCTTCACTCACCCCCTCACACTCCCCCCTCACTCCCCCCTCACACTCTCCCCCCTCACTCACCCCCTCACACTCTCCCCCCTCACTCTCCCCCCCTCACTCACCCCCCTCACACTCCCCCCCTCACTCCCCCCCTCACACTCTCCCCCCCCTCACTCTCCCCTCACACTCTCCCCCCTCACTCCCCCCCTCACACTCTCCCCTCCACACTCTCCCCTCACACTCTCCCCCTCACACTCTACCCCTCACTCTCCCCCCCTCACACTTCCCCTCACACTCTCCCCCCTCACTCCCACCCCTCACTCTCTCCCCCCCTCACTCTCCCCCCCCCCCTCACTCTCTCCCCCCTCACTCTCTCCCCCCCTCACTCTCTCCCCCCTCACTCTCCCCCCCCCTCACTCACTCTCTCCTCACTCACCACCACCCACATACCGCCCCCCCTCCTCCTCAACCCCATTCCACACCAGCCTCATACCATCCCCTCCATGCTGCATGTCCCACCCTCTCTCCTCACTGTGCCCCACACCCTCCCCTCCTCCTGGGCACCAAGCTCCTGGGCACCAAGCTCCTCCTTTTCTCCAGGATCCAATGCCAGGCCCTCAAAAATGTTTTTCTCAAGACCGAGATGAGGAAAACATTTTTTACACAGAGAGTGGTGAATCTCTGGAACTCTCTGCCGCAGAGGGTAGTTGAGGCCAGTTCATTGGCTATATTTAAGAGGGAGTTAGATGTGGCCCTTGAGCCTAAAGGGATCAGAGGGTATGGAGAGAAGGCAGGTACGGGATACTGAGTTGGATGATCAGCCATGATCATATTGAATGGCGGTGCAGGTTCGAAGGGCCGAATGGCCTACTCCTGCACCTATTTTCTATGTATCTATGTAAACCCCTCCCCCTCCCCCTCCCCCCAACAGCATACTCTCCCTCGGGAGATATGGGGAGAAGGCAGGAACAGGGAACTGATTGGGGATGATCAGCCATGATCACATTGAATGGCGGTGCTGGCTCGAAGGGCCAAATGGCCTACTCCTGCACCTATTGTCTCCCTGTCCCAACCCCAAACCCACTGCCCCATTCCCCCTCAATGTCCTCTTCCCTGTCACCCCCCTCTCTCTTCATTTCCTCTGCTTTCTACCAATCGGGTCTCTCTGATCCTTTACATACCGGCCAATCTTCCTCCCCTTTCAGCCTCTCAGCTCACAACCCAAGATCAAGTACCTGCCTGTGCACACAGCCCCTTGGGAACACTCCCCGACCCTCACACTGGGCCTCTCCCACGGCAAAGCCTCCATACGCCATCCAGGCCCTCTGAAACATTATCTTCCTGTCTCACAACCTTCAAATCCTTGGACATGATAAAATCCTGCAAAATCCTCTATAAATGGGCTGCAAATGCCGGAAACTCCACTATCAGTTCAGGATGGCTATCTATCTTTCAAACAGCATTCAAAAAAATGATTGGATTGTCTGGTCTTTGGTGCCGTTGCCTGAGTTAGGCAGTATTTGAAATGACACAAAACTATTCAGCCGAAGCAGGAACATGTCCATTCAGCTGTGGTTGCTATTTAAACTCCCAGCCTGAACTCAATTTGAGAAAGGGGAACTGCTTTGTTTCGGATTGTGATGGATCAAATCATCTTGAAAGCCTGCGTTGCTGCTCTTTAAAATTAAATCTGAGAGAATTCAAAGTAAAACAGCTTTAAACTGAGTTTATGTTTTAGCAAGTGCATTACCTCATTCTAGCTTTCAATGTGCTGCCTTGAATACTGTAATCAGCAGCTTTGTGTTAGCTTGGAATAATTATCCTCATTGAAAGATACAGAATAGTGAATGGAAGATAGGCACAAGAAGCTGGAGAAGGGTCTTCAGAAGTAGGGTCTCGACCTGAAACGTTACCTATTCCTTCCTCTCCAGAGATGCTGTCTGTCCCGATGAGTTACTCCAGCTTTTTGTGTATCTTTGGTTGAAACCAGCATCTGCAGTTCCTTCCTACAAGTAACAGTGAAAGGCTTGTATAGAGTGGATGTGGAGAGGATGTTTCCACTAGTGGGAGAGTCTAGGACTAGAGGTCATAGCCTTAGAATTAAAGGATGTTCCTTCAGGAAGGAGATGAGGAGAATTTCTACAGAGGGTAGTGAATCTGTGGAATTCTTTGCCACAGAAGGCTGCGGAGGCCAAGTCAGTGGATATTTTTAAGACAGTGATAGATAGATTCTTGATTAGAACAGATGTCAGAGGTGATGGGAAGAAGGCAGGAGAATGGGGTTAGGAGAGATAGATCAGTCGTGATTGAATGGTGGAATAGATTTGATGGGCTGAATGGCTTAATCTACTCCTATTTCTTATGACCTTAAATATCAATTAAAAAATCAAATTGGGAATCTGCGGTTTTGCTGCAAGGTTAAATCGTGAGTTTTGTGAATTGACTGCATAGAGCCAGGCCAATACCTGTGTCATATTTGGGTGTGTTCGTGGCAATCTACACGCCCATTGCTCTTGTGAGACAGCACACTTATACATCTGACTGGAGCTACAAATGAGAGAGTTTTTTACAGGTCAGTCATTAAGTTTAACTTGTCCAATCTACATCTTGGACAAACAGAAGAGAGGGTGAGATTCTGAAAAGTTAATGGAAATATAGTTTAGTTGTGAAATGGTGAGACCTTTGGTTCAGTGAGCCAGTTGTGTGCTGATCTCTGGTTAATGAGTTTCCATAGCGAGTGATATTTTGTTTCAGAGATGTTACAAATTGTTGAGAAATAAGCCAAGGTGGTGGCAGAAAGCTGGAAGTCTCCAACATAGAAATTGATGACGATTTTACAGAGAAATCCTGACTATTCAGCAGCTGCTAACCCAAGACCAATGGAATTAAATGTGCATGCTCTGTACTGTATCTCCAGGGTATGTGTGTGCCTGTCTGTTGGTGTGTGAGGGTGCGAGTCTGTGTGTGTGCGCATGGGCATCTCGCATGTACAGGCAGCTGTTTTGCCAGTGTTTGGGACAGTGTGTAAATGTGGAGTACAGCACTAGAATGTGATGTGTGGTCAGTCCTCAAAACCTATGCTGTGGAATGTGCCCAGGCAGCGTGTATCTGGTTAGATCTGGGCAAACACAGAATGGAGAAGAATGACTGAGGTATGTTTTAGTGAATTAAACATGTTAGAAAGATTTTATTCTATTTATTTTCTTCAATTGTAGACACAAAGAACTGTAAATGCTTGTTTACCAAAAAGACAGACACGCACACGCACCCACACACACGCACGCACGCACACACACACACACACACACACGCACGCACGCACGCACACACACACACACATGCTGAAGTAACTCACCAGCTCAGGCAGCATCTCTGGACAACATGGATTGAAGAAAGGTCCTGACCTGAAACAACATCTGTCCATGTTCTCCAGAGATGCTGCCTGACCCGCTGAGTTACTCCAGCACTTTACATCTTTTTTTTAAAGCAGTATCTACAGTTCCTTGTGTCTATGTTTCATGTACTGGGTTAGTTCTTACCACCCAACTCCAAACTTAAAATATCTTCTGCAATGTAGTTGGAGACCTGAAGGTTATCTGCGTTTACACTGAGAAATTCCAGCATCTTAGTGTGGAACTGGCCCAAACGTTGAGCAAAATCTGGGCCCTGGTAACAATGCAGAGTATTCATTGATGCACTGGTTGCTCTTGTGTTTTACTGTTTCAAACTTCTGTCAAGGGCAGTGCTTCACCCCATGCGTACTTGGCCTTCAGAGAGATACCAGTCATCGTAGATACCTGGGCAGTGAGTTAGATTGTTAAGGGCCTGTCCCACTTGGCGATTTTTTTCGGTGACTGCCAGCGTCATATCAGTGTCGCCAAAAGATTTAGAACATTTCAAAATCCAGTGGCGACGAAGAAAGTGTTGCGACACTTGAAAAAAATATGTCATCACACCGCGTATTTTTTCAATGATGCCGGCAGTCGCCGGAAAAATCACCAAGTGGGACAGGCCCTTTAGTCTTTCACGTGGGACAGTTTAATGGCATGACTCAGTGGCTTAAATGCTTGTAGATTCAAATTGTCCTCAAGTAATTGAATACAGAAACCAAGCCAAAAAAGCACTGTGTGCTGAGCTGCGGCCAACGCTTACTTGTGATCTTGAGTGAAATCTATCCTCCATTAGATGCAGAAGGTTCCATGGTACCATTTGAAGAGTTGCGTCCTGTCGACTGCCTGGCTAATACTTGTCTCCCAATCTTCATGGAGAAATAGCATCATTAGTCTTTACACTAGAGAAGGGTCCTGGACTGAAATCGTCGTCGTGTATCCATTCCCTCCACAGATGCTGCCTGACCCATTGAGTTAATCCAGCACTTCTTCCAGTTGTGCTCACAATTCCAGCATCTGCATTTCCTTGTGTCAGCAATGTGATCCTGGTTCCTTCTGCTATCACTTTGCTGTGGAATTTCCTGTGGACAAATTGAAATAGATATTTATCGGACGAAAACCGATTACCTGCCCATCTCCAGCACCACCACGGGTATCCATGGCAACTACATGTCTTCTTGGGTAGTGTAAGGCTTCCTTAGTTACTAGGCCCTAAACTGAAAAGCCAGCTTGATCTGGCACAGAATTATGTTAAATTTCCATTTCCCCTTTAGCCAGTATGATATCACATCTCACTGTTGGGGGGAAATCATTTGGGTTAACGGTTTAATTGCTACTATTTATTTAAGAATCACTTCCCCTTTCATCAATCTCACTTCAACAGCAAGTTTATTAAAAACCTGGAGCCAAAACAGGTCATGGCAGCCCAGTGGCACGGCTAGTGGGGCCACTCTCTCACAGCTCCAGCGAGCTGGGTTCAATCCTGACCTCCAGTGCTCTCTGCATGGAGTTTGCATGTTCTCCTTGTGGGGCGAGTTACTCCAGGTGCTACCATTTCGTTCCACATCTCAAGGTCGTGGGCATTGAGAGGTAAATGGGCATCATGTATGGGTGAGCAGTAGAATCTACAGTTGAAATGAATGTGGGAAGAGTAAATGATTAATGTTTGATTATTGTAAAAGAAAGTTGCTTGATGGTCGGGTAGACTCGATGGACCAAGTGGCCTGTTTCCATGCTCTATACCCCATGACTACACCTCCAAAGTAGTTTGGCTAATATATGTTTCAGACAAACTGATATCTTGAAAGATGTATTCACAAGGAATTACAGAAGTTGGTTTACAAAAAAAAGACACACAGTTCTGGAGTAACTCAAGGGGTCAGGGTGCATCTGGAGAGAACATGGATAGCCAAGATCTAAATGTCACCTATCCATTCTCCGGGTGCTCCGGTTTCCTCAAAGACATGTGGGTTTGTAGGTTTGTATTGGCCTCTGGAAGTTTCCCCTGGTGTATAGGGAGAAGATGCGGAAATGGGATAACATGGAACTAGTGTGAACGGGTGATTGATGGTCGGCATGGACTAAGTGGGCCGAAGGGGCTGTTTCCAAATGGCATCTTTAAATCAATTCAATGATTGTAAACAATGTACACTTACATACACTCTTGTGCTGAAGTGCTTCAAAATTATTTTTGTTTCACTGAGTTTGTGGAATGAATGATATGAAACAAAGTTTGTTCTTGGTACAGAAATTGTGGTACATCTTGGCAAATCATTGAGGAAAAAACAATGTTAGAGACATTTGGGACAGATAGTATCTGTGGAATGGGAAATGGTTCACGTTGACGACACAGATCATGGTGGCCTTGTAAGCAGACACAAAATACTGGAGTAAATATGTTTAAGAAGGAACTGCAGATGCTGGAAAATCGAAGGTAGACAAAAGTGCTGGAGAAACTCAGCGGGTGCAGCAGCATCTATGGAGCGAAGGAAATAGGCAACGTTGCCTATTTCCTTCGCTCCATAGATGCTGCTGCACCTGCTGAGTTTCTCCAGCACTTTTGTCTACTGGAGTAAATATGTTGTTAGGATCAGAAAATTGCATCATGAAGATTGATGTTTTTTTCTGGTGCTATTAATGTGAAGTAGATTTTGAAAGAATGCGTAGGAAGGAACTGCAGATGCTGGTTTACACCGAAGATAAACAAAAATGCTGGAGTAACTCAGCGGGACAGGCAGCATCTCTGGAGAGAAGGAATGGGTGACGGTTCGTCCCAAAACGTCACTTATTCCCTTTATCCAGAGATGCCTGTCCCGCTGAGTTACTCCAGCTTTTTGTGCCATCTTCGGTTGAATAGAATGCACTGTATTAATAGTCTAGTTGTGTAAACCTCATTGTCCTTGGTGGGAACTGTGTACAGCTCTTGCAGCATTGTTTACAGTGCAAAACCTTGGTGCATAATTTATTCTAAAATGTTATGAACCCAAACGATTGTGAAGGGCAGAAGCATAGGGCAGCACAATGGCGCAGCGGTAGACTTGCTGCCTTATAGCGCCAGACACTCCAGTTTGATCCTGGCTGCGGGTGCTGTCTGTATAGAGTTTGTACGTTCTCCCTGTGACCGCGTGGGTTTTCTCTGGGTGCTGCAGTTTCCTCCCACACTCCAAAAAGGTACAGGTTTGTAGATTCAGTGGCTTTGGTAAAATTGTAAATTGTCCCGTACTAATCAAGAATCTATCTATCTCTGTCTTTAACATATCCATTGACTTGGATGGATATCTGTGGCAATGAATTACACAGATTCACCACCCTATGAACCCACGGAATGTTTTCTGCAACATGTTGGTTTGCTTGTCTTCCTCCACAGAATATTCTGGCTTGCTCGGTGATGAGTCTGAGCAAAAGATTACTGTGTGGTTGACACAGTTTAGTTTAAATAGTGAAACATGGTGTAGTAAAGTTTAAACACTGGGTGGGGCAAACACAAACTGACTGCACTCGCTTAACAGGAAGTAGAATTTCTGGTTCAGATCAGTGAAGGGTGTGGGGGAGGGTAGCAGTACTCTTTCCTCACTTCTGTCTGTAGGTTAGAAAGGACATAGTTACAGGAAGACTGCACTTCATTACCAGAGGTTTGTGTCAAACTATAATGCACAATTCTGGAATGGCACACAGTCCTGGGATGGCAGGACTTTCATATGAAGAAAGACTGGATAGACTTGGTTTGTACTCGCTAGAATTTAGAAGATTGAGAGGGGATCTTATAGAAACGTACAAAATTCTTAAGGGGTAGGACAGGCTAGATGCAGGAAGATTGTTCCCGATGTTGGGGAAGTCCAGTACACGGGGTCACAGTTTGAGGATAAGGGGGAAGTCTTTTAGGACCGAGATGAGAATTTTTGTTTTCACATAGAGTGGTGAATCTGTGGAATTCTCTGCCACAGAGGGTGGTAGAGGCCAGTTCATTGGCTTTATTTAAGAGGGAGTTAGATGTGGCCCTTGTGGCTAAAGGGATCAGGGGTATGGAGAGAAGGCAGGTACAGGATACTGAGTTGGATGATCAGCCATGATCATATTGAATGGCGGTGCAGGCTCGATGGGCCGAATGGCCTACTCCTGCTGTTTCTATGTTTCTACAAGCCAAGTTTTGAAACCAGAATGTGTTCATCCAGAATTCAGGTGTTCTTGAATCTTAGCAATCAAGTCAGCGTATCTCCCCCTTTGCACTATCTCATGTACTTGAGTTTATCTGGCTTGCATGTTTGGTATTTGATCTGCTTGTAAAAACAAAGCTTCCTACTTCACTATGTGGCAATAATAAACCTTAACCCAAACTAAATCTTCAAAATCATTTAGGTGCTTTTTGTTTTTAAGAAGGAACTGCAGATGCTGGAAAATCGAAGGTAGACAAAAGTGCTGGAGAAACTCAGTGGATGCAGCAGCATCTATGGAGCGAAGGAAATAGGCTCCATAGAGGCTGCTGCACCCGCTGAGTTTCTCCAGCACTTTTGTCTACCAGGTGCTTTTAGTTTCAAAGCTTTGGCACTTTGTAATTCTGGCTGGGGATTAGAAACTCGACAGAACTCTATAATGAGTTGCACAGCAAATGTAGGAACTGGGCTTCTTCAGACTGAAGAAGGGTCTCGACCCGAAACGTCACCCATTCCTTTTCTCTCCAGAGAAGCTACCTGTCCCGCTGAGTTACTCCACCATTTTTTGTCTACTTTCGATTTAAACCAGCATCTGCAGTTCTTTCCTACAAATGTAGGAACTGGTTTGTCATTAAGGGAACTTAATTTTAGCAGCACATAGGAAGTAGCAGTAGCGTGTTGTGTGGCCAGGCAGCAACCAATGAGTGCTTTTTTGGCAACTTAGTTGAAATGTCGCAAGCTCAGTTCTATGCAATTCCAGTTATTTGGCTTCTGTTTTAAATTAGTTTTTGTTTTCAAAAGAGTCCTTTGATTTTCCAGAGTCATGCCTTCCACAAACAAACGCAGGCAATGAAATAGTGATTGCCTGTAAAAGGCTTCAATGCTGCATGCTGATTTTATTGTAAATCTTTAAGATTGCATAAAGTTAATTGTATTTGGTTCTGAAGAAGGGTCCTGACCCGAAATTGTCGCCTATTCATGTTCTCCGGAGATGCAGCCTGGCCTGCTGAGTTACTCCAGCACTTTGCGTCCTTTTGTGTAAACCAGCTTCTAGTTTCTCCAAAATGTCAAAACACATGAGTATGAGGGAGGAGTCGCGTGTAATCCAAGCAGGGCAAAGTTGTAGATTTATGTCATTTTGGACCGTTTGTATTGAGTACCTGAGGGTTCATGATAGGAGTGTCACTTTGTCTGTTACCTGACTGAAGCAAAATTGTGGGATAGCTAGGTACAAAATATACTCTCAAAATATAAAGAAACAAGGAACTACAGATGCTGATTTACCCAAAGTGCTGGAGTAAGTAGGCGGATCGGGCAACATCACCACCTATATGTTTAAGAAGGAACTGCAGATGCTGGAAAATCAAAGGTACACAAAAATGCTGGAGAAACTCAGCAGGTGCAGCAGCATCTATGGAGCGAAGGAAATAGGCAACGTTTCGGGCCGAAACCCTTCTTCAGACTGATGGGAGGGTGGGGAGAAGAAAGGAAAAAGGTGGAGGAGGAGCCCGAGGGCTGAGGGATGGGAGACAGCCCGAGGGCTGAGGAAGGGGAGGAGACAGCAAGGGTTAACAGAATAGGGAGAATTCAATGTTCATGCCCCCAGGATGCAGACTCCCCAAGCGGAATATGAGGTGCTGTTCCTCCAATTTCCGGTGTTGCTCGCTCTGGCCATGGAGGAGACCCAGGACAGAGAGGTCGGATACGGAATGGGAGGGGGAGTTGAAGTGCTGAGCCACCGTGAGGTCAGGTTGGTTATTGCGGACCGAGCGGAGGTGTTCGGCGAAACGATCGCCAAGCCTCCGCTTGGTCTCACCGATGTAGATCAGCTGACATCTAGAGCAGCGGATGCAATAGATGAGGTTGGAGGAGATGCAGGTGAACCTCTGTCGCACCTGGAATGACTGCTTAGGTCCTTCAATGGAGTCGAGTGGAGAGGTGAAGGGACAAGTGTTGCATCTCTTGAGGTTGCAAGGGAAAGTGCCCGGGGAGGGGGTGGTACGGGAGGGAAGGGAAGCATTGACAAGGGAGTTACGGAGGGAGCGGTCTTTGCGGAAGGCAGACATGGGGGGAGATGGGAAGATGAGGCGAGTGGTGGGGTCACGTTGGAGGTGGCGAAACTGACGGAGGATTACTTGTTGTATGTGACGGTTGGTGGGGTGAAAGGTGAGGACTAGGGGGACTCTGCCCTTGTTGCGAGTGGGGGGATGGGGAGAGAGAGCAGTATTGCGGGGTATGGAAGAGACCCTGGTGCGAGCCTCATCTATGGTGGAGGAGGGGAATCCCCGTTCCCTGAAGAATGAGGACATTTCGGATGCCCTGGTGTGGAACGCCTCATCCTGGGAGCAAATGCGGCGTAGACGGAGGAATTGGGAGTAGGGGATGGAGTCCTTACAGGAAACAGGGTGGGAAGAAGCTTATCACCACCTATATTTCTTCCTCTTGCTTCATATTTCGTAACTCTTCAATCTTTTTGTCTCGCATCATCTGCCTTTTCATCTCATTTTGTCCAACCATCTGATACCAGGCTTTGTCTTTCGAGCATTCTTTATGCTACCCCCCCCCCCTCGCCTTGTTATAATCAGTCTAAAGAAGGGTCCCAACCTAAAATGTCAACTACCCGTGTTCTCCAGAGATGCTGCATCACCCGCTGAGTTACTTCAGCACTTTGTCTCTTTTTTCTCTTAAAAATAAAATTTGGGGTTGTAGTGATGTGGATTGTTGAGAAAAGGAAAGTTTAAGAAGTACGGTACTTGTCAAATGTGCTGTGCTTCATGGAAGAAAAGCAACTTGTCTTGTGCTTGTTGCTATTTAATGCTGCCTTTGTTTTGTACAGAACCATATTAAATAAAAGTGGTTCGTTCTGCTGATCTTCCAATGCCTTGCATAAAATTCATCCTTTTTGCATAGAAATTATTCAGAATGGACTAGGCAATGATGGATAAGCAATCATATACACTTCTGTCTTTCACATTGACTTTTGTCATTTAATCTGATCCATCTTTGATCTTATCACAGAGTACTTTTCTCTTCTTCACTGGGTTCACTTAACAATTTTTATATCTAGCTTTTTAAAAGATAGATATAAACATCAGAGTGATTGTAACTTTCTTATTTTTTATCTCTACCCACATTGCGTCAGTGGGGATGAACCCTCCAGTATGTCCACTCTTGAGTGTAGTTGCGACATTCTCCCTGATTAGTCATGTAACTACTGCGTGGAAGGGCACAGCTGTAAATTAGCTGCCTCACAGCGCCATAAACCCGGGTTTGAGCCAGACTATTGATGCTGTCTGTATGGACTTCGTATGTGACCAGGTGGGTTTGCTCCGGTTTCTGCCCACGCTCCAGAGGCATTTGCAGGTTAATTGGCTTCGGTCTTTTCCCGCCTCCAGCTCTTCAACTCCCCCACCTCCTACTTTCAGTCTGAAGAAGGATCCCAACCTTAAATATCACCCATCCTTTTTCTAAAGAGATGCTGCCTGACCTGCTGAGTTACTCAAGCACTTTTCGTCTATCTTTGGTGTAAACCAGCATCTGCAGTTCCTTGTTTCTGCTGCTGTTGTGACCACCCTGCTGAAACTACCTGTCTATAATCCTCTCTGCCTCCTGCATATTCAGTGTGTCTAACTACCTCCCTGACAAGAAGTCCATACAACTCCATGACTGCCTAAATGCCCACTTAAGGACAAGAGTTCAAGATGGCGCCCAAGCCAGGTCACTCTCTACATGTCGATCTGCAATCAAGCATTACAATCGATCCACTCTTTTAGACCCCTACTCCCAACAGCAGCTGTACACTGTGGACAGCTCGATTGTAATCGTGTATAGTCTTTCCGCTGATTGGTGAGCAGGCAACAAAAGTTTTTCACTGTACCTCGGTACACGTGACAATAAACTAAGCTAAACATAAATCTAGTATACTTTAGGAGAAGCAATCCTAAAACACTTTGCCATGTTTTTGTATGCCTTCTTCACCAAAGCCCGCACTTTGACATACCAGCAACACTGCAACCTCAAAATGGCCGGTCTACTCGAGCTGGAGTCCCCTTGACTTGCTGCTAAGCCTATCGAGACTGAAAATAGCAAGTCCGTACTTGCACACAAACTTCTAGTCTGTTGCAGCTTCTCCTCTCTACATCTAACGTTATCAGGACTGAAGATAGCCAGTTGCTAACATAACACAATTGCACCTACACACCCTGAAAAGGAATTGAATGTTTTGCTTTGGACTGCAGAGCTTCATTGCTGGCTGCAAAAGTCATTCAGACGAGAGTGCAAGTCTGCTCACCCCCAATTAGATCAGCTTGGTTGATTAGCTTTTTTGGTTGCAGTTATATAAGACATTGATGAGGATTGTGTTCAGTTCTGATCACAATGTCATAGGAGAGATGTTGCAAAGGGTATATAGAATATTTACGAGGATGTTGCCAAAACTCAAGGGCCTGAGCTGTAGGGAGTGCTTTAGGCTGGGACATTATTTCTGGAGTGCTGGAGGATGAGGGGTGATCTTATAGAGGTTCCAGAGGTCTTTTATTGTCACGTGTACCAATTAAGGTGTACAAAATCATGAGATAAATAGATCAGTTAAACGCACAGTCTTTTGTCCAGAGTAGGGGAATCAAGAACCAGAGAACATAGGTTTAAGGTGAGGGGGAGGATTTAATAGGAACTTTTTTTACATAAAGGGTGGTGGGTATATGGAATGGGCTGCTGGAGGAGGTAGTTGAAGCAGGTACTATGGCAATGTTTAAGCATTTAGGCAGGTGCGTGCACAGGACAGGTTTAGAGGGATATGGGCCAAACACAGGCAGCTGGGACTAGTGTAGATGAGACATGTTAATCGGCGTGGGTAAGTTGGGCTGAAGGGCCTGTTTCCACGTTGCGTGACTCAATGACTAGGGGTCATTTAAGTTACAACTACAAAAATAATCTGCGTTGGACATTCATCTCTAAATAGAACATGAAAGTGTGCAAGGCCTCAGTGAAGCTTTCGTGCAGGCAGTCTTCAGAAAACATTCTGGTTGGTTCTTCAAGTTCAAGTGAGTTTATTGTAATGTGTCCCTGATAGGACAATGAAATTCTTGCTTTGCTTCAGCACAACAGAACATAGAAGGCATTGACTACAAAACAGATCAGTGTGTCCATATACCATTATATAAATATACACACACATGAATAAATAAACTGATAAAGTGCAAATAACAGATAATGGGCTCTTAAATGTTCAGAGTTTTATCCGAGCCAAGTTTAATAGCCTGATGGCTGTGGGGAAGTAACTATTCCTGAACCTGGTCATGGCAGTCTTCAGGCTCCAAGTTGATTGTGCCCATAAATTAAAAATATGCAAAAATAATTATATGGTAACCATACCTCCACAGTATTGCAATGAATGGCATCGAAAGCACACAAGACTGATTAGAAAGCGATGAATAAAAGTAGAGAGAGAGGAAACTATTTCTGCTGAGTGTAGGAATGAACCAATGTCGGACGTCTGAATTTAATATTGTGGAGCATGTTCATATGTATGAGGGTCCATCAGTTGGGTATTTGTAACCCGGTGATGGTCTAGTTAATATTCATCCCCAATCAGTATACTAAAAACTAGACCGACCCTGTATTATATTGCTGCTATGGGAGCTTGCTATGGGGGCCCAAAGCTGCTCACAATAATCCAAATGCGGTCTGACAGAGCCTTATAAAGCCTCAACATTACATCCCTGTTTTTGTATTGTAGCCCTCTCGAAATAACTTAGCTAAAGTTTAACATAAGTTGAGAAGGCGGAAATGTGCCGAGACAGAAGAAGTATTGTCTTAGTTCCTTAAGCTAGTATTGGTCCTTCGTATAACAATGCAGGAAGCTACAGACAGCAGGTCAGAGTGAGAATAGAATGGTGGATTCTAGTGGCAGGCAACTGGAAACTCAGGTAGACAAAAATGCTGGAGAAACTCAGCGGGTGCAGCAGCATCTACGGAGCGAAGGAAATAGGCAACGTTTCGGCCCGAAACGTTGCCTATTTCCTTCGCTCCATAGATGCTGCTGCGCCCGCTGAGTTTCTCCAGCATTTTTGTCTACCTTCGATTTTCCAGCATCTGCAGTTCTTTCTTAAACACTGGAAACTCAGGATCCCTGCTGTTGTCTGTATGCATGGACCGTTTAACGCGATTGCAGAACTTTCTGGGTGTTTCCAGCACTTTGTTTCTGTTCTATATTGCCAGTTTCATCAATTAATGGGCTGGGTTGCTTCCTGCGTAGGAAGGAACAGACTGATTATACTGAAGATAGTCACAAAATGCTGGAGTAACTCAGCGGGTCAGACAGCGTCTCTGGAGAAAAGGAATGGGTGACATTTCGGATCGGAACCCTTCCTCGGGCAGGAAGACTAGGTTGCTTCCTGGTCCGAAGAAGGGTCCTGACCCAAAATATCATCTGTCCATTCCCTCCAGGGATGCTGCCTGATCTGCTGAGTTCCTCCAGCACTTTGATTTTTGCTCTTATTTCCTGGAACTATTGATATGATTGAGGCTGTTGAGAAAATGAATGCTTATTGCGTTCCCTAGACCCTATGAATTAAAAATAATTGCCTCAAAATTATGTTGGTTTAAGGTCCAAGACCTAATTTTAGTGATGTACTTGCTATAAATGTAATGTACCCACAAAGTAAACAGCTACTAGCAGGGAACCAGTACAAGACAAGTTCAGGACAGACCAATGGAAACTTGCATATGTTAACAAAGCTATATCATGATGAACGATGACCAACCTCAAGAGGCAATAGTCAGTTTTATTCATCACATACACATATAAGTGCAGTGAAATGAATTTGCCAGCAGCGGTACAATTAAAAAAGAACACACAATACACAATTGGATTTAACACAAACATCCACCACAGAATTCTTCACTGTGGTGGAAGCACAAAGTTCCATCAGTCCTCCTCCTTGGTCCCCCGTGGTAGGGGCCATAAACCTCCGCAGTCGACGCTATGGACGGCCGGATGTACAGGCCCTCTCGTCGGGACGGTCGAACACACTCCGCAGCTTGGAGGTCCCGAATCGGCGCTTTCTTACCAGAGACCAAGGCTTCAGGATGTTGTAGGCCGCAGGCCGGCGGTCGGAACTCTTCTCTGGCTATCCCCGGCGAGGGATCCCGCTCCGAGGATAGCCAGAGACCTGAAACGTTAACTGTGACTGTCTCCATAGAGTGCTGCCTGATCTAGAGTAGTTCCAGGATTTTAATTTTGGAACCTGCCCCTGCCCCTGACTATTTTCCATCAAACTCTTCGCTGTTTTAAAAATAATTATTTTGTCAGTTAGAATTTACAGGAAGAATAGTCCATATTTAAGCCAACATGCCACCAATATATCATTCCAAAAGCAATACTTCCTATTGTGTAGAGTTGTAACATCACAGAATAAATAATGATTTTTGCATCTGCAATATTTTTATTTTTTAACGGGAATCATTGTTGCAAATTGTAATGGCTAGTTCCGTTTTTGGTAATTGATTCTTTGTGCTATAAAATGTTGCACTGTATTCCAGGGAGCTGGTGATAGTGGAATGGCTGCAATAATGTTTAGCAGACCAAAATGAAATACCTGGAGAGAAGGAATGGGTGACGTTTCGGGTTGAGACCTTTCTTCAGAGTGTGAAGAAAGGTCTCGACCCGAAACATCACCCATTCCTTCTCTCCAGAGTTGCTGCCTGTCCTGCTGCGTTACTCCGGCATTTTGTATCTATCTTCAGTGCAAATCAGCATCTGCAGTTCCTTCCTACACAAAATGAACCTATTTAACTTCCAATGATGGTTTGAGTTCATTTTGTTACGTACGTTTAATTTTAAGTACAAATCTTTGCCGAAACCAAAATAAATCTAAAAACTATTTGTGTGCAGAGTTATTAATATTTAAACTTGTATTATTTGTTTTTCAGTTATTTTACGAATATTCAAAAGTAATGTGTTGTTACAACAATATTCAGTAGGGTCACAGAGTGATACAGTGTGGAAACAGGCCCTTCGGCCCAACTTGCCCACTCCGGCCAGCATGTCCCATCTACACTCGTCCCACCTGCCTGCGTTTGTCCCACATCCCTCCAATCCTGTCCTATCCATGTACCTAGCTAAATGTTCTCTCAGACATTGCAATAGTACCTGCCTCACCTACCTCCTCGGGCAGCTTGTTCCATACACCTTTGCGTGAAGTATTGCTTTTGGAATGATATGTTGGCGGCATGTTGCCTTAAATGTGGACTATTTTCCCTGTAAACGCTAACTGATAAAATAATTATCTTTAAAATGGACAGACCTTAAGTGACAAAAATGCTGGAGGAACTCAGCGGGGGAGGCAGCATCTATGGAGAGAAGAAATGTCGCCTGTTCCTTCTCTCCATAGATGCTGCCTCCCCCGCTGAGTTCCTCCAGCATTTTTGTCTATCTTTAAAATGGAGAACAGTTTGATGAAAAAATAGTCAGCGGCAGATTGCCAGATGCAGGAAAGTGATAGGATATCTCATTTTACAGAAATTGAATTGTTGTCAGCATATGTTGGGACGAATGCCATTTTAATTCGTGTTTATCTCACAAACTTTGACTGCCTGTGCAAATTTGTTACAGCTGCTTCCACACCAGACTTCAGGAAGAACTGCAATGCTTCCGATAGGAAGTCTCTGTTCATTGAACTGGAACAGTTTTGACAATGTGGGCTTATAGTCTGAATGTTTGCTGAGCGTCAGTATGTTAGACACCTTGCTGAAACGTGTAGGGTCAGTGGTCTGTTCACTTCTATTGTCTGTTTGTACTGCAGGCCCTTCCTCGGTTACAACAAGGTCCTGTTCCTGAGGGCTGTTGGTGACCAAAACAGTTTGCAAGTCAGGAATGGCCAATACAATTACATTTTCAAAATTTGGCCAACCAAGGACAATATACCGTTAAATCCAGGCATTAAATTGAGTTCCCACCCGGCAGCCAATCCTGCCGGACTGCCAAACACACGACACTTAGGTTGGGGGTAGACAAAAATAGGCGACGTCTCGACCCGAAACGTCGCCTATTTCCTTCGCTCCATAGATGCTGCCTCACCCGCTGAGTTTCTCCAGCATTTATGTCTACCTTTGATTTTCCAGCATCTGCAGTTCCTTCTTAATACTTAGGTTGGGCGTTCTTAATCTGGTGGGGATCTGTACAGAGAAACAAAGTTCACAGGATTGCCACGTACCATTGTACTCTCTAACACAGAGTTTAACTCTTGTGTATGCCAGCTCGAGTATAATTATTGCAAGTCCTACCAGATCCTTAATATGATTGTCAGATATTTTCATTCACCTTATGTTTTTGGAAAATCCAGTTTTCACAATCTATCCTTGATCCTTGTTAAAGACTATTTTAAAGAATTTTGGGTACTGCGGTGGTGCAGCAGTAGAATTGCTGCCTTACAGCGCTAGATACCCGGGTTCGATCCTGACTATGGGTGCTGTCTGTACGGAGTCTGTACGTTCACACTCTGACCGCATGGGTTTTTTCAGTGTTCTCCGGTTTCCTCCCACACTTCAAAGACGTACAGGTACATTTTAAAAATTGTCCATAATGTGTAAGGTAGTGTAACTTTACGGGGATCGCTGGACGGCGCGGACTCGGTGGGATGAAGAGCCTGTTTCCACGCTGTATCTAATGTCTAAAGGCATCTTAAAATAGGAATTTTCCTGACAAATGCCTCCTATGGAAATTCTTGTGTAAATGCTGTGGTATGTGGACATCCTCATTGGAGAATAATCTCAGCTATTTACATTGCAACAGTTTGCTGTCATTTGCATTTCATTTAGAAGGCATGCATTAGAAGTGTTTTAGAGTTGATACCTTTAAGTGACTTTCATCTTTTGCATTTGTACAATATATGTACATAATTGATTAATTCCTGCATTCGTTGGGAAGAACTGTAATTCTATTGAAAGCTTTAGCTTCCAGTCCATGATCGCAGATGTAAAATAATAAAACCTGTTTTTTGTAAGACCTGTCATTCACTCAGACTTGGTACATGGGCGGGCATTTCAGCTTAAATGTAAGCAATCAGGCAGCACTTGTGTTAAATAGAACCTTGAACAGTACCCAGTGTAGTGGCCTGAGATTTACCAGCATATCCTGCATCGATGTGTGATGCACAGCATAAGGGTGTGGCTCCTGCAGCACTTGAATTCTTGGGGATCTTGTGGCACGTTCCAGCCATTCATTTAAACAGTGGTACAGCATTCTGATGTAGCAAAGGTTTGCCATTGGCATGAAGTAAAGGGCCTGTCCCACTTACGCGTTTTTTTTCGGCGACTGCAGGTACCCGTCATAGTTGCAGCAGGTCGCCGAATATTTTCAACGTTGAAAATCCAGCGGCGACCAGAAAGAGGTACGACTCTTTGGGCGACCACTCACGACCATACAGGCGTCACCTCGCGACATGTCCAAATGTCTTTGAAATGTTTTTATAGCACCTGCCTTGACCAGCTCCTCTGGCAGTTCATTCTAAATACACACCACCTTCTTTGTGACAAAGTTGCTCTTCAGGTTTCTATATCTTTCCCATCTCACCTTAAACCCTTGTCTCTGGTTCTTGGTTTACTCTGGGTAAAAGACTGCATCTTCATCAGCCTCATGAGCTCAGAAATAACACTTTGAATCTATAATGGAAATGTGTTTTTTCAGAACTATTATTTTGTGGGATGCCTTTGGAATGAACCTAAGTGTCGAGTAATGTTAGTTCAAAATTGTGTTTTAGCAGAAGGACGATCGTTGTAATAATTCTGTCCCAAAAAAATCAGGACTGAAGTTGTCATGCGGTGATTGTAATCTGTGATTTTTAACTATATCGTACGTGGAATACTCAACTTTTTTTTTTTTTTTTTTTTGCATTTCCAGATCTCTATCTTGAACGGTGCCTGAACCTGGACTACAATGCCTTTAGTGACGAGGAACATTGAACCAAGACACTTGTGTCGCCAGCCTCTGCCCAGCAGCGTCTCGAGTGAATTAGAGTGTGTGACAAACACCACACTTTCAAATGTCATCAGGCAGCTCGGCAGCTTGAGTAAGTAATTGCCTGCAGAACATGACAGAGAGCCTGTTTCTGTGGTAAAATAAAATCTTCTTTTTCTCACCTTTTCTTCTAAAATCTTTATTCAAATACATTTTCTCGTGTTCCCTTAAGTCTTAAATCAAGTTAATTCCGCCTTCTTAAAAAACGCACCTCCACTGTCTTCAACGATGAGAAGATGCCTAAAATTTAAATACCTCTTGTGTCGGAAGGAACTGCAGATGCTGGACACAAAAAAGCTGGAGTAACTCAGCAGATCAGGCAGCATCTCTGGAGAAAAGGAATAGGAGACGTTTCGGGTCGAGACCCTTCTTCAGAGTGAGAGTCAGTGGAAAGGTGATATAGATGGTGATATAGAGAGATATAGAACAAATGAATGAAAGATATGCGAAAAAGTAACGATGATCAAGGAAACAGTCCATTGTTGGCACAAACAGCTGGAGTAACTCAGCGGGTCAGACAGCATCTCTGGAGAAACGGAATAGTTGGCATTTCGGGTTGAGACCCTTCATCTGCAGTTCCTTCCCCCACAGTCCATTGTTGGCTGAGGGCTAAGTTTCAAGAGAGAGTTAGATATAGCTCTTGGAGCTAACGGAATCAAGGGATATGGGGAGAAAGCAGGAACAGGGTACTGATTGTGGATGATCAGCCATGATCATATTGAATGGTGGTGCTGGCACGAAGGGCCGAATGGCCTACTACTGCACTTATTTTCTATGTTTCTAAGTGATAACGAGTTCTACCTCTTATTTGCTAATCTGCCCAGGAGGTCATAATGTATGTGGCCTGTTTCATTCTTTCGCTGCTAACAACCTGCGGTTTCTCTTTTATTGACCGTGCACCATTTGCTTTGGCTCTTGTTTCAGCTTACTCAACTGTAGTTTCAAGTGGCGTCATCTGAGAAGAGGAAGTGTGTCCTCAGGAAAGCTGCAATCTTGTTTTGTGATGTAGACGGGGAGTGTAATCAGAGTTGGCTTTCTGTCTCAAATGGAAGGAAATTGATCTATTGATCTCAAGTCTTGTCTCAGTAAACGAATCCAGGAAATGTTGAGATATTTGCATCTTTATATTAAAGTATTTTGCACTTTAAAAATGTTTATGGATGTAAGAGTCATAGAGTCAGTCATACAACGTGGAAACAGGCCCTTCGGCCCAACTTCCCCATACCGACCAACATGTCCCAGCTACAGTAGTCCCACCTGCCTGCATCTGGCCATGTCCCTCTGGTTCCTCTTAAATCTTTTCCCCCTCACCTTAAACCTATGGTTCTCTATTCCCCTATTGTCGGCTAGAGACTTTGTGTCTACCCGATCATTTCCTCTCATCATTTTGTAGTTTATTCAGGATAAATATTTTATATTATACATGTAACGTGTTACATTTTGGGAAGTCAAACCAGGTTAGGACTTGGGGACAACGGGACCTAATAGTTTAAGTAATAGATTCCTGAAAGTGGCGTCACAGGTAGACAGGCTGATGTAGAAAGTGTTTGATACATTGGTTTTCATCAGTCAGGGCACTGAGTATAGGAATTGGGATGTTGTGTTGCATTTGGTGGCACTGCACGGAGTCTTGTGCACGGTTTTGATCACCAGCTTTACGAAAGATGCTGCTAATCTGGAAAGAGTGCATAGAAGATTGATGAGAATGCTGCTTGAATCGAGGGCCTGAGTTGTAGGGGGAGGTTGGACACTCTAGGACTTTATTCCTTAGAACATGGGAGACTGAAGGGTGACCTTAAAAATGCATAAAATCATGAGGGGCAGAGATAAATTAAATGCACCATTTTTTTCCCCAGGGAAGGGAATTAAAACTAAAGGGCATAAGGTTTAAGGGGAGAGGGGAAAGATTTAATAGAAACCTAAGGGGCAACTTGGAGGGTGGTCGGTATATGGAACGAACTGCCACAGGTACAATAACAACATTTAAAAGACATTTGGACAGGAACATAGTTAGGAAAGGTTTAGAGGGATATGGGCCAAACGCGGGCAAATTGTACTACCTTGGCGTCATGGCTGACATTGCCCAATCGGGCCGAAGAGCCTGTTTCCATGCTGTGTTACTCTTGATTGTATGAATATGTTTGCCTGCAAGGGCAATAAAGTATCTGGAGAGCTGTAATCCTGGCATCTTGCGCTGAGCCTTTGACAAGTCTTGACTGCTAATTTGTCATTTTAAATACTTGCAGGTAGATATGCCGAAGACATTTTTGGCGAGCTGTTTCAGGAAGCGGGCAAGTTTGCTAGCAGAGTAAACAGTCTCGGAGAACGGATTGACCGGTTGCAAGTTAAAGTAACGCAGCTGGATCCCAAAGTAGAAGATGGTAAGGATGGTTTCTCCCCAAAAATGATTACATTAACATCGCCTAGCCTTTCTCCAACTTGTTTAAGAAGGAACTGCAGATGCTCGAAAACTGAAGGTTGACAAAAGTGCTGGAGAAACTCAGCGGGTGAGGCAGCATCTATGGAAACCCTTCTTCATGGATTTTTACGATTTTTAAAAGTCGACTGACTGCCTAGTGCCTACCGTGAATAATTACTCACAGCACGTGCCTGCTATGAATCTATGAGCAGGGTTTCAATGGGGTGAGGGTGGGGAGGGGAAAGTATGCTTTTTTTTTTGGAAGCTCCAGTTATAAAAACACTCCACATCTTCCAAACTGCAGCACTTTAGACCCACTTTGAGCATCTCTTTTACCAATGTAGTGAAGCTGAGTCATGAAATAGACCGCAGTGCCACTGAAGTACCAATCATTTTAAGCTGACACCCGGCAACAGATAAAGAAAACTTGTATGTTGCAGCTGTGTATGACACAGAGTCCAGGAATAAGCTTTGATACTTCCCTGTATGAGAAAGAACTGCAGATGCTGGAAAAATCGAAGGTGGACAAAAATGCTGGAGAAACTCAGCGGGTGAGGCAGCATCTCTGGAGAGAAGGAATGGGTGACGTTTGGGGTCGAGACCCTTCTTACACAAACTCCATTTTACACCCACCTTGGTTTAGTTTAAGAAAGAACTGCAGATGCTGGAAAAATCGAAGGTAGACAAAATTGCTGGAGAAACTCAGCGGGTGCGGCAGCATCTATGGAGCGAAGGAATAGGCGACGTTTCGGGTCGAGACCCCCCCCCCCCCCCATCAGTCTGAAGAAGGGTCTCGACCCGAAACGTTGCCTATTCCTTCGCTCCATGGATGCTGCCTCACCCGCTGAGTTTCGCCACCATTTTTGTCTGCCTTTAATACTTCTCTAATCTTTATCATTTTACTTCAGTGTAGACTGTAAGGACTTCCTCAAACACATGAGATAGCGAGCAGAATTTCATTCCCTTGCATAAAATGCTTCAATTGGGAAAAGTAAGTGTGGTTATTGAGTGAGAAAAAAAGCAAGACATGAGCAGAATACTGGCTTAGCTTGTGCATGTAGGACGGATATTTGATTATTTGGGCTGCACAGTGGCGCAGTGGTAGAGCTGCTGCCTTACAGCTTCAGAGACCCAGGTTCCATCCTGACTGCGAGTGCTGTCTGTACGAAGTTTATACATTCTCCCTGTGACCGTGTGGGTTTTCTCCGGGTGCTCCGGTTTCCTCCCACGTTCCAAAGACATGCAGGTTTGTGGATTAATTGGCTTCTGTAAATTGTCCCGAGAGTGTAGGATAGAACTAGTGTACAGGTGACTAGCTGGTTGGCGTGGACTTGCTCGTGTTTCCACATTCTATCTCTAAACTGTGCAATTGGAAGATAATCCCTTGCTAACGGAATCAAGGGATATGGGGAGAAAGCAGGAACGGAGTACTAATTTTGGATGATCAGCCATGATCATATTGAATGGCAGTGCTGGCTCGAAAGGATGAGAGGCCTACTCCTGCACCTATTGTCTATGTTTCTAATAGAGCAGAACCATACAGAATTTTAATTGTCGATGCTTCTGAAAGTTAACTAATACATGGATATGAATATAGTTGACTTTTTAACCTTGCTATGTTTTCAGTTTCACTGCAAACTATTAACCTGAGGAAAGCCTTCAAGAGCTCCACAAATCAGGACCAGCAAATGTTCCGTCGCTCCTCGCTGCCGATTCCCATTCACGACACGTATAATACTTGTGATAAGCCGCCGCCTCTTACAATTCTAACCCCATACAGGTACGAGAAGCTAAATAAATACGATTGAATTGAAATGTTGCTAACTATAATTGTTTCTGCAAGTAACCGTAAAAGGATGTAATTTTGTTCCTATACGATAATTTCAATCTTTAATTATTCCAGCTGATAGCCTAATTATTTTGGGCAGGGAGAGGGAAATATTTACTGCATGCTTGTGCCCACACTTGCAATGTCCATCTTCCATGTTTCAAATGTTGACATCGCTGTCATCGTCCGTCCTGAAAAGGACGCGAGCTTCCGGCGACAATCAGTGGGAGCCATCACTTGTTGCAATAGATGATGGTGGTAGCAGAATGAGCTTGGGATATGTCCAGTTTCCAGCCCCGCGACGTGGACGCTTCTGATATGGGGCCTGCCCAGTACTGATTTGATCTCCCGGTGGCTCAGCACTTCTGACCTCCTGGTGGCTCAGCACTTCAACTCCCCCTCCCATTCCGTATCTGACCTTTCTGTCCTGGGCCTCCTCCATAGCCAGAGTGAGCACCACCGGAAATTGGAGGAACAGCACCTCATATTCCGCTTGGGCAGTCTGCACTCTAGTGGCATAAACATTGAATTCTCCCAATTCCGTAAGCCCTTGCTGTCACCTCCCCTTCCTAGCTCTCCCTCAGCCCTCGGGCTCCTCCTCCTCCTTTTTCCTTTCTTCTCCCTGCCCACCCCCCACCCTCCATCAGTCTGAAGAAAGGTTTCGACCCGAAACGTTGCCTATTTCCTTCGCTCCATAGATGGTGCTGCACCCGCTGAGTTTCTCCAGCACTTTTGTCTAGTAGTGATTTGATAAAAATCTGATTGGTGGTAAAGTTCGGTGAACTTTTGTGTAACTTTGTCAGCGGCAAAACACAGCGATGCTCGCGCGGTCCCCAGGTGAGCGGGGGCTGCTGCATGATTTTGTTACAAAACAAAGCGTTTCACTGTACTTGGGTACATGTGACAATAAAAATATCATTGATTGAAAAGCTGGAATATCATGAGAACATATCCCAACTATTAAATTGCCTGCATGATGCCATCAATACATTACTCAGAAAAACAGAGTTTCTTCGTTCCAGGAATAATTGATTCCTGGCTATCGACTGTCTGCTCTACAATGGTAACGTGTGTGTTTACAGCCCACTCACAGACTTTCACCTTTTTGTACGCTGTTTCGTTTGTGCTTTCTGACAAAAGCACTTTGTTTACAACTGTTCTTGTCCCTGGTGTAATGGATCACGATGTTCCCAAAACGATAATTAAATCAAAGTTCAGAGATGCATCAATTTACATGCTTTTGTTAGTCTTGCAGTCACTTTTGAGCTTAAAAAAAATACTACCCAATCTCGGATGGCCAGTCCAAGTATACAGTTGTTTCAGGAGTATCTCTGTTCTGTACGTGTTTGATTCATTAAATATCGTGCTTGTTCATTTAATACCAAAGCTTGATTTACACATTCGTATTTTGGGAATAACGTGCACAGATTTACACAGTGGCAGTTTAGTCATGTGAAGCTTTCATTTTGTGTGTTTTTTAAATTAAGCGCTGCTTTTCACGCACGTAACCCCCACGTAAATTACAATAGACATCAGGTGCAGGAGGAGGCCATTCGGCCCTTCGAGCCAGCACCGCCATTCACTGTGATCATGGCTGATCATCCACAATCAGTACCCCGTTCCTGCCTTCTCCTCATATCCCTTGACTCCGCTATCTTTATGAGCTCTATCTAACTCTCTCGTGAAAGCATCCAGAGTATTGGCCTCCACTGCCTTCTAAGGCAGAGAATTCCACAGATTCACAACTCTCTGTGTGAAAAACATTTTTCTCATCTCCGTACCAAATGGCCTACCCCTTATTCTTAAACTGTGGCCCCTGGTTCTGGACTCCCCCAACATCGGGAACATGTTTCCTGCCTCTAGCGTGTTCAATCCCTTAATAATCTTACATGTCTCAATAAGATCCCCTCTCATCCTTCTAAATTCCAGTGTATACAAGCCCATTCACTCCATGTTTTCAACATATGACAGTCGCGAATCCTGGGAATTAACATTGTGACGCTGATTAATGCTGCACTCCCTCAATAGCAAGAATGTCCTTCCTCAAATTTGGAGACCAAATCTGCACACAATACTCCAACGGCCATGCTGACTAAGCTCTCTTTTTTTCCTGCATCTGGCCCGTATCCCTCAATCTTTCCTATACATGTACCTATCTCAATGCTCTTCGGTTACCAGATGGACAAAAGTGACAGCCCACAATTTGTGCACAAGTTGAGCAAAAAGCCAAATGGGATGAAAGACCAGTTAAACGCTTCTTTCATTAAAGTCTTAGCTGGAAGTGGTGGAGAGAGACTTTCATTAGTCTTTGACGCGACATTGATATTTTTAGGCAGACGCGGCTTTAATCAAAGTACTATTCTAAAACAGCATCTGTAATAATGTAGTACATCTTGATATTCTTCAGGAAAGAACTGCAGATGCTGGAAAAATCAAAGGTAGACAAAAAAATGCTGGAGAAACTCAGCGGGTGAGGCAGCATCTATGGAGAGAAGGAATAGGTGACGTTTCTTGACCCGAAACGTAACTTATTCCTTCTCTCCATAGATGCTGCCTCACCCGCTGAGTTTCTCCAGCATTTTTTGTCTATCCTGATATTGTTGCTGTGTTATGTTGTGCAGCTCAGGCACTGACGCTTTGACTCCAAAACCAACTTCTACCAAGAAACTTGACTGGGTATGGAATTGTTCTGTTTATCTGAGGGAGGGTAAAAGCTGCTTTAATGTTGCCTTCTTTGCAGAGTCATCCTCAGTATTGGCGGCCTGGTCCATTAACATCCATGCAGCCTTTCACGTTTTGGTCATGGTAACCTTCTTTTGTTGCAGGGAGGATGGGAAAGACAGCCTTAAGTTTTACACCGATCCGTCCTACTTCTTTGACCTCTGGAAAGAAAAAATGTTGCAAGACACGAAGGACATAATGAAAGAAAAGAGGAAGCACAGGGTACTGTTTCATGTTTCAGTCTCAACAGTCAATGCGTGAAATAGAACGTACTGAATATAGAATAGAATAGAATGCCTTTTATTGTCATTCAAACAGACAAGGTTTGAACGAAATTTCATTCCTGCACTCATGACATTACAAAAAAAAACCAAGACACACACTTAACACAATTTACACAAACATCCATCACAGTGAATCTCCAACACCTCCTCACTGTGATGGAAGGCAAAGAATATCCAGAATCTAGCGAGCTGTGAACTGCCGTGATACCATTAACATTGCTAGACAAAAAATAAGTTAGAATGCTGGCAACGCATCTGCAGATGCTGGAACCTTGAGTAACAAACGCACTGCTGGAGGAATACAGTGGGTCGGGCAGCATCTGTGGAGGGAGATGGTCAGACGACGTTTTGGGTTGGGGCCCTTCCTTGGTCTCGGAGGGGTTCCAACCCAAAACATCACCCAACCTTTTTCTCTAGAGATGCTGCCTGACCCACTGAGTTACTCCAGCACTCTGTGTCAATCTTCGGTGCCAACCAGCATCTGCAGTTCCTTCCTACACATTTCAGAGACTGAGTCTGAGGAAGGGTCCTGAATCTGATTAATTGTGCACTATTAAAATTTGCAGTGTACACTTTACCAATTGTGAGTGACATTCCACAAAGAATAGTTCATCTTTATTTTGTTTTTTAAAACTCAATCTCCACATACTTTCCATCTTAAGTGTATGATTTGCTAAACCGTGATTGTCCAATGGTGGTTTTTTATTAGTGTACAGTGACACCCAGTGTATTTGTAGAGGAGCTGATTTCAACCTTGACCAGACATACAATAAGATTAGGAACAGGAATACTTTATTGCCACGTGTGACTAGGCACAGTGAGATTCTTTACTTGCGTACACAATGTTTACAATTGCTTGTTGAACTGCAGATGCTTGTTTAGCAAAGAAAGACACAAAGTGCTGGAGTAACTCAGCGGGTCAGGCAGCAACTCTGGAGAACACAGAGATGGCATTTCGGGTTTGGGACCCTTCTTCAGACAGAACTACTACTTGACCAAAGATGGACACAAAATGCTGGAGTAACTCAGCTGGAGTAACACATGTGACAACACTAGCAGATATGTGGTGCATTGTACCACGCCGCTGGTTTTTGTTGTTGTTTATTTAAACCATTACTCCCGCTATATTTAAGAGGGAGTTAGATGTGGCCCTTGTGGCTAAAGGGATCAGGGGGTATGGAGAGAAGGCAGGTACGGGATACTGAATTGGATGATCAGCCATGATCATATTGAATGGCGGTGCAGGCTCGAAGGGCCGAATGGTCTACTCCTGCACCTATTTTCTATGTATCTATGTATCTAAACTCTGTTCGATGCTGTTTTGACTTCCAGAAAGAAAAAAGGGATGTATCAAATAGAGGCAACTTGAATCCACGAAAAATTAGAACGAGGAAAGAGGAATGGGAGAGGTTGAAAATGGGCAAGGAGTTTGTGGAAGCAAAATTGACTGCCGATGATTCTGGGTAAGTGTTGCAGTTTTTGAAAGCTTAAATCGCTCTTTGACATTTTCTGCAATGATAAACGTTTGGAATTGCTGCAGGTAGTTCCCATGGATGATACGATAAGCAGAGGTGAAACCACCCAAACTGAAGTAAATTCTACTGTAGTTTAGTTTACAGCGTGGAAACAGGCCCTTCGCCCACCGAGTCCGCGCCGACCAGCGATCCCCACACACTAACACTATCCTACACACACTAGTGTCAATTTGCATTTATACCAACCCAATTAACCTGCCAACCTGCACGCATTTGGAGAGTGGGAGGAAACCGAAGCACCTGGAGAAAACCCACGCAGGTCACGGGGAGAAGGTACAAACTCCATACAGACAGCACCCGTAGTCAGGATTGAACCAGGGTCTCTGGCGCTGTGAGGCAGCAACTCTACCGCTGCGCCACCCCGTATGTAAGCATAACTTTGTAAAACCAAAAAAAAGTAACTGTTCTCTTTCCTTCTAAAACTTAAGCTGCACGAGCAGACAGATAATCGAGGTATCCATTGAATTATAGTTGCAAGATGATTTTATGGGTCGGGCAGTAGGTGCTGGTGATGCAGTTGATGCATCTAATTTCTGCAAACGTACATACTCGGAGCAGGGGCCTATCAAAACCACTGCGCCATTTTATTAAAATGGTTGTAATCGTAACCCCCGACCCCTGTTACCTCTGGGGTTGTACCGACCTGGAGAGGCGGCAGAGCACAGTGTGACAGAAAAAGATGTAATCGGACAGCGTGAGAGGAGACTGGAATAAATAGGATGCACAACGCGTAAAGGGAAAGCCATCTTGCCCCAGTTTAGAGAGTTTTGTAGAGGATTGTGTAACTCAACAGTGCCAGCTTACAGTCTGACCCCATGAAGCAGCAACATCAGTGACCAATTGTCCCCTATCTCAGGGGGCTGTGATGTCACCTTAGCCAAGAATACTGAGCAGATCACAGGAGCACTAAATGAAGGATTTGGTTTTGTTTTGAGACCTATCTAAATGATAGACAATTTTCTCACAGCTTCCATTTGGTTGTGGTCGTGTTTTTCCCCCTCGCCCTCTCCATTTCCTGTTTTCCTTCTCCCCAATTTCTGGTTATTTATTCAATGTTAACTCCTCTTTTAAATATGTCTAAATTAAAACAGCTACACTAAGCATGTGCAATGTGAACCCCCCATGATGTAGCCCCAATATATTTTGTGCACATTTTTAGTTCAACTTTCTTCATGTTTCACAGTTGAGTACTAGCCGTTGAGTACTAGCCGTTGGGGACTAGCCGTTGAGTCCTAGCCGTTGAGTCCTAGCCGTTGAGTACTAGCCGTTGGGGACTAGCCGTTGGGGACTAGCCGTTGAGTCCTAGCCGTTGAGTCCTAGCCGTTGAGTACTAGCCGTTGGGGACTAGCCAGCCGTTGGGGACTAGCCGTTGGGGACTAGCCAGCCGATAGCTTTGTCGTCTCGCTGTATTTCCAATATTGATTGCAGAAAAATTGTCTTTCTTTACCAATACCTCCCCCCCCTCCCCCCACTCTCTAAGGGACATTAAACCAAACTTCTGATGCCATCTTAGTCAACAATGCATTACAGTTCGAAGAAACTTACAATGAATTATATAATAACAATAATGTTTTTAAGGATGTAATACAATGAAATATTTTCTTTTTTAAGGTGCATCAAGATCATAGACGCTTTCCTTCAATTGCAATGATTAATTTTGAGCGGCTGTATGGTATAATGCAAATTAATCATTTGCATTCATGGATGCTAAGCCAAAATAAATTGTGACTGTAATGTTCCTATGTTTATAAGTATGTAAATCTAAAACGTTTCTGTTTGAACTACTTGCAGCATGAATGATATCAGTCCCAATGGGAGTATAAGCCCCAATGGCAATGACGAGCTTGCCTACAGGACTCATGCAGCCTATCGTGACTCGGTCACTACTCCACCAGCATCTCCTGGGGCTGACCTGCCACCCCCACCACCTGACTTTGGGTAAGGTCAATAAACAAGTGGACGTGTAGGTCGAGTGTTACCAGATAGATGATGCACGATCTACCATCTTAGTTTAGTGTGGGGATACAGCATGGAAACAGGCCCATCGGCCCAGCCAGTAGGGGCTGGCCATTTTTCACCTGGTCGCGCTAGTTCTATCTTACGCACTAGGGACAGTTTACTGAAGCCAATCAGCCGACAAACCTGCACGTCTTTGGGGTGTGGGAGGAAACCGGAGCACCCGGAGAAAACCCACGGAGAGATTGTACAAACTCCCTACAGACAGCACCAGTAGTGAGGATGGAACCCGGGTCTCTGTCGCCGCGAGGCAGCAACTCGACCGCTGCGCCGCCCACGGTTTTTGTTCCATTGATAATTGTAACTTTAGTGCAGGAACAGACCCTTCGGCCCATCGAGTCCGCGCTGACCTGCGATCACACACATTAGGACAATTTACAATCTTTACAGAAGCCAATTAACTAACAAACCTGTACGTATTTGGAGTGTGGGAGGAAACCTGGAGAAAACCCACGCGGTCACGGGAAGGACGTACAAACTCCGTACAGATAGCACCCGTAGTCAGGATGGACCCCGGGTTAAGATTGTTATGGGCTTGGACACACTAGAGGCAGGAAACATGTTCCCGATGTTGGGGGAGTCCAGAACCAGGGGCCACAGTTTAAGAATAAGGAGTAAGCCATTTAGAACGGAGATGAGGAAACAATTTTTCACCCAGAGAGTGGTGAGTCTGTGGAATTCTCTGCCTCAGAGGGCGGTGGAGGCCGGTTCTCTGGATGCTTTCAAGAGAGAGCTAGATAGGGCTCTTAAAAATAGCAGTCAGGGGATATGGGGACAAGGTAGGAACGGGGTACTGATTGGGGATGATCAGCCATGATCACATTGAATGGCGGTGCTGGCTCGAAGGGCCAAAAGGCCTACTCCTGCACCTATTGTCTATTGTTTCTGGCTCTGTGATGCAGCAACTCTACTACAGTGCTGCCACCCTAACTCTTGACTCCCCTTTGTTCATGTTGTGAATTATTTTACTTTTCTCCATCAGATACGCAGCGGATAAACAGGATTCTTCCGTCTTCAAGAGGAGCAGCGTTGTCAGCCCGACTATCCCCCCTCCAGCACCACCCCCTGGACCACCAATGGGAGGTGGACTCTCCCCACCCCCACCTGCCCCGACCCTGCCCCCACCTCCCCCCTTCATGGGCATCGTGGGACCCCCCATTTCCCCCCCACCCCCACCTCCCTCCATGGCCCCGATACCGTTCAACCAACACTTCCCCGGCAACGATGTCCCTTCCATGCCGCCCCCTCCTCCTCCCCCCACCGACCACTTCCCCGCCGCCCCACCCCAAATGGCCCCCCCGCCCGCCGGCGGCGGAGCCCCCCCTCCTCCTCCTCCTCCCCCTCCCCCTCCCCCCGGACCACCACCACCGCCCTCTTTTGGCAACGCCCCACCCCCTCCACCTCAGTCCGTGGAGAAGAAGCCCAAGGCTGCCCAGGAGCCGGTGAGCGACCCAAGAACCAACTTGCTCTCCGCCATCCGACAAGGTGAGAGCTGGTGGGGCCGTGGGGTGGCACGTAGATGCTGGCTTACACCCATGATACACACAGTGCTGGAGTAACTCAGCGGGTGGGTCAGGCAGCATCTGTGGAGAACATGGATAGGTGACGTTTCACAGAATGCTGGAGTAACACAGCGGGTCATTTGTGGAGAACATGGATAGGTAACGTTTCTGGTCGAGAGCCTTCTTCAGACTATTGTGGGCTATTGGGGAGAAGAAACTCGAAAGGGGGAGGCACAGGACAAGGTGCAACAGGTGGGGGTGGGCGAGGGGTGGGTTAGGCAGATGGTTGGAACAAAGGCCAGAGATTGCCAGAGTTTTGGGTTGGGACCCTTCTTCAGATTGATTGTAGCGGGTGGGGGTGGGGAGGGGAGGTGGAGTGGGGAGGAGAGTGGGGGTGGGGAGGGTGGTGGGGGAGGGGAGGGTGGTGGGGGTGGGGACGGGAGGGGGGCCCCAGAAGCAAGAAAAGTTCAGGACAAATCGGGGCCGGCAACAGATGACCTTGGGCAGGGAGCTTCCCTGATAGGCGTATTTGGGAGGTTCCCCGATGGGCTGATGGGCTTGGCATGGTGATCCTAAGTGGGTTACATCGTTGTGACCTGTGGAACTGGTTAATGGAATCTTAGTGGTGGAGGGGAGTGTTTGTAGAAGTTACCTAAAATTAGCAAATTCAATGTTCATGTCGCTCGCTTGTAATCTACCAAAGCAAAATATGAGGCGCTGGTCCTCCAGTAGGCGTATGGCCTCACTCTGGCAATGGAGGAGGCCCACGACAGATAGGTCAGAGTAGGAATGGGAAGGAGAGTTAAAGTGGTTAGCAACCGGGAGATCCAGTAGTCCTTGGTGGAGCGAGAGTAAGTGTCCAGAGAAACAGCCACCAAGTCTACGCCTGACAATAGACAATAGGTGCAGGAGTAGGCCAATCGGCCCTTCAATGTAATCATGGCTGATCATCCACAATCAGTACCACGTTCCTGCCTTCTCCCCATATACCTTGACTCCGGTACCTTTAAGAGCTCTCTCTTGAAAGCATCCAGAGAATTGGCCCGAGGGAGAGAATTCCACAGATTCACAACTTCTGTGTGAAAAAGTTTTTCCTCATCTCTGTTCTAAATGGCTGACCCCTTATTCTTAGTGTTGCCGATGTACAGGAGTCCACATCAAGAAGACTGATTTTAGTTCAGTTTAGTTTATTGTCACATGTACCGAGGTACAGCGAAAAGCTTTTGTTACGTGCTGTACAATCAGCGGAAAGGCAATATGATGACAATCTCTTCAAAGTACAACCCGAAACGTCACCCATTCCTTCTCCAGAGATGCACCCTGTCCCGCTGAGTTACTCCAACCTTTTGTGTCTAACATGATTACAATTGAGCCAATTACAGTGTACAGATCCACGATAAGGGAATAATGTTTAGTGCAAGGTAAAGCCAGCAAAGTCCGATCAAGGATAGTCCCTGGGGCTCCAATGAGGTAGATAGTAGTTCAGCACTGCTCTCTGGTTGTGGTAGGATAGATGGTTCGGTTAGGGTTAACAGCTGGAAAGAAACTGACCCTGAATCTGGAGGTGTGCGTTGTCACACTTCTGGGTGAGGTTAGAGGGGGGCAAGTGAAACACAGTCTCACCTACACGGACTGTCTTGTATGGTGGATGGAGTTGAGGGCAGAGGTATAAGGACAGGTGTTGCATCTCCTGCGGTTGCTGGGGAAAGTACCTAGGGAGGGGAGGGGCTGGGTTGGGGGTGGGGGTGGGAAGGAGCTGAGTGATCAGCTGGGTTGCATGTTGAGTTTGCGCTGTTCCCCGATCGTCACTTCCCTGCCGCCGACCGGCGATGATATACACGGGACACGGCGCAAACTCCGGGCATTTTTCGGCGGCTTTCGGCCGACAATTGGAACGCGGTAATGCGACTGTTTTTCAAAGCCGATGCTTGTCCGACAGGCTTCCAACTTCGCAAAGTCGAAGAGCAGAGACAGGAAGAGGAAAAGAGGGACCACATTGGAAACGACGTGGCCACCATCTTGTCACGCCGCATCGCTGTGGAGTACAGCGACTCGGAGGAGTCGGAGTTTGATGACGAAGAATGGTCCGACTAAGATGAGCTGTTCCAACGCTTAAAGCACCAGCAGCCAAAGTCCTTTAAGAAAAAGCAAAGCCAAACCTCCCAACGGTGCCTTTACACGGGTCTAGTACTCTCATGTATTATTTGCACAGGCTCAGAATCTGTTGGGAAGACACCAGACTAGCAAACACTTGGCATTATGGTGAGCAGTTACGTAATATGAAGTGCCACATTGACACAACAGTGAGATTAACTTGTAGTGTTCAGAAAAAGGCACAAAGTGTTGGAGTAACACACGGGACATGGTGGCGCAGCGGTAGAGTTGCTGCCTTACAGCACTCACAGCGCCCGAGACCCGGGTTCGATCCCAACTGCGGGTGCTGTCTGCACAGAGTTTGTACGTTCTCCCCGTGACCCGCGTGGGTTTTCTCCAAATATTCGGTTTCCTCCCACACTCCAAAGGCTTACAGGTTTGTATGTTAATTGGCTTGGTATAAATGTAAATTGTCCCTAGTGTGTGTAGGATAGTGTTAAGGTTCGGGGATCGCAGGTCAGTGCAGACTCGGTGGGCCGAAAGGTCTGTTTCCGAGCTGTATCTCTAAACTACTTTTTCTTGCGTATGCCGTGCACAGCCTAAAGTTGTAGATCAACTTGTTCTATTTCATCTATTTGTTTGTGCACATCGGGTTGATTGCATCAGTCGAAACAGGGTGGGTGGACCATGTGAAGGTTGCAATCTCCCATCCCATCTCTAAACTAACTCGGCGAGTCAGGCAGCATCTGTGGAGAACATGGACAGGCGACGTTTTGGTGTTTGGACCTTTCTACAGCTATCCATGTTTTTCAGAGGTTCTGCAACGTTTTGGGTCTTCAGACCCGACCCCAAAGGTTACCTGTCCACGTCCTCCAGGGATGCTGCCTGACCCTCCGAGTCACTCCAGCACTTTGTGTCTTTTTTTGTTGTTGTAATTCAGCATCTACGGTGCCTTGTATTGGCATTGTAGAGCTCGGCATGTATACCTCGAGTGCACATTTCAGCAGGAACGAATATAAGTGTGCTACAAATCACTGGATTACTAAAATGAAAATCTTGTTCTAGGTTTGCAGTGCAAATAATTATCCAGCTATTGGAGAAACATATTTATCAGCCAATATTTTTATTAATGGTATTCTGCTTTTTAATCAAATACTGTAGTTAGAATAAGATTCTATAATCTGTTGCTCACAGTAAATAAAATGTATATGCAGTTATAATAAGACCATATTCACATTTGCTAATGCTGATCAGGTTTATATATTTTTCAAATGTTGCCATATAGACTTAATAAATCTCTGAGCAGTCTAAAAAGATTCTAGTGTGTAATTAGCAACATCACCAAAGTGCTTTTATAAAACAAAACTTTAAATGGATCATGTCTTTTGCAGAAATCTCCTGACTTTAATCATATTTTATTTTAATATGGCAAAAGGTGCCAAAGCAAGGCACAGATTGCATGTATTAATCGCCTAGAGGGACGTACACAGCTAAATACCTGGGAGGGGCTTTCTCCGGTCAACCAAAAATGACTCTAAATGTATGAGATTACTGCAACATAACCTTTGCTTTATTGGCATCAAATTATTGGGGTTTACACACCCTGCTTATGCAATCATTTAGTCATCAGTTGTTTCACTGAGAGAGTTTCACTGACAAACTATGCAAGTTTAGCACTAGTCAAAATTAACAGAAGATTACCAGTTAGGTTTAACACAATTGATAGGAGTCAAAATACAATGATCCTAATTTACCAGATTATTTTCATAGTGCTTTGGGGTAATTTTTCTAATAATATGCGTTCATAATCACTTTGCTGGGTTAATAATGTGATAATTTCCTCCCCTTTATGTTGTCCATCAGAGGCAGGGGATTGCTTTTGTTATCTTGGTTCATGCCAGTTAATTTTGCAGCAAAGATATCCGCGAGAATGTATTTAATTAGAATTGTATCTAACTAAAGTTTGCTATGGATCTCCAAGTCTGTTGAAATAAATGATTTGCAAAAATTTAATATTTAATTGATTTGATTATTTTCCAACATGTGCATTAATTTTTCCATCTTGGTTGGGGCATGACAGTCGGTCAATCTTTAGTGGGACAGAAACCGCACAGAAACAGGCCCTTCAGCCCAACTTGTCCATTCCAGCCAAGATGGCCCATCTAAGCTCGTCCCTTTTGCCCAAGTTTGGTCGCTCAACCTTTCCTATCCATGTACCTGTCCAAATGTCTTTTAAATGTCGCTGTATCTGCTTCAACTACTACTTCTGGCAGCTCATACCATATACCCACCACCCTCTGTGTTCATCAACTTTTACAGCAAAGATAATTGGAAATAATTCAGAAGAGTAGCAGGAATGCAGGAGTAGAGTGATACAGCGTGGGCCCAACTTGCCCACACCGGCAAAGACCACTCGGCCCCCCCAGGCTGGCCCTACCGTTCAGTTTTATCATGGCTGATCTGCCCAGGCGTCTATAGATGTAATAACCTCCACGAATAGTCTATAATCCTTGCGTGGATAGACCTCAATAAACTCCACTGCGCAAATCTTTAACTGATGGCAAAGTTTCCAGCTTTGATATCTCAAGGCTAAATTCCTGATCTTCAGAAACTTTCAAACCCAGTAAATATATATATTTTTAATCTTGGGTCCATTTTACAATAACTGGTGAATCTATGAAGGCCATTCCCAAATTCTTCCCAACTGTTGTGAGGCAACTGAACCACCCTATCATCAACCAGAGAGTGGTCCTGGGTCATCATCTGCTCATTGCGGACCCTCGGACTATCTTTATTGGACTTTACTGGACTTGATCTTGAACTAAACATTATTCCCTTTCTCCTGTGTCAGTACACTGCGCCTTGATTGTAATTGTGTAGATAATTATTAAATATAGTCCGAGGTTTTCCAATGTGGTAAATAGTTGATGTGGACTGCTCTCTAGTGGATAGGATGGTTCACTTGCCTGATAACAGCTGGGAAGAAACTGTCCCTGAATCTGGAGGTGTGCGCTTTCACACTTCTTACCTCTTGCCCGATGGGAGAGGGGAGATGAGGGCGTAACCGGGGTGAGACTGGTCCTTGATGACTCGTGTTCTCCTACTACAGTAAGGTCTGGCTCTAACTTGGGCCTGACGTGAAGTGGAGTAGCTATAAGGAGGGGTTGAACAAACTTGGATTGTTATCTCTGGAACACTCGGGAGTTGAGGTGAGACCCGTTGCAGGTTTATAACATTACCAGAGGCGGAGATAGAGTAGACAGTCAGAACCTTTTTTGCCCCAGAGTGAAAATGTCAGAGAGCAAGGCTTCAGTATCAGAGGGGCAAAGTTTAAAGGAGATGTCTGCGGTTAGTTTTCTTTTAACACAGAGGGCGGTGGGTGCTTGGAACGTGTTGCCAAGGGTGAAGACAGATATGATACAGGTGTCAGAGGTTATGGGGGGGAAGGCAGGTGAATGGGGTTAGAAGGGAGAGATAGATCAGCCATGATTGAATGGCTGCTCAGACTCGATGGGCTAATGGCCTAATTCTATTCTTTTTGACCGTATGACAATAATGATGTTTGAGAGGCTTTTGGATAGGCACATGGATATGCAGGGAATGGAGGGACAAGGGTCGTGTTTAACTTGGCATCATGTACAGCATAGACATTGTGGGTCGAAGGGCCTATTCCTGTGCTGTGCTGTTCTATATATTCGGATGCTGTGTTTCAAGATTCAAGAGAGTTTATTGTCATGTGTCCCTGATAGGACAATGAAATCCTTGCTTTGCTTCAGCACAACAGAACATAGTAGGCATTGACTACAAAACAGATCAGTGTGCCCATATACCATTGTATAAATATATACATGAATAAATAGATAAAGTGCAAATAACTGATAATGGGCTATTAATGTTCAGAGTTGAGTTTAATAGCCTGATGGCTGTGGGGAAGTGGCTATTCCTGAACCTGGACGTTGCAGTCTTCAGGCTCCTGTACCTTCTACCTGAAGGTAGCAGGGAGATGAGTGTGTGGCCAGGATGGTGTGGGTCCTTGATGATACTGCCAGCCTTTTTGAGGCTGTGCAAGGATGTGATATTGTATCGTGCCTCAGGGTGGCAGTATGCTGCAGTATAACAGAATCACTCGGCAACCTGTCAAATAACAATGACACTAAATGTTGAAAATGGAAACTTTTGATGTAAAATTAACCAGAGTTTGTTCTACTTCTTGGAGTAAACACTTGAAAATCTTAAATCCATATGTTCCTTTTTTGATATTGGTTTTTAGTTGACTTTATTGTCACGTGTACCGAGGTTCAGTGCAAACCTTTTTTGTTGCGTGCTAACCAGCCGGCGGAAAGACTACACACGATTACAATCGAGCCGTCGACAGTGTACAGATACATGATATGGGAATTAAAGTGCGGAGCGATCCCAGATCCACCTCCGGGACCCGCGGGAAAAGAGTCGTCTGGTCTGGAGCGCCACCTTGGTTCGCCACGTTTACAGTTCGGTTTATTGTCACGTGTACCGAGGTACGGTGGTCGAGGAAAGAGCGTTCACGTCGCGGCTCTGCTTCCACCAATCTTTCCACCACCACGCACAAGAAGCGACAAGACGCCCTTGTATGCAGATGCCGAGAAGTGTGTTCAGCTCTGGCTGAACAATTTCTAATCTTGTGATGTGGACTCGATAAGAGGAACCAAGGTACAGTGAAAAACTTTTGTTGCGTGCTATCCAGTCAGCGGAAAGACAACACATGATTGCTATAGACAATAGACAATAGGTGCAGGAGTAGGCCATTCGGCCCTTCGAGCCAGCACCGCCATTCAATGTGATCATGGCTGATCATCCCCAATCAGTACCCCGTTCCTGCCTTCTCCCCATATCCCCTGACTCCGCTATTTTTAAGAGCCCTATCTAGCTCTCTCTTGAAAGCATCCAGAGAACCTGCCTCCACCGCCCTCTGAGGCAGAGAATTCCACACTCACCACTCTCTGTGAGAAAAAGTGTTTCCTCGTCTCCGTTCTATATGGCTTATTCCTTATTCTTAAACTGTGGCCCCTGGTTCTGGACTCCCCCAACATCGGGAACATGCTTCCTGCCTCTAACGTTTCCAAACCCTTTACAATCGAGCCATTTACAGATACATGGTAAGGGAATAACGTTTAGTGCAAGGTAAAGCCAGCAAAGTCCAATCAAAGATAGTCTGAGGTCACCAATGAGGTAGATAGTAGTTCAGCACAGCTCTCTGGTTGTGGTAGGATGGTTCAGTTGCCGATGATACAGTGAAAACTTTATTTTCCATGGTATCCGGTCAGATGAGACTATACATGGGTCAAGCAAAAGAGAAAATAAACCAAGTGTAGAATATAATGTTACAGCTCGCGAACCAGGCGACATCAGTTTCAGGTGAGGGGGGAGAGATTTAATAGGAATGTGAGGGGTAACCTTTTCACACAAAGGGTGGTGGGCGGAAATGTTCCCTCTAATTTTTAGTAGTTCGTGTGGGCAGAAATCTGGCATTGTGCAATTTTTTATGCAGTTACAAATGTGTGTGTGCACTGAATTCTTGTGCAGATATAAACCTGAAATTGTTTCAAGATATTTTTGCCATGGCCTCTCTCTCATGGCTAATAAAACTGTATTGCCATGTTTTAATACAATACAAATATCATATTTGTAGAAATATGAATGCAATTTATGAAGTGATGTATTCAGTTAAGATTTTATCCTATACTTTGAAGCTTAAACTACTCCAGTTCGTTCGCTCGTGTGTCAGACGATGTAGCTCGCTGTCGGCTTCTGTCATCGTCCAACATGTTGACAGAATTGTCGCCCGACGCGTCACAGAGTTCATCGCGCCGTCGCTTCCAGGGATCGCCACGAGGAGGCTTCTGTCATCTCCACTACTCCAGTCACAGGTAATGACGGGTTTTGTCATTGTTTTTGTGCAGCATCCAAATGCGATTTACTCACCAAACGCCTCTTCAAAAAGTCAAGCTTCCAATTATCATCCCACTTCTTTCCATTTGCCCTTTCTCCAGCAACCTTTGCATCACGACTGTACAGACAGTTTCAGAATCGTACATAAATATTTCTCGCAGCTCAACATTCATGGCCTCATGAGCTTTTGGTGCAGCAGTATTTACTATTTCGTTTAGCCGGTCAACTTTAAACCAGCTTGCAGTTCTTCTGCAATCCTTTGCGTCCTTTGACTTTGACATGGTGAATCAAAATTTCTTTCAATAAAAACTCAATAAGCCAGCTACAGAATTTGAAATGGATCTACAATAAAGTCAATATGATTATGAGATTTTTACAAATCAGTATAAATTATATACCATATAATAATGTATAATCAGTGATTACAACCTTGTAGTGGGTGTATGGAACCATCTGCCAGAGGAGGCAGAGACTTGCAATGTTTAAGAAACATTTGGACAGGTGCATGGATAGGACAGGTTTAGGAGGATATGGGCATGTGAGATTAGTGTAGATAATAATAATAATAATAATGGATGGGATTTATATAGCGCCTTTCTAATACTCAAGGCGCTTTACATCGCATTATTCATTCACTCCTCAGTCACACTCGGTGGTGGTGAGCTACTTCTGTAGCCACAGCTGCCCTGGGGCAGACTGACGGAAGCGTGGCTGCTAATCTGCGCCTACGGCCCCTCCGACCACCACCAATCACTCACACACATTCACACACATTCACACGCAGGCAAAGGTGGGTGAAGTGTCTTGCCCAAGGACACAACGACAGTATGCACTCCAAGCGGGATTCGAACCGGCTACCTTCCGGTTGCCAGCCGAACACTTAGCCCATTGCGCCATCTGTCGTCCCGATGGGACATGCTGGTTGGTGCAAGTTGGGCCAAAGGGCCTGTTTCCACGCTGTATGACTGTGACTCTAGCTGCAGAGAGAGTGCAGGTTTTAAAGGAAGTGCAAGGGCCGCAATTAAGTAGATTGGAAGTAAGGACCAAAATGCTGGAGTAATACTCCAGGTATTACTGAAGTAATGATGCAGTGGGTCAAGCAGCATCTCAGGAGAACATGGATAGAACAAGTGCTGATTTACTCCAGCAGTTTGTGTCCCTTTGTGCAAACCAGCATCTGCAGTTCCTTGTTTCTATGGGGTAGATTGGAAGATCAGGAAATTCATCCTTAGCTTATGGGAAGCCCATTCGGAGGTGTGTTAACAGCGGGGAAGAAGCCATTCCTCAAACTGGTGGACGTGCTTTCAGGTTTCCGTGTCTTCTGACGGATGGGAGAGGGGGATAAGAGGGTGTGAGTGGTCCTTGATTATGTTGGGGCAAATCGGTGGGGGTGGGGCAAAGCTTGGCAAGTGATAGGTGGATACAGGTGAGGGCAGGGAGGGGGGGGGGGGTGATTGTCAGATGGGTGGAGTAAGTGGCAAAGGCTGGAGATGAAGAGGAGACAAAAGGAGATCAGGACAGGAGGAGTGGAATGTAAAGCCGGAGGGAGGGGTGTGGGTGGGATGTGGGGGGATAAAAAGAAAATGGGGAACTCAGGGATGGGAGATGAGAATACAGAGGAGGGGGGGGCAGGGTGGGGGGGGGGGTAGAAATCAAAATAAGAGAACAGGAGTGAAATGAAAAGCTGGAGTGAGGAATATCATGAGTTAACTGTTTAATTAGTGGGTGCAGGAAGGAACTGCAGATGCTGGTTTACTGGATCTCTTGATCTTGACACCGAGGATGGACAAAGTGCTGGAGTAACTCAACGGGTCAGGCAGCATCTCTGGAGAAAAGGAATCGATGACTTTCGAATTGGAAATCTTCTTTAAGCACCGTCTAGGATAAATAACATTCTTACTTCAACTTAACTGGGTCGTGAGGGGGTAAAGAGAGATGTGGGGGGTGGGGGTGGGGGGGGGGGAGAGGAGCAGGGTGACTTTTGAAAAATATATTGTCAGGGGAGGGGGGATCACCCATTCCTTTTCTCCACAGATGCTGCCTGACCCGCTGAGTTACTCCAGCACTCTGTGTCTATCTTCGGCGTAAACCTGCATCTGCAGTTCCTTCCTCCACATTGACACAGACACTGTGGCCACATCTGGGCGGGACCCCCAGCACCCAAACGATCGCCTTAATCCAATAATTTTAAAAAATAAATCAGCCAAGAATGTAAATTGGCACCGAATTTTTTGATTTTGCTGCAGAATGTTATTTGTGCCCGCCGTGGACAAGGCAGGGGGGGGGGGGGGGGTTACAGGGAAAGTCGGCGCTCGTGAATCACGTACAACCGATCTTTGTTCAATTAGGGGGCTGCTAATTGTGTGGGGAGAGCGAGCCATGTCCACTCCTTCCCAGGGTGGGAGACCTTGACCAAAGGAGGTGCTGGCTTCCACACGCAGTGTCACAGGATTTGTAGCATTGCTCCACTCGAAATCAACGACAGCCCAGAAAATCTGCCATTTTTGCACTTTAACCTGAGCGTTGATGCAGCGATTCGCTGGATTCTATTCCCACCGCCTACGCGTTTTCCCATTGATAAATAAATGCGATGTATTCTACATGGACACAGAAAGCTGGAGTAACTCAGCGGGACAGGCAGCATCTCTGGAGAGGAGGAATGGGTGACGTTTCGGGTCGAGACCCTGAGTTACTCCAGCATCTTGTGTCTAACTTCAGTTTAAACCAGCATCTGCAGTTCCTTCCTACACATTTGAACTAACTACATTACGTGATTTGAATCGCGGGGAATAATACACTCGTAATTTACAATCTCGTTTCAGTTTATCAGACTAACCCGTTTATTCAAGCATGTAATCAAATATCTGGCACAGTCTGGTGTTATAGAGGAAAGCACCGGGTTTATATCACAAATTAGGACTTTTTATTTATGGTTGTAAACAAGAATACATCTGAAATCTCAAAATATAATTCACAAACAAGTATTATTTTTAATAAACTCCGTTGTGCAGTTTAAGGGCTGAGTTCAAAGTGCCTGGTACATGTCATACAGTTTGTCTTTAAAACACATGTGCAAATTCAGTACAGTGCGCAAGTCTTTGCATTGCACTCCCGGTGTGTCTGCTTGTTGCTGTTTGGCCCAGTGTCGAGCCAACCCCCTTCTCCATCCACACTCCCCAATGTCAGGTTGGTTTTAGTGCAAGGTTCACACGTTCTAGGAGCAGAACTAGGGCATTCGGCCCATCAAGTCCATTCTGCCATTCCATCATGGCTGATGTATCTCTCCCCCTCAACGCCATTCTCCTGCCTTCTCCCCATAACCCCTGACACTTGGAGAGGGGAGAGAGGAGGGGAGGGGGGAGTGGAGACCACTGGAGCCAGTCTGGCCATCCCGGGAGTGAGTGTCAGACATCACTGGGCGACCTGGATCGGAATGGCAGCTTGGAAGAGAAGCAAGTGCAACACACGGTCCATAGCACCTTCTGGATGTCCTGGTTGCGATAGGCATAGATGATAGGGTTGATCATCGAGTTGTTGATGGCGGGCAGGAAGGTGAGGTAGGTGTAGACCTTGGGGTAGCTGTGGTCTCCCATCAGGCAGTAGATGGCGAAGGGCAGCCAACACACGGCAAAGGCGCCCAGGATGAGGGCCAGCGTGGAGATGCCTTTGCCAGTGGTGACATAGTTGGAGGTGGCGAGGAAGTGTCGCTGCAGGGCGATCTGGTGGGCATGCCTGCATACTATCCTGCATATCTGCATGTACAGTTGTAGCATCATGCCGAACACCATGAAGAAGGAGACGGACAGGATGATGAGGTTGTTCTTGGTCAAGGGTCTGACCACGCCACAGGTCGAGGGGTCTCCCACACAGTTCCAACCCCAACACGGGCAAGAGACCCAGGCTGATGGAGACGCCCCAGATGAGGAACAGCATCAGATACGTCCTTGGTAACCGTCCTTTCCGAGTAGTAGGTGAGAGCGTTGTAGAGGGAGAGGTAGCGGTCCACAGTGATGGCCAGCAGACTGCAGACTGAGGCGGAGAAGGAAGCCACCAGTAGACCCACCGTCACTAGGCTGACCAACTGTGAGCGCAGGCAGTACAGGAACACGAAGTGTAGGATCAGCCCCAGACCGGCCAGCAGGTCGGCCGTAGCCAGGCTGGCGATCAGGAGGAACATGGGTGTCCGGAGGGCGGGCGTGTAGCAGATCAGAGCCACCACGATGGCGTTCTCGCAGGAGATGATGGTCCCGGACACACACAGAGCCACGTCCCATGGACTGAGGGCCGCTGGCGGGGCCGCCGACAGGTCCAACGCGGTGCCGTCTGCCCTGGAGGAAAACCAGCTCGGCTCGTCCTCGCTCGAGTTCTTGGGCATGTTCTCGTTCATCCTCGGGCGCAACCTGCAACACACCAACAGCGGCTTGGTTACTAACTGCAGGCAAAACGGTCTCGACCCGAAACGCCACCTCCACAGATGCTGCCTGTCCCGCTGAGTTACTCCAGCACTTTGTGTCTATCTTAGGTTGAAACCAGCATCTGCAGTTCCTTCCCACGCTCAACTTACTAACGTCCCATGGTGTATCAAAACAGGTTGCAAATCCCCTGAACAGCTTTTAAAAACTCTCCAAAAATTGGAGGAAATGCACCTCATATTCCGCTTGGGCAGTCTACATCCTGGGAGCTTGAACATTGAATTCTCCCAACTCTGCTAGCCCTTGCTGTCCCCTCCCCTTCATCAGCCCTCTGGTTGTCTCCTCCCCTCCCCCAGCCCTCCGCCTTTTTTCCTTTTTTCCTTTCTTCTCCCCACCCCCTATCAGTCTGAAGAAGGGTTTCGGCCCGAAACGTTGCCTATTTCCTTCGCTCCATAGATGCTGCTGCACCCGCTGAGTTTCTCCGGCACTTTTGTCTACCTTTTAAAAACTCTCAGCGGTTGTACATCCTCTAAAGAGACACGAAATGCTGGAGTAACTCAGCGGGACAGGCAGCATCTCTGGAGAGAAAGAATGGGCGATGTTTCGCGTCGAGACCCTTCTTCTCGACCCGAAACGTCACCTATCCATGTTCACCACAGATGCTGCCTGACCCGCTGAGTTACTCCAGCACTATGTGTCTATCTCAAGGTGTAAAGCAGTATCTTTAAATCCGCCGCACTGGGTTTAAACCCCCGCCGCCCCCACGTCATATAAAACCGTTTACATTCTGCACAGACATTGAATCGTGTATAAAACGTGCCCTGAATTATATACTAACAAAGGTAGACAAAAATGTTGGAGAAACTCAGCGGGACAGGCAGCATCTATGGAGCGAAGGAATAGGTGACGTTTCGGGTCGAGACCCTTCTTCTGGCAAAGTCTCGGAATCAGGTTCAGTAACAGCTGGGAGATGCATGCAAGTCCAGGTAATATTTTACAAACATCTCCGAATCACATTTAAAAAAACTGCCCGGAACTGCACAAAACCAGTTTACATTTTGCCCAGATTTGCAACGTCTCCGAATCGAGATTTAAACACTTCCCCGAATTGTATAAAAATCCGTTTAGAAATCTCCCCAGTTATACATGCCTCTGAATCGGATTTAAAAACTGCTCCTAATTCCATTAGAAACAGTTTATCTATTTAGCAGAGGCTCCACGATTATTGCCATCGTTGCCCAGCCTCTGCTCTGCTTGGCATCTGTTTACTATTGGAAATACATCATCCAGAATGAACTCATTCATTCAAACTAGTTTCACGGTCCTCCTGGTTCGTTTTACTGGTTGTAGCCTCCTTGTCACCTTCACCTCAATGAACCATCCTACATTTTCCTTGACTAACGTCTGCTTTGATCTGTCATTTTCACACCTTACCCTTCCATATCCCTGCGTCTCCCTCTCCCCTGACTCTGGCTGAAGAAGGGTCTCGACCCGAAACGTCACCCGTTCCTTCTCTCCAGAGATGCTGCCCGTCCCGCGGAGTTACTCCGGCATTTTGTGTCTATCTTCGGTGTAAACCAGCACCTGCAGTTCCTTCCTACACATTCACTCTCTCTCTCTCTCTCAATGTCTCTCTCTCTCTCTGTCTCTATGTCTCTCTCTATGTCTATCTCTCTGCTTCTCTCTCTGATTCTCTGTCTCTCTCTCTGTCTCTCTCTCTGTCTCTCTCACTGTCCCTCTCTGTGTGTTTCTCTCTGTCTCTGTCTCACTCTCTCTCTCTGTCTCTCTCTGTCTCTCTCACTCTCTCTCACTCACTCTAGATGTAACGCTGGCACATTTACAGAGACACAATCATCTGTTTTGCAACCAATTCGCGTTGCAGTCAGTAATCTGAGCGTCGACCTACCTGTGTGTAGAGCGTTGGTTTGCTGGCTCTGCATGGACTGCCAGCTCTCTGTCCCTCTCTGTGTGTGTGCACCGCGCTCTGCTCACCGCTTTTGTACATCAGCCCCTGACTCACCGCCCCTCCCCCTCCCCCTCCCCATCCAACCCCGGGAGCGCGCACCGCGTGCACGCCTTCTTCATTCATAAAACAAACACAATCAAGCCGGCGTTCCCGCCCTGTTTGTAAGAAGTGCCGAGGCAGAGCGTGGGCGAGGGGTGATCTGCCTGCAAACGAGCGCACTGCAGCAATCCCTTCCTCCACATTAGAAACGTGGAAACACAGACAATAGGTGCAGGAAGAGGCCATTCGGCCCTTCGAGCCAGCACCGCCATTCAATGTGATCAATGTGATCATCCCCAATCAGTACCCCGTTCCTGCCTTCTCCCCATATCCCCTGACTCCGTTAGCCCTCAGAGCTAAATCAAAATGGCAAAATGCCCAGCACACTACGGGGGGTGGGGGAGGTGGAGGGGGCAGAATCTTATCCAATGCATCAAGCTAGAGGAGGTTTGTAAACCTCCTTCTGTCGTGGGGTACACTGAGACTGCCCCCCCACCCCTCCTCCCCCCTCTATAATCTTTGCACATCCCCCAAGCCTTTCCACTCGACACTTTAATTTCATGTTTCATGTATTTTGTGTTTTTCATGACTGTTGGCAGATCAATTTCCCTCCTGGGATAAATAAAGTTCTGTCATATTGTACAGTAAAAATGACCCCAGGAATTAGTGGGTTAACATATGATGAGCGTTTGGCAGCACTGGGCCTGTACTCGCTGGAGTTTAGAAGGATGAGGGGGAACCTCATTGAAACTTACAGAATAGTGAAAGGCCTGGATAGAGTGGATGTGGAGAGGATGTTTCCACTAGTGGGAGTGTCTAGGACTAGAGGTCATAGTCTCAGAATTAAAGGACTTTCTTTTCAGAAAGAGATGAGGAGAAAGAGGGTGGTGAATCTGTGTAATTCTTTGCCACAGACAGCTGTGGAGGCCAAGTCAGTGGATATATTTAAGGCGGAGATAGATAGATGATTGATTAGTACGTGTGTCAGGGGTTAATGGGGAGAAGGCAGGAGAATGGGGTTAGGAGGGCGAGATAGATCAGCCATGATTGAATGATGCAGTAGACTTGATGGGCCGAATGGCCTAATTCTACTATCACTTATGATCAAGCCTGTGTTTGCCTCATCTGTCTTTAACCATGGTTTGTGCAAATCTATGAACAAGGAACTGCAAGTGCTGGCTTACAGAAAAAAAAGACACAAAGTGCTGGACTAACTGGGTGGGTTAGCCAGCATCTCTGGGGGAAAAAGGACGGATGATGCAAACGATGAAAAGGAACTGCAGGTCCTGGCTTGCAGAAAAAAAGACACAAAGTGCTGGAGTAACTAAGCGGGTCAGGCGGCATCTCTGGAACAAAGGAATGGGTGACGTTTTGGGTTGAGACCAGGCCGAGAGTCAGGGGAGAGGGAGGCACTGAGATATGTAGAGGTACAAAGAACAAACGAATAAAAGGTATGCAAAAGGACAAATCAATGCCAGCAACGATGATTCAAAGAAAGGTGGAGCCCACAATGGTCCATTGTTGGCTGTGGAGAAGGTGATAACGAATGGATACAAACAATGAAACTCAACAGGACGACAGTGAAACTAGTACGATGACTAGGGTGGGGGTGGGATGGAGAGAGAGAGAGGGGATGCAAGGGTGTCTTTACTCTGACCCTTCAGTTACTCCAGCATTTGTGTCTCTGTTTCTGGAACGATTGTTGTCTGAAGAAGGGTCTCGACCCGAAACCTCACCCTCTCCAGAGATGCTGCCTGTCACGCTGAGTTGCTCCAGCATTTTGAGTCCACCTTCGATTTAAACCGGCAGCTGCAGTTCCTTCCTACACAGGTACATAGATGGGGAAAGGTTTAGGGGCCAAATGCAGGCAGATGGGACTGGTTTAAAAGAGGCATCTTGTTGGTGATGGGCCGAAGGGCCTGTTTCTGTGCCGACTTACTGGATGACTCTCTGCCCTGGGTGGGACGAGCAAGGAGCTATTGAAATGCAGTTCCTTCCCAGCCAAATGATGACGGGTCAGTCACAAATCCTGCTGATGAAAAAAACTGCCTCCGAAAACATGATTTAACTGCAGAGTTGTTTGATCAGTATTATTGATCAAGCACACTAATGATTTAGCCAGACACAGGAATGGATCTTGGCTGTGATATTATTACTGGTGTCATTTTCAATGTGAGTGTGTATGCGTGTGTGGTTCTGTATGTGTGAGTGTGTGTGTGTGTGTGAGTGTGAGCACGTGTGTGTGAGTGTGAGCGCATGTGTGTGTGAGTGTGAGCATGTGTGTGTCCCTGTGGTGCTGTGTGTGAGTGTGTGTGTGCATGAGTGTGTGTGAGCATGTGTGTGTGAGTGTGAGCATGTGTGTGTGTGTGTGTGTGTATGTGTGTGTGCAAGAGTGTGTGTGTGTTGTGTGTGTGTGTGTGTGTGTGAGTGTCCCTGTGGTGCAATGTGTGTGTGTGTGTGTGTGCAAGAGTGTGTGTTGTGTGAGTGTGAGTGTGTGTGTGTGTGTGTGCAAGAGTGTGTGTGTGTGGTGTGGTGTGTGTGTGTGTGTGTGTCCCTGTGGTGCAGTGTGTGTGTATGTGTGTGAGCACGTGTGTGTCCCTGTGGCGTGTGTGTGTGTGCGCATGTGAGTGTGAGTGTGTGACGCATGCCTAGCATCCCCGACGTGAACCACGCCAGTGTCGGCCATAAACCTCCCTCCCTATGGGTCTCCAGTGCATGGTCAGAGCTGTGCAGAAAGCTGAAGAGAAATATATGATCAATATGCGAGGCAACACGCAGCAGGGCTAGGGTGACCTTTTCTTCTTCAGCTTGAGTCAACAAGTGAGAATATTGATCACTCATCTCGCTTCAAATGCGAATGTTTCAGTGCCGTTATGTAATCTTTGAAAGATGCATATTTAACACAACAACCCATCCACTGGTGCTGACAGAACACTCAGGGAAGATCGCAATTATATAACTAACATTAAGCTTGCAAAATAAATACCATCTGCCTTTGTAAAATAATTCAATTTACACTAATTTTCACCCCGGCCACTCCCTCTCCCCCCCTCTCCTCCCCTCTCCCATCGGGCAAGAGGTACCGAAGTGTGAAAACACACACCTCCAGAATCAGGGACAGTTTCTGTTATCAAGCAACTGAACCATCCTACCACAACTAGAGAGCAGTGCTGAACCACTGTCTACCTCATTGGTGACCCTCGGACTATCCTTGATTGGACTTTACTGGACTTTATCTTGCACTAAACATTCTTCCATTCATCATGTATCTGTAGACCGTGACAGCTTGATTGTATTCATCAACAGTCTTTCTGCTGACTTCCAACAAAAGCTTTCGGCAACAAAGGCAACAGGAAAGCTCGTAGTATTTAGGAATTTAATTAAAATAGTGACAATTTTCCGGATGAAGAAAGTACATCTTGGAACTGCGCAAGAGATGAGAGTCATGGTATTACTGGTGAAAATGTGCCTACAGCTTGTTGTATTTTTAATATGTTGTTTCGTTTACAGAATTATTCGTTCATTTTTCATTGCATTTTTCGAGTTATTGGATACTTAAGGCAATTTAATAGTGGAGGTGGAAAGCAAAAGTGCTGGAGGAACTGAGCAGATTTGTGGAGGGAATAGACAGATGACGTAACATTAGCAAATTTGCAGATGACACAAAGCTGGGTGGCAGGGTGAACTGTGAGGAGGATGCTATGAGAGTGCAGGGTGACTTGGACAGGTTGGGGGAGTGGGCAGATGCATGGCAGATGAAGTTTAATACGGATAAATGTGAGGTTATCCACTTTGGTAGCAAAAGCAGGAAGGCATATTACCATCTAAATGGTGTCAAGTTGGGAAAAGGGGCAGTACAACGGGATCGGGGGGTCCTTGTTCATCAGTCTATGAAAGTAAGCATGCTGGTACAGCAGGCAGTGAAGAAAGCAAATTTCATGTTGGCCTTTACATAGATACAGAGAAAATAGGTGCAGGAGTAGGCCATTCGGCCCTTCGAGCCTGCACCGCCATTCAATATGATCATGGCTGATCATCCAACTCAGTATCCCGTACCTGCATTCTCTCCATACCCCCTGATCCCCTTCTCTCCATACCCCCTGATCCCCTTTATTACAAGAGGAGTTGAGTATAGGAGCAAAGAGGTCCTTCCGCAGTTGTACAGGGCACTAGTGAGACCACACCTGGAGTATTGTGTGCAGTTTTGGTCCCCTAATTTGAGGAAGGACATTCTTGCTATTGAGGGAGTGCAGCGTAGGTTTACAAGGTTAATTCCCGGGATGGCGGGACTGTCATATGCTGAGAGAATGGAGCGGCTGGGCTTGTACACTCTGGAGATTAGAAGGATGAAAGGGCATCTTATTGAAACATATCAGATTATTAAGGTATGGACACGCAGGAAACATGTTCCCGATGTTGGGGGAGTCCAGAACCAGGGGCCACAGTTTAAGAATAAGGGGTATGCCTTTTAGAACGGAGACGAGGAAACACTTTTTCTCACAGAGAGTTTTGAGTGTGGAATTCTCTGCCTCAGAGGGCGGTGGAGGCCGGTTCTCTGGATACTTTCAAGAGAGAGCTAGATAGGGATCTTCAAGATAGGGGATATGGGGAGAAGGCAGGAACAGGGTACTGATTGGGGATGATCAGCCATGATCACATTGAATGGCGGTGCTGGATTGAAGGGCCGAAAGGCCTACTCCTGCACCTATTGTCTATTGTCTATTGACATTTCGGGTCAGGACCCTTCTTCAGACTGATGGAGTAGAAATGGGGAGATAGCCGGTAGAGAGAGTTCACAAGTTATAGGAGCAGAATTAGGCCATTCGGCCCATCGAGCCTACTCCACCATTCAATCATGGCTGATCTATCTCTCCCTCTCAACCCCATTCTCCTGCCTTCTTCCCATAACCCCTGATTGAAAGATACCGCATGGAAACAGGCCTTTCGGCCCATCGAGTCCACACTGACCGTCGATCACCCGCTCACGCTAGTTCTATGTTATCCCACTTTCACGTCCACTCCCTACACACCAGGGGCAATTTACAGAGGGCCGATTAACCTACAAACACGCACGTCTTTGGGATGCGGGAGGAAGCCGGAGCGCCCGGAGAAAATGCTCACGGTCACAGGGAGAACATGCAAACTCCACATGGATAGCGCCCGAGGTCTGGATTGAACCTGGATCACTGGTGCTAGGAGGCAGCAACTCTACCGCTGCGCTCCCTCAATAGCAGCGGGTAGTTCTGTTACCTCACAGCGCCAGAGACCCGGGTTCGATCCTGACCACGGGTGCCGTCTGTACGGAGTTTGTACCTTCTCCCCGTGACCTGCGTGGGTTTTCTCCGGGTGCTCCGGTTTCATCCCGCACTCCAAAGACGTGCAGGTTTGTAGGTTAATTGGCTTGGTGTAAATGTAAAATTGCCCTTATTGTGTGTAGGGTAGTGTTAGTGTGCGGGGATCGCTGGTCGGTGTGGACTCGGTGAGGCCGAAGGGCCTGTTTCCGTGCTGTATCTGTAAACTAAACTAAACTAAATTAAACAGCACCATGGACAGCTCCCTGCACTGAACTGGGGCCACAGCCAGGGGGAGCCACAGCTGGGCCTCAGTAGCTGTTATTACCTGTACTCACCTGCCCCTCACCTGCCCCTCACCAACATACGCCATAAACCAACACAGGTCCATGCACCATCGAGGAAGGTGAGAGGCAGCTGGGTGTGTTACCCTATTGCAGGCATCAAGGAAGACTAAGCTGCCGGGACAAGCTTGAGATCGCCAGCACCTCGTAGGTTCACAAGTCATAGGAGTAGAGTTAGGCAATTCGGCCCATCAAGTCTACTCCGCCATTCAATCATGGCTGATCTATCTTTCCCTCTCACCCCAATTCTGCCTTCTCCCCATAACCCCTAACACCCGTACTAATCAAAAACCTATTAATCTCCACTTTAAAAATATCCATTGAGTTGGCCTCCGCAGCCATCTGTGGCGATAAATTCCACAGATTCTGGCTCTGGCTGAAGAAATTCCTCCTCATCTCCTTCCCAAAGGATCGTCCTTTAATTCTGAGGGCAGACACAAACTATGTCTAAAATAAGGAATGTGTTAGAACACTGTCATCAGACTTAAATACATTAACAACTCTCAAGTCAAGTCAAGTCAAGTGAGTTTATTGTCATGTGTCCCTGGTAGGACAATGAAATTCTTGCTTTGCTTCAGCACAACAGAACATAGTAGGTATTGACTACAAGGCATTCTATAAATATATACACACATGAATCAATACACTGATAAAGTGCAAATAACAGTATTGGCTAATAAAGTTCAGTGTTATGTCCGAGCCAGGTTTAATAGTCTGATGGCTGTGGGGAAGTAGCTATTCCTGAACCTGGTCATTGCAGTCTTCAGGCTCCTGTACCTTCTACCTGAAGGTAGTAGGGAGATGAGTGTGTGGCCAGGATGGTGTGGGTCCTTGATGATGCTGCCAGCCTTTTTGAGGCAGCGACTGTGGTAGATCCCCTCGATGGAAGGGAGGTCAGAGCCGATGATGGACTGGGCAGTGTTTACTACTTTTTGTAGTCTTTTCCTCTCCAGGGCACTCAAGTTGCCGAACCAAGCCACGATGCAACCGGTCAGCATGCTCTCTACTGTGCACCTGTAGAAGTTAGAGAGAGTCCTCCTTGACAAACCCTGCAACATAATGTTGCAAATCTAAGACAACTGGCAATGAGACATTTGGACAGGTACATGGATAGGAAAGGTTTAGATGGATACGGGTAAACGCGGGCAAATGGGTCTAGTGTAGATGGGGCAAGTGGGTCAGCACGGTCTAGTTGGGCTGAAGGGCCTGTTTCGCTGCTATTACTCGATGACTCCATCACATTCACAAGCTTCTTCTGCAGAAACCCAATTCTCCATGTGTCCACAACTAACCTATAACCCTGCATGTCTTTGGAGTGTGGGAGGAAACCTGGAGCACCCGGAGAAATCCCACGTAGCTCACGGGGAGAACGTGCAAACTCCGTACAGACAGCACCCGTAGTCGGGATTGAACCGGGTTTCCTATGCTGTGAGGCAGCAACTCTACCGCTGCGCTATCGTGCCGGCCCACTAAACAGTTTCTATAAATAGTTCATTTTATCCTTTGTTTGGATGTTGAGCAGCAAGTGTAAGAATTAATAATGAATCTAATTAGCTAAATATATTTACATTTAGTGTAAAAACAATGCTGGAGTAACTCAGCGGGTCAGGCAGCATCTGTGGAGAACATGGATAGGTGACGTTTCACAGAGTGCTGGAGTAACTCAGCGGGTCAGGCAGCATCTGTGGAGAACATGGATAGGTGACGTTTCACAGAGTGCTGGAGTAACTCAGCGGGTCAGGCAGCATCTGTGGAGAACATGGATAGGTGACGTTTCACAGAGTGCTGGAGTAACTCAGCGGGCCAGGCAGCATCTGTGGAGCGAAGGAAATGGGCAACCTTTCGGGCCGAAACCCTGAAGGAAATAGGCAACGTTTCGGGCCGAAACCCGGAAGGGTTTCGGGCCGAAACGTTGCCTATTTCCTTCGCTCCATAGATGCTGCCGGAACATGGATAGGTGACGTTTCACAGAGTGCTGGAGTAACTCAGCGGGTCAGGCAGCATCTGTGGGGAACATGGATAGGTGACGTTTCACAGAGTGCTGGAGTAACTCAGCGGGTCGGGCAGCATCTGTGGAGAACATGGATAGGTGACGTTTAGGGTCGGTACCCTTCAGACATTTAGTGTGTTCCTCCGCACTCATTTTTGTAATGTAGATTTTACTGCCCATTCGTGGCTTAGAAATGCATTCCATTTTGAGGCATGCATTCTCAATCACACCTTATTTTTTTGTCCATATATATATATATATATATATAATTATTGCATCTTTGCACTGCACACAAACTAAACATCAGTCTCCTGCTAAATTTCACAGTGAGGGCACGACATTTGAAGAACAATCTATTTTGCATCAAATATAGCATTCTATTAAACTCTAAACAATTAGAAGAGTTAAAACTGCTTATTTTTGTCAACAGGGTAGAAAAGAATCACAAGTGTTTTATTGTCGTATTTACTGACAACAGAAGACTTAATGGAAGCAAATAATTACACATTTGTCAGAATTAATTGCTCCAAACACAGACTCTGCTGTCCCTCACCCAACTCCCTTAATCATGTATCCGTACACTGTGGACGGCTCGATTGCAATCCCGTATAGTCTTTCCGCTGACTGGTTAGCACGCAACAAAATGCTTGTCACTGTACCTCCTTGTACATCAGTCACTGAAAGTAAGCATGCAGGTACAGCAGGCAGTGAAGAAAACCAATTGACCTTCATAGCGACAGGATTTAAGTTTAGGAGCAAGGAGGTCCTTCTGCAGTTGTACAGGGCGCTGGTGAGACCACACCTGGAGTATTGTGTGCAGTTTTGATCTGATTTGAGGAAGGACATTCTGGCTATTGATGGAGTGCAGCGTAGGTTCACCAGGTTTTTCCCGGGATTGCAGGACTGACATATGATGAATGAATGGATCGACGGAGCTTATATTCACTGGAATTTAGAAGGATGAGAGGAGATCTTATAGGAACATATAACATTCTTAAGGGATTGGACAGGCTAGATGCAGGAAAAATGTTCCCGATGTTGGGGGGGAGTCCAGAACCAGGGGTCACAGTTTAAGAATAAGGAGTCGGCCATTTAGGACTGAGATGAGGAAAAACGTTTTCACCCAGAGAGTTGTGAATCTGTGGAATTCTCTGCCACAGAAGGCAGTGGAGGCCAATTCACTGGATGTATTCAAGAATTGGATATAGCTCTTAGGGCAAATGGAATCAAGGGATATGGGGAGAAAGCAGGAACGGGCTACTGATTCTGGATGATCGGCCATGATCATATTGAATGGCGGTGCTGGCTTGAAGGGTCGAATGGCCTAATCCTGCACCTATTTTTTTATGTTTCTATGTTTCTACAAGTAACAATAAACTAAACTGCAGAGATGCTGCCTGATCCGCTGAGTTGCTCCAGCACTCTGTGTCTACATTTCTAACAAACCCTATCAAGCCCCGCACACCCTGCCCTTCATCTCATAGCTGCTATATCAAGAAAACAAAGATATGTTGTTGGGAGTAAATAATGTAAGTTTGAAGAGAAGATGTAGAAACAAGGAACTGCAGATGTTGGTTTACAAAAGAAGTGCTGGAGTAACAGCAGGTCAAGCAGCATCTCCGGAGATTATGGATAGGTGATGTTTTGGATCCTTCTTCAGACTTTAAAGGGGGATTTTCAGCAGAGTTATGGTCCTGTCCCACTAAGGCGACTGTCGACTGTCATAGTTGTAGTAGGTCGCCGAAAGTAGTAGGACCCCCCTACGACATAAAATATGAAATAGAATAATTACTTTAGCAACAAAATAGAATAATTACTTTAGCAACAAAAAAAACCCAAAGTCAGGACCGGCGACAACCTACGTCACCTGGCGACAACTACGACAGCACCTACCTCAGGAGAAGTCAAGCTACGCTCATTGGCGCCAAACCCACTGTCGCCGACTGTCTCAGAAAATTTTTCAACTTGTTGAAAATCCAGCGGTGTCCAGAAAGACGCTCCGACTCTTTGGGTGACTGAGGAGACGACTCACGACCGTACAGGTGACACCCCGGTGACCATGTGGCGACAGCCTAGTTGCCTGTGGTCGCCTAAACTAAACGACAGGCCCATTAAACATTTCAGCTGACTTCATCTGAAATGGGGAAATGCACAAAATACATCTGACTGCTTGATTATATTCATGAGTAGTCATTTCTTTGATTGGACAGCACACAAGCTGAAACCTTTTCTCTGGACATCTGTACACGTGACAACAAGAAACTAAACTAGATGAGCAATTCTGCTTCAGTTAAGTGTAGGTTTATTATTGTCACATGTACCGAGGTACAGTGAAAAGCTTTGTTTTGCATTCACTGTGGGCACGGCACGGTGGCGCAGCGGTAGAGTTGCTGCCTCACAGCGCCAGAGACCCGGGTTCGATCCTGCCTACGGGTGCTGTCTGTACGGAGTTAGTACATTCTCCCCGTGACCTGTGTGGGTTTTCGCCGCGATCTTCAGTTTCCTCACGCACAGGTGTGTAGGTTAATTGGCTTGGAATAAATGTAAAATTGTCCCTATGTGTGTAGGATAGTGTTAGTGTGCGGGGATCGCTGGACGGTGCGGACTCGGTGGGCTGAAGAGCTCCGCGCAGTATCTCTAAACTAAACTAAACTGACAGATCAGATAATATATATAAATTTAATCAATTCAAACTCAAGTACAATAGTTTATTTACTGTTGCCACATGTACTGAGGGACAGTGAAAAGCTTTGTTCTACATAGAATGTTATTTAGAATAGAATGCTATTTATTGTCATTCAAACCTAGGCTTGAACGAAATATCATTATTTGCTATCTAAGCAGATCAGATAATACTATACATAAATATAAGAATGTCAAACTCAGCTACAATTGTTTAGTTCCGTTTATTATTGTCACATGTGCAGAGCTACAGTGAAAAGCTTTTCACCGGTGGAACAAAGGGGAAGACACAGAATGCAGAATATAGTTCCCAGCATTGTAGCTCAACGGTACAAGTAAACAGATGAAATTGGATGTTTCTGTATTCCTGTTTTACTACAGAGGTGATGAAGGAGGAGCTGGCTAAAGTTGACTGGAAAAGAAGGGAAGAGATTGTACCTTTTTTTCATCTTCCTCCACAGTGAGGAAAGTGGAGGAGTCACTGTGGTGGATGTTTATGTTAAAACGTATATTGTGTGTTCTTGTTGCTTGTATGATTGTATGGCAGATCAAATTCCTCATATGTTGCAAAACACACTTGGCTAATAAAGTATGATTCTGATTCTGAAAGGGACCCCGGCAGAGATGAACAGCGAGGCAGGAATTTCCGGGAACAATCCGGAAGATGCAGGGTCTTTTCATTCCAAAGAGGAAGAGAATTTCTAGGGGGATATAGAGGTGACTGTGGCTGACAAGGGAAGTCAAAGACTGCATGAATCTAAAAGAGAAGGCGTATAACATTGCAAAGATTAGTGGGAAGCAAGAGGAAAGACAATACATGATTACAATCCAGCCGTCCACAGTGTACAGATACAGGATAAAGGGAATAACGCTTAGTGCAAAGTAAAGCCAGCAAAGTCCGATCAAAAATAGTCCGTGGGTCTCCAATGAGATAAATCCCAAGTTGCTGTTAAAACTGAATCATGATAAAATATCCAAACTTGTGCATGAAGGATCCACGTTCTTGTGTCGTGGGCTCCATAAACGACAGATAAATGTAGAAATCAGGTCGTTCATCTTTCTGTCACAAGGAATCATTTAATACAACCACATGAAAAAAAAAGCCCTGGAAAAAGCTCTTGCACAAAAATAATGAGACTTCTAAAAATATGTATTTCGCTTTTGGCTTTGTTGGCTGTGATGGTCTCCATCCTTTGCCTGACATTGGAGCTGATAATGAGAAACAGGTGTGTCTGGAACTGGGCATGTTTGTAATAGGCCTGATGTGAGCACTTACTCTGAGTGAGCTGAGCCATTAAATGTAACACTGCTTATTCTTGCGCGAACTGCGAAACTAATTCAACACGGACGCTGCGGGGAGCTTAATGAAATTTAACAACAGAGACTGCACGTAACGCGCTCGGGACCCGGAACGTGCCGGTAAATGGCAGGAATGTTGGAATGGATGTCAAATCAGGTCTGCAGTTTACAGAAGAAACAAACATGGAAAAATAGGTGCCGGAGTAGGCCATTCGGCCCTTCGAGACAGCACCACCATTCAATGTGATCACGGCTGGTCATCCACAATCAGTACCCCGTTCCTGCTTTCTCCCCATATCCCTTGATTCCGTTAGCCCTAAGAGCTAAATCTAACTCCCTCTTGAAAACATCCAGTGAATTGTCCTCCACTGCCTTCTGTGGCAGAGAATTCCACAGATTCACAACTCTCTGGGTGAAATGACTTTAGTTTGGTGACACAGCACTGGATCCACCCAACACATGCCAGCCCTTACCCCACACATACGCCATCAGTCTGAAGAAGGGTCCCGACCCGAAACATTGTCTGTCCATTCCCTCCACAAAAACAGCGCGGAAACAGGCCCTTCGGCCCACCGAGTCCACACCGACCAGCGGTCCCCGCACACTAACACTATCCAACACACACATGGGGACAATTTTACATTTACACATTTACACCAAGCCAATTAACCTACAAACCTGTACGTTCATGGAGTGTGGGAGGAAACCGAAGATCTCGGAGAAAACCCACCTGGTTCGATCCTGACGACGGTTGCTGTCTGCACGGAGACCCGCCGACCAACGATACCCCATATACTGGTTGTATCGTACACAGGCCACGGGCAATTACTCGGTCACAGGGAGAACGTACAAACTCCATACAGACAGAACCCGGGGTCAGGATCGAACTCGGTCTCTGGCGCTGTGAGGCAGCAACTCTACCACTGTGAAACCCTGCCGCCAAGCGCTCTTTTGCTGACTGGTGAAATGATTGCAGCCAAACCAGTGACTTCAGTGGAGAACTGGTGATACAACACACAATGGGCGGCACGGTGGCGCAGCGGGTGGAGTTGCTGCCTTACACTGTCGAAGACCCAAGTTTGATCCTGACCACGGGTGCTGCCTGTACGGAGTTTGTACCTTCTCCCCGTGACCGCATGAGTTTTTCTCCAAGATCTTCGGATTCCTCCCACACTCCAAAGACGGACAAGTCTGTAGGTTAATTGGCTTGGGTTTGTACACTTGGTATAAGTGTGTAAATTGTCCCTAGTGTGTGTGGGCTTGTGTTAGTGTGCAGGGGATCGTTAGTCGGCGGGTCGAAGAGCCTGTGGCCACGCTGTATCTCCAAAGTAAACTAAACCAAACTAAAGGAGATACACCTTCCCCAGTAGACACATGTATATACACACTCTCTCACACACCCACAGGCAGACTCTCAGCTGCACCACACATTTTTTCCAAGAAATTATAGATGAGTACACTGTGGTATTCGTTGCAAATTGGTTTGCATTTAAAAATTGAATCATCTGTAAATAATGGCCACAATTTCCATCTGATATTAAAGGTAAGATTCTGGTTTCCAATACTGAGTGTTTTTGCTGCAGGTTACGTTGAGTGGGAGTTACATTTCATGGTTCGGATTAACTTTGTGCAGATTTTATACATGACATTATGTTGAATATATTTGCATTTGAATTAGTCGATGTTTAACCCTTCTGTGTTTAAAACTAAAGATTAGAAAGGCTGTTATTTATATCAGCAGCTTCTATACTTCAGGATCAACCGAACCCTTTACTTTTCCTTGATCTCCCTGCCCTTTGATCTGTCATTTTCACACCTTAACCTTCCATATCTCGGTCTCCCTGTCTCCTGACAGCGGGTGAGGCAGCATCTATGGAGAAAAGGAATGGGTGAGGTTTCTGGTCGAGACCCTTCTTCAGACTGATGTCGGAGGGTGGGGGGGGGGGCGGGAAAAAGATAGAAAATGTGCGGAGACAGTGGGCTGTGGGAGAGCTGGGAAGGGGAGGGGAAGGAAGGAGAAAGCAGGGACTACCTGAAATTGGAGAAGTCGACATTCATACCGCTGGGGTGTAAACTACCCAAGCGAAATATGAGGTGCTGCTCCTCCAATTTGCGGTGGGACTCACCCTGGCAATGGAGGAGGCCCAGGATAGAACGATTAGATTGGGAATGGGAGGGGGAGTTGAACGGCTGGGCCACCGGGCGATTATGCTGCTGGCCTTACTGGGACTTGACCTGTAATGTCGAGCATCCCTCTGCCTCCACAGATGCTGCCTGACCCGCTGAGTTCCTCCAGAGTTAGTCTATTGCTCTGTGTTTTATTTCCATCATATCATCTTGTTGATCTCACACATGGTGAGCAAGTCTGTGCCGGGTCAGTTCCAATCCCAGTACACTGTGTGTACGGCCTCACATAGTCCTTGTAGCTGAGGTTGGCACGGGGCCGCAGTGGGTGGAGCTGGTGCGTCACGGCGCCAGAGACCCGGGTTCAATCCTGACCTCGGGTGCTGTCTATGTGGAGTTTGCACCTTCTCCCCTTGACCGCAAGGGCTTCCTCCGATTTCCTCTCACGTCCCAAAGACGTGCGTGTTTGCAGGCCTATTGGCCCTCTCTGTAAATTGCCCATAGTGTGTAGGGAGTGGATGAGAGAGTGGGATAACTTAGATCTAGTGGGAAAGGGTGAGCGATGGTCAGCGTGGACTCGATGGGCCGAAGGGGCTCTTTCCACGCTGTGTCTCCAAACTAAACTAAAAACTAAACTAACCTCAACGAGTAACTTGTTATTTGAGATACAACACGACCCTGTACTTGGACAAGTCCTGTGCTTCAGTGGAGGGAAGTTGGTAGAAGGGGCAGCTTCACAAAGGTTGAGGGATTCCTTCTCATATTTATCTCTTGTATGTTTTATATCTCTGCAAATAATTTCCTGCCAAATGTAAACTTTCCAGCAGCAGATTCACTCAACAGGGTTCGAGCAGATGGGTATGGTGGGATTCACAGAGTGCTGGAGTAACTCAGCGGGTCAGGCAGCATCTGTGGAGAACATGGATAGGTGACGTTTCACAGAGTGCTGGAGTAACTCAGCGGGTCAGGCAGCATCTGTGGAGAACATGGATAGGTGACGTTTCACAGAGTGCTGGAGTAACTCAGCGGGTCAGGCAGCATCTGCGGAGAACATGGATAGGTGACGTTTCACAGAGTGCTGGAGTAACTCAGCGGGTCAGGCAGCATCTGTGGAACGAAGGAAATGGGCAACCTTTCGGGCCGAAACCCTGAAGGAAATAGGCAACGTTTCGGGCCGAAACCCGGAAGGGTTTCGGGCCGAAACGTTGCCTATTTCCTTCGCTCCATAGATGCTGCCGGAACATGGATAGGTGACGTTTCACAGAGTGCTGGAGTAACTCAGCGGGTCAGGCAGCATCTGTGGAGAACATGGATAGGTGACATTTCACAGAGTGCTGGAGTAACTCAGCGGGTCAGGCAGCATCTGTGGAGAACATGGATAGGTGAGGTTTCACAGAGTGCTGGAGTAACTCAGCGGGTCAGGCAGCATCTGTGGAGAACATGGATAGGTGACGTTTCACAGAGTGCTGGAGTAACTCAGCCGGTCAGGCAGCATCTGTGGAGAAGACTGAAGAAGGGTCCCAACGCTTTCAATACCTTGCTTGCAGCAGCGTCACAGGCACAGGTTGACTACTCCCTTTACAAAGAGAGGAGCAGGTGAGAGAAGATGTCCAGAGAGGCTGACACTCACAAACCGCACTCCTTGGAAGGATGGTGGAGGAATAGACCATAAAATATGTTCCTTCGTTCATTATAATTTTGAATGTACATAACACAGACCATTTATCACCAGTCATGTTATTTCAATTACATAATGTGTGTATGACTTCAGTTGTTATATATTTAGGGCACTTGAGTAAACAGTTAGTGGAGTTTAACACACATTTCAACTAATTAGTGTGCGATGGTGAGAGGACTTTAAACTGTAACACTTTCCCAGAGAGATGTTGAGACAACTGATCCCAATTTCCACACCTCCCTCATATGTGCACCCCCTAACTATCGAGAGGTCCACTCTTATGTCACCGTTGTACAACACGTTGGTGCGTCCGCATATGAGGGACAAAGGGTACAAGCACATGGTGGTGATTCGGTGGAATTCATTGTCACAGAAGGCAGTGGAGGCCAAGTCAAAAATCTATATAGATACATACATACACACACATGTACACACACACACACACACATGTACACACATACACACACACACACACACACACATGTACACACACACACATACACACACACATGTACACCCATACACACACATGTACACACACATACACACACATGTACACACATACACACACACATGTACACACACATGTACATACACACACGTACACACACACGTGCACACACACATGTACACACATACACACACACATACACACACACATGTACACACACACACACGTACACACACACATACACACACACATACGTACATACATGCGCACACACACACATACACACATACGTACATACATACACACACACATATGTACATGCACACACACACATGTACACACATACACACATACATGTACACACACACGTACACACACATACACACACATACATACATACATGCACACACACACATATGTACATACATGCACACACACATACATACATACACACACACACGTACATACACACACATACACACACATGTACACACACACATACACACACACGTACACACACTCACGTATACACACACACACGTGCACACATACACATGTACACACGCATGTACACACACATATGTACATACATGCAGACACACAAGTACACACACACGTACACACACACGTACACATGCTCACGTATACACACACACGTGCACACATACACACACACGTATACACACACACGTACATACACACATATGTACATACATACACACACACACATATGTACACACACACGTACATACATACACATGAAAACAAACAAACAATAATAGTGCAAAAATACAACCCAATGCCCCAAAGTCTATGTAGTTTGGAGCTTATTTGGAGGTTGTCCTGTTTAATAGCCTGATGGCTGTAGGGAAGAAGCTGTTCCTGAACCTGGACGTTACAGTTTTCAGGCTCCTGTACCTTCCTCCCGATGGCAGGGGTGAGATGAGAGTGTGGCCAGGGTGGTGTGGGTCTCTGACGATGCTGGCTGCCTCCTATAGATCTCTTCAATGGGGAGTAGGTCAGTATCTGTGATGGGCTGGGGATGGGCATGATGGGCCGAAGGGCCTGTCTATTGCTGTATGGTCCTGAGAGTCTAATAATAGTTGATAATTAGTTGATGGCATTCCAAAAATATTGGGTTTGGTGACAAGCTGCTGAAACTTCAGCATTAATGACATTTTCAGGAAAGGCTGACGTACAGCGAATGATATGTAATATATGAGTCATGTTCTTGAACTGCACAATACTGTTAGTGTGGAG
>CM075999.1:3369587-3372087 GCA_038087875.1 Malacoraja senta | reverse complement strand
ATAGGTGACGTTTCACAGAGTGCTGGAGTAACTCAGCGGGTCAGGCAGCATCTGTGGAGAACATGGATAGGTGACGTTTCACAGAGTGCTGGAGTAACTCAGCGGGTCAGGCAGCATCTGTGGAGCGAAGGAAATGGGCAACCTTTCGGGCCGAAACCCTGAAGGAAATAGGCAACGTTTCGGGCCGAAACCCGAAAGGGTTTCGGGCCGAAACGTTGCCTATTTCCTTCGCTCCATAGATGCTGCCGCACCCGCTGAGTTTTTCCAGCATTTTGGTCTACCTTATCATTTATAGTGTGTTCCGTATAGCTTACAAAGCACAGAAGTACACTGTGCCAGAGTAACTCAGCGGTCAAGGCAGCATCTGTGGAGAACATGGATAGGTGACGTTTCACAGAGTGCTGGAGTAACTCAGCGGGTCAGGCAGCATCTGTGGAGAACATGGATAGGTGACGTTTTGGGTTGGGACGTTTCGAGAGGTTGTTTCGAGAGAGTATGAAGAAGGGTTACGACCCAAAACGTCACCTATCCATGTTCTCCACAGATGCTGCCTGACCCGCTGAGTTACTCCAGCACTCTGTGTTCTACGCCGGATTCCATCATCTGCAGTTAGGCTGAGTCTCCAGGAATAATATTGAAGTTCTTTCTATAGTTAGCTTATTATAGTCACGTGTTCCGAAGTAGATTGAAGTAGTTTCTGTTGCATGCTATCCAGTCAGCGGAGAGACTATATACATGAAAACTAATGACCTGGTCATTAACATGTTGCCATTCAAGAGCGTTTGGGATGTGCATGTAAGTTTAGTTTATTATCGTTGCTTTTGTAGTTTAGAGCCACAGTGTGGAAACAGGCCCTCTTTGGCCCACTGAGACCACGCTGACCAACGATCGCCCGTACACCAGTTCTATCCGACACACTGGGGATCCTATGCACAAGGCAATTAACCTACAAACCTGTACGTCTTTGGGATGTGGGAGGAAACCAGAGCATCCAGGGGAAACCCACGTGGTCCCAGGGAGAACGTACAAACTTTGTCCGGACAGCACCCGTAGTCAGATTCGATCCTGGGTCTCTTCGTTGTAAGACAGCAACTCTGCCCACTGCGCCACCGTGCCGAGATACAGTGGAAACCTTTTATTTGCACCTTATCGAGTCGGAGAAAAGACTAGACATGCATTCATTCAAGTTGCCTGCAGGGCACGTATAAAGGATAAAGGGTAGAACGTTAACGCAAGATCTAACATTAAAGTCCAGTAAATTCTGATTAAAGATAGTTCAAAGCTCTCAATGAGGTTGATGGGAGGTCAGGACCACTCTCTAGCTGATGAGAGTTGCCTGATAACAGCTGGGAAGAAACTGTCCCTGAATCTGGAGGTGTGTGCGTTTGTTTTCACACTTCTGTACCTCTTGCCCGATGGGAGAGGGGAGAAGAGGGAGTGGCCGGGGTGAGACTGGTCCTTGATGATGCTGCTGGCCTTGCCGAGGCAGCGTGAGGTGTAGATGGAGTCGGTGGAAGGGAGGTTGGTTTGTGCGACGGTCTGGGCTGCGTCCACAATTCGCTGCAATTTCTTGCGGTCTTGGATGGATGGAGCTGCTCCCAAACCGTGATGCATCCCGTTAGGATGCTTCCTGCGGCTCATCTGTAGACGTTGGTGAGAATTGTCGGGGACATGCCGAACATCCTAAGCCTTCGCACCAACATTCTTCCACAGCCCTCACCTGGAAAGCACTCTACTGGCAGCGAGATTCTAGGGTTCAAATGAAGTTTAATTTTGAGTTTCTAAAACTCAGAACTTTATTGCATGAAGATTAACTCCCCACCAGAAACGATAATCTTACAGCTTAAAGAATTCCACAATTCTTACAAAGATTTCCTTTTCTCTTCAGGGAAGCAGCCAATTTATCCATCACTAAATGACAAGAACATGAGGGGATAATGTTTAATTTGTAAAGTTTATACTATATATATATAATTTCAGGCATCAACCCTCAGCTCCAAATACTTGAAGACATCTTGAGTTCAACTCTGAGTTGACACAGGATGTTGAGTATTGTGTTGGCACAGAGATGAGGTTATGTGTAGAGGTGTGGACCGATAGCCTAGGACCTGGCAACCGGCAAACTGGAGTTTGGAGATCTGGACTCAATTACAGTGACTGGATTAGGACATTTCAAAAGCGGAGATTGATAGGTTCCTGATTAGTAAAGGCATCAGAGGTTATGGGGAGAAAGCGGGAGATGGGGTTCCAGGAATTATAGGAAAGATGTCAACAAAATAGAGAGAGTACAGAGGAGAATTTACTAGAATGTTGCCTGGGTTTCAGCACCTAAGTTACAGAGAAAGGTTGAACAAGATAGGTCTTTATTCTTTGGAGCGCAGAAGGTTTAGGGGGGGACTTGATAGAGGTCTTTAAAATTATGAGAGGGATAGACAGAGTTGACGTGGATAAGCTTTTTCCTTGAGAGTAGGGAAGATTCAAACCAAGAGGACATGATTTG
>CM075999.1:3363471-3369387 GCA_038087875.1 Malacoraja senta | reverse complement strand
AATGTGAATTAAAGGCCTCTTAAGGAGAACATTTATACATTAAAATAAAGCACTTTCGTTTACCTTTCCCTTGTGTGAAATCCGTCCCCGTTGTTGGCGTTGACGCTTCAGAAGATGATTTTAAAATGATTCCAACGCTGAACTTGTTGGGAGATTTTTAAAACAAACTACGCAAAACGGCACTCGGAACGCTTCTTCCACAGAGGCTGGTACTCCAACAAAGTATAATTCAGGACAAGGGAGGAGAAACCCGCGCTTTAACCCCGCCCCCCCTTAAAGGCGCCAAAATCGCGCACACGGCCAGTGACAGAATTACAGCGCCGCTGAAGGCAAGTATTGTAACATACCTAATTTACACCAAGCCAATTAACCTACAAACCTGTACGTCTTTGAAATGTGGGAGGAAACCGAAGATCCCGGAGAAAATCCACGCAGGTCACGGGGAGAATGTACAAACTCCGTACAGACAGCGCCCATAGTCGGGATTGAACCCGGGTCTCTGGCGCTGCATTCGCTGTAAGGCAGCAACTCTACCGCTGCACCACCGTAACCGCCCAGATTGTGGACATGAGCTGCACACAATCTTCATACCCCAGCGGTATGAACATTGACTTCTCCAATTTCAGGTAGTCCTTGATTTCTCCCTCCTTCCCCTCCCCTTCCCAGCTCTCCCACAGCCCACTGTCTCTGCCTCTTCCTTTCTTCTTCCCGACCCCCCCCCTATCCACCCCCACATCAGTCTGAAGAAGGGTCTCGACCTGAAATGTCACCTATTCCTTCGCTCCATAGATGCTGCCTCACCCGCTGAGTTTCTCCAGCATTTTTGTCTACCTTCGATTTTTCCAGCATCTGCAGTTCTTTCTTAAACACAATCTTTTACATAGGTTAAAGTTATTTAGGAACATATTTTCTGTATTACAGAGTTGACCAGAGTTCATGAAATAGATTTCATACAGAAATCAAAACAAAGAATCCATGGCTCCTCAGGATGCGGCATTGAATTCTCCCCCTTGCTGTTATCAGACAGAGCTATTTATAAACTCACTAAACCCAACTCAAACTTAGAACCTGTTCCCCGAACCAAATCCTTTAATCAACAGCATTCACAGATCGCAGCCTTAGAATTAAAGGACGTTCCTTTAGGAAGGAGATGGGGAGGGATAATTTCTTTAGTCAGAGGGTGGTGAATCTGTGGAATTCTTTGCCACAGACGGCTGTGGAGGCCAAGTCAATGGATATTTTTAAGGCAAAGATAGGCAGATTCTTCATTAGTACGGGTGTCAGGGTTTGTGGGGAGAAGGCAGGAGAATGGGGTTGACAAGGAGAGATAGATCAACCATGATTGAATGGCGGAGAAAGCTTGATGGGCCGAATGGCCTCATTCTGGTCATCTCACTTATGAACTATCCTACACACACACTAAGGGCAATGTACAATTTTTCCGAAGCCAATTAGCCCAGAAAGGAAGGAGTTAGATTTAGCTCTTAGGGCTAACGGAATCAAGCGATATGGGGAGAAGGCAGGTATGGGATACTGAGTTGGATGATCAGCCATGATCATATTGAATGGCGGTGCTGGCTCAAAGGGCTGAATGGCCTACTCCTGCACCTATTGTCTATGTTTCTATGAAACGGAGGGGAATTTTCTGCAATCACTGTCGTGCACAGACTGGTAAGTAACAACGGGGCCACAAGTTTCTGCTTTGAATTCTGTAAATATATTTTCATATTAACTGTTGGCATCAGGGCTTGGTTCAGCAAGTCGAATACCCAGGAACGAAATAGATGCTGCGTAGATGCGGCACGGTGGCGCAGCGGTAGAGTTGCTGCCTCACAGCGCCAGAGACCCGGGTTCGATCCTGACTACAGGTGCTGTCCGTACGGAGTTTGCACGTGCTGGCATGTTGGCGTGTGGAAAAAAATAATCTAAAATTGTCCCTGGTGCTTGTAGAAGTGCCCGGCGCGGACTCGATGGGCCGAAGGGCCTGTTTTCGCACTGTATCTCTAAACTAAACTAAATCCCAAATGCACCTGGAGGAAACCCACAGGGTCACAGGGAAAACATGCAAACTCCACACGGACAGCACTCAAGCCCGCTCAAAGGCAATTCAAGTTCAACAGATCAGTCTGTGGCGCTGGAAAGGGGCTGTCCCGCTGGAAAGGGGCGACCTAACTGGCGAGTTTAGAAGAGTTTGAAAAAATGACATGTTGAAGACCTCCTTCGACTAGCTACGGCTAACTACGACTAACTTCGGGAAAATTGGACACCGTATAGTGGAGAGTGAAGACGACCTCCTTCGACCTCCTTCGACCTCCCTTCGACTATGTTGAAGACTATCTACGACTACCTTCGACTACCCTCGATTACCTACGACTAACATGCCGACCTACTACGACCTACTACGACTAAACCTACGAGTAAAACAAGTATCGATTTTTTCCATGGCGATCTATTTTTACTCGCGGGCATTTTTCAACATGTTGAAAAATACGCCGCGACCTAACTGAGGCCTCGAGTACGCGGAGACTACTCTCGAGCATGAAGGAGAGTTACAAAGGCCTCCTATGACCTCGTGTCGACCATGCTGCGAGTATGAGTCGAGGGCAAACTCGCCAGAACTCGCGGATTAGGTCGCCCAAGTGGGACAGCCCCTCAAGGCAGTACCGTGCCATCCCAAAGTACTCATGAAAACGTAATAAAGATGTTTAGCTGACAATAGAATTATTATGAACTTACAATATGGGGCCAGTTAATTTGTCCCAGCCTACGCACATTGATGTTTTCATGAACAAATACCTCCAATGACTTCTCCCTCCAAATCTCATCTCACCTTTTCCCTCAGCGAGAAGTTAATGTTAATTTAGATGTTAGCTCCGTAAGACAGTTCAGTTTAGTTTATTGTCACGTGTACCGAGGTACAGGGAAAAGCTTTGTGTTGCATGCTAACCAGTCAGCGGAAAGACAATACATGGTTACAATCGACCCATTTACAGTGTACAGATACATGATAAGGGAATAACGTTTAGTGCAAGGTGAAGCCAGCAAAGTCCGATCAAGGACGGTCTGAGGGTCATCAATGAGGTGGATAGTAATGTGTAGGGATGAACTGCAGGTGCTGGTTTAAACCGAAGATAGACACAAAATGCTGGAGTAACTCAGCGGGGCAGGCAGCATCTCTGGAGAGAAGGCAAGGGTGATGTTTCAGGCCTGTCTCGCCCAGAATGTCACCCTTTCCTTCTCACCAGAGATGCTGTCTGACCCGCTGAGTTACTCCAGCTTCTTGTGTCTATCTTCAGCTCAGCACTGTTCTCTGCTGTGCTCTCTGGTTGCTGTTGCTGACACCTTCCATAACTCAAGGCTGCATGAATTAAAAGAGAATTCTGTAACCTCAGTTAGGGAATTAATGTCACAGAGAACTGTTTCTGTTTGCCTGTTTTAGTTGGGAAGCAGTGCGGGCTATTTTCGAAAAAGACATTTTAGCGATTAATTTATATGCCAGCAACACTGAGGAATGTTCTATATTTCTCTTGCGGGCTACTTTTATCATTAAACTTAATGAGAAAAATCAATAGGTTATTACGTTTACGCAGGGAAATCAGTTGCAACTCTGGAGAGGACAAGGCTGGCTGATTCCATCTGTCAAAGCTGACGTGATGATGTGGCTTGACAGGGAGTCTGGTGCGCCATGATCCACCAACGTCACTGTGCCCCAGAGCGAGCCTGTGGTATTTGCATTGAATCATATTTTCTCTCAAGGATCCAGCAGCAACTTCCACTAATGTGTGTAGGAAGGGACCGCAGATGCTGGTTTAAACCGACGATAGACACAAAAAACCTGGTCTGTGCGATGGTCTGGGCTGCATCCACTACTCTTTGCAATTTCTTGCGGTCTTGGATGGAGTTGTTCCCAAAGCAAACTGTGATGCACCCGGATATATGGCTTGAGCTTAAAAAACTGGTCAGCCAGCATCTCTGGAGGAAAGGAATAGGTGTCGAATAGGTAGAGTGTAAAGAATTCAGTCTCAAGAAGGAATTGGTTTAATTCAGTCTCAAGAAGGAATTGGTGACGTTTCAGGTCGAGACCCTTCTTCAGTCTGACTCCATCTTCTTCAGTCTGAAGAAGGGTCTCAACCTGAAACGTCACCTATTCCTTCTCTCCAGAGATGCTGCCTGTCCCGCTGAGTTACTCCAGCTTTTTGTGTCTATCTTCCACTAAAGTTTAGTGTAGTTTATTGTCACGTGTACCGAGGTACAGTGAAAAGCTTTTATTGCGTGCTATCCAGTCAGTGGAAAGACAATACATGATTACAATCGAGCCATTCACAGTGTACAGATACATGATTAGGGAATAATGTTTAGTGCTAGGTAAAGTCAGCAAAGTCCAGTCAAGGATAGTCCGATGGTCACCAATGAGGTAGATAGTAGTTCAGGACTGCTCTCTGGTTGTGGTAGGATGGTTCAGTTGCCTGATAACAGCTGGGAAGAAACTTTCACTGAATCTGGAGGTGTTCGTTTTCACACTTCTGTACCTCTTGCCTGATGGGAGAGGGTGAAGAGGGAGTGACCGGGGTGTGATTGGTCCTTGATGATGCTGCTGGCCTTGCCGAGGCAGCGTGAGGTGTAGATGGAGTCAATGCAAGGGAGGTTGGTTTGTGTGACGGTTTGGATTGTTATTATTGCACTATTATTGTTGTCTGTTCTTTATGTGTACGTATGTGTTAGTGCTAGTGTACGGGTGATCAGTGGTCAGCACGGACTTCGTGGGCCAAAGGGCCTGTTTCCGCACTGTATCTCCATAGACCAATGTCTAAATTAAAATGATATCTGTAGGGTTGTTTTGATTTTTATTTCAGTTTGAAGTGCAGGAGTTCAAAGTTAGACTCACACATCTGTCTGAGCCCCTGGAACATTCTGCGAGGCCACAACTAATCTAACATGGCCTAATGTGAATACAAATCAGGAGGTTGGCTTTTTTCACACTAAGTCAAGCTGACCCTCATCATTCTTCCTGCTGTATACAAACAGCGCTGGTTAATGTTACACTGCGGCAGCTTTCATTTCAGATGGTCGCAGGAACGTTACATATGCATTATTTGACCTGTGACTGTAAGTGAACCTTTAACACAATATCTCCCAGAAACACAGCCTTGACTATTTCATCATGCTCGAGGTTTGATGTAATGGGCGGCACGGTGGCGCAGCGGTAGAGTTGCTGCCTCACAGCGCCAGAGACCCGGGTTCCATCCTGACTACGGGTGCTGTCTGTACGGAGTTTGTACGTTCTCCCTGTCACCTGCGTGAGTTTTCTCCGGGTGCTCCGGTTTCCTCCCGCACTCTCGAAAGACCTGTGGGTTTATAGGTTAATTGGCCTCTGTACATTGACCCTTGCAAAGTGCGATAACATAGAACTAGTGTGAATGGGTGATCGATGGTCAGCGTGGACTGGATGGGCCGAAGGGCTACTCCTTGTTGTTGTAACTTTCAGTCATTCAATTCAATAAATAGCATCTGGATGGGAACCAAGTGAAAAATCTAACGAGGATTAATAAATAGGGTGGCACGATGGCTCAGCGGTAGAGTTGCTGCCTCACAGCGCCAGAGACCTGGGTTCCATCCTGACTACGGGTGCTGTCTGTATGGAATTTGTACGTTCTCCTGGTGACCTGCATGGCTTTTCTCCTTTTTCTATCTGTGCCTCATGTAATTCTATATACTACTCCCTTTGGGACCCGGTGGGCCGAAGGGCCTGTTTCCACGCTGTATCTCTAAACTAATCTAAACTAGCAGATCTACTCAAATTCTAATACTCCAGAGAGATACAATCCAAATGTGCCCAACCTCTCGTTGTAGCCAATACCCACTAATCTAGAGTATTCTGCTAAACCTCTTTGCATCCTCTCAGAACCTCCCCATCTC
>CM075999.1:3318471-3358471 GCA_038087875.1 Malacoraja senta | reverse complement strand
TTTGCCAAATAGAAGGATGGATATATACGTGTCAGAAGGAACTGCAGATGCTGCTTTACACCGAAGATAAGACACAAAATGCTGGAGTAACTCTGCGGGACAGGCAGTATCTCTGGAGAGAAGGTATGGGTGATGTTTGGGGGTCGAGACCCTTCTTCAGACTGATGTCAGGGGAGTGGGCGGTACATAGATAAGGAAGTGTATAGATTGTTGGATATATATATAGATTGAGTTTCCAAATGTCCTTTATTGTTGTTTATATTTAGTCAGAAGTGTTCACACCAGGGACAGCAAATGCCAGTTTACAAAAAAAAATGATACAAGGTACTGGAGTTACTCAGCGGGTCAAGCAGCGTCTCTGGAGCCAGTGACTCCATCTACACCTCACGCTGCCTCGGCAAGGCCAGCAGCATCATCAAGGACCAGTCTCACCCCGGCCACTCCCTCTTCTCCCCTCTCCCATCGGGCAAGAGGTACAGAAGTGTGAAAACAAACGCACACCTCCAGATTCAGGGACAGTTTCTTCCCAGCTGTTATCAGGCAACTGAACCATCCCACCACAACCAGAGAGCTGTGCTGAACTACTATCCACCTCATTGGTGACCCTCGGTCTATCCTTGATTGGACTTTGCTGGCTTTACCTTGCACTAAACGTTGTTCCCTTATCATGTATCTATACACTGTGAATGGCTCGAATGTAATCATGTATTGATCATCAATCATAATGATCCAAAGTTCTATTGCCTGTCTGAGCCCTCCGTCACCACACACACCCACAGGTAACCTGTTGTCTGTCTCTTCGGTAACGTGAGAAGTTAATTGATTTAATAGGTTTTGTTTACTCTGATTAAAGTTTAAATTCCTACTGTTTCCAAGAAGCTAATTTTAGATGAGTTCAAAAAGGCTTTGGATGTGGAGAGGATGCTTCCCCTAGTGGGAGAGTCTAGGACCAGAGGTCACAACCTCAGAATAAAAGGACGTAACTTTAGAAAGGAGACGAGGAGGAATTTCTTTAGCCAGAGGGTGGAATTCATTGCCACCGAGGGTTGTGGAGGCCGCCTTTGGGTATTTTTAAGGGTGGAGATAGATAGATTCTTGATTAGTGCGGGTGTCAGGGGTTATGGGGAGAAGGCAGGAGAATGGGGTTGAGTGGGAGAGATAGATCAGCCATGATTGAATGGCGGAGTCGACTCGACGGGCCGAATGGCCTAATCCTGCTCCTTTGACTTATGGACTATCAAAACTTGCAAAGAACTCTATTGTGTCACCCCTCCATCCGTATTCCCCAAGAGAAGACTATTTATATTCCCTGACATGTACAGGCTCACATTCAGATGTCATCCCTGTAAACATTCTCTGCTGACTTTACCATGCACTAAAGGTTATTCCCTTTATCATGTATCTATACACTGTGAATGGCTCGAATGTGATCATGTATTGTCGTTCCGCTGGCAGGTTAACCGTCTGAGACCATACAGTATGTGCCTCTCTACCTGGTAAAACATCGCCATCATAACTGTGCATCTTGCAAGTGTTTGCCATGGGATTTCGATGAATGAGAGCATGGAACAGCACCGGAACAGGCCCTTTGGCCCAAGATGTCCGTGCCGAAAATGATGCCAAGTTAATCTATTCTGCGTTCCATAATCACAAGAATTAGGCCATTCGGCCCATCGAGTCAACTCTGCCATTCAACCTTGGCTGTTCTCTACCTCCTTATCCCATTTTTCTGCCTTCTCCCCATATCCCACCATTTATTACAAGAGGAGTTGAGTATAGGAGCAAAGAGATCCTTCTGCAGTTGAACAGAGCCTAGTGAGACCACACCTGGAGTATTGTGTGCAGTTTTGATCCCTCATTTGAGGAAGGACATTCTTCCTATTGAGGGAGTGCAGCATAGGTTTACAAGGTTAATTCCTGGGATGGTGGGACTGTCATATGCTGAGAGAATGGAGCGGCTGGGCTTGTATACCCTGGAGTTTAGAAGGATGAGAGGGAATCTTATTGAAACATATAAGATTATTAAGGGTTTGGACACGCTAGAGGCAGGAAATATGTTCCCAATGTTGGGGAGTCCAGAACCATGGGCCGCTGTTTAAGAATAAGGGGTAAGCCATTTAGAACGGAGACGAGGAAACACTTTTTCTCACAGAGAGTTGTGAGTCTGTGGAATTCTCTGTCTCAGAGGGCGGTGGAGGCCGGTTCTCTGTATACTTTCAAGAGAGAGCTAGATAGGGCTCTTAAAATAGCAGAGTCAGGGGATATGGGGAGAAGGCAGGAACGGGGATGATCAGCCATGATCACATTGAATGGCGGTGCTGGCTCGAAGGGCCGAATGGCCTACTCCTGCACCTATTGTCTATTCCTGCAGATCCATGTAAAAGCCTCCACCATCACCCCTGGCCGCGAGTACCAGCCAACATCACAATTTCTGTTAAAAAAATTGCCCGCATATCTTGGTTAAATTCTCACCGATAGATCTATAAGATCACCCCTCAGCCTCCTGTGCTCCAAGGAGTAGAGTCTCAACCTACTCAACCTCTCCCTGTAGCTCAGTCCCTTGAGTCCTGGCAACATTCTTGTAAATCTTATCTGAACCCTTTCAAGCTTGACAATATCATTCCTATAACATGGTAATCAAAACTGAACACAATACTCTAAAGGCCACCTCACCGACATCTTATATAACTGCAACATGACCTCCCAACTTCTATAATCATGTCCCTCGTAATTCTATATACAGCATAGAGTCATAGAGTCATACCGGCCCAACTTGCCAACATGTCCCATCTACACTAGTCCCACCTGCCTGCATTTGGCCCCTATCCCTCTAAACCTGTCCCAGAAGAAGGGAGGGAGAGAGAAAACGGGGAATTACAGACCAGTTAGTCTAACATCGGTAGTGGGGAAACTGCTAGAGTCACTTATTAAAGATGGGATAGCAGCACATTTGGAAAGTGGTGAAATCATTGGACAAAGTCAACATGGATTTACGAAAGGTAAATCATATCTTCTGACGAATCTTATACAATTTTTCGAGGATGTAACTAGTAGAGTGGATAGGGGAGAACCAGTGGATGTGTTGTATCTGGACTTTCAGAAGGCTTTCGACAAGGTACCACATAAGAGATTAGTATACAAACTTAAAGCACACGGTATTGGGGTTCAGTATTGATGTGGATAGAGAACTGGCTGGCAAACAGGAAGCAAAGAGTAGGAGTAAACGGGTCCTTTTCACAATGGCAGGCAGTGACTAGTGGGGTACTGCAAGGCTTAGTGCTGGGACCCCAGCTATTTACAATTTATATTAATGAGCTGGATGAGGGAATTGAAGGCAACATCTCCAAGTTTGCGGATGACACTAAGCTGGGGGGCAGTGTTAGCTGTGAGGAGGATGCTAGGAGACTGCAAGGTGACGGATAGGCTGGGTGAGTGGGCAAATGTTTGGCAGATGCAGTATAATGTGGATAAATGTGAGGTTATCAACTTTGGAGGCAAAAACAGGAAAGCAGACTATTATCTAAATGGTGGCCGATTAGGAAATGGGGAGATGCAGCGGGACCTGGGTGTCATGGTACACCAGTCATTGAAAGTAGGCATGCAGGTGCAGGTGCAGCAGGCAGTGAAGAAAGCGAATGGTATGTTAGCTTTCATAGCAAAAGGATTTGAGTATAGGAGCAGGGAGGTTCTACTGCAGTTGTACAGGGTCTTGGTGAGACCACACCTGGAGTATTGCGTACAGTTTTGGTCTCCAAATCTGAGGAAGGACATTATAGCCATAGAGGGAGTGCAGAGAAGGTTCACCAGACTGATTCCTGGGATGTCAGGACTTTCATATGAAGAAAGACTGGATAGACTTGGCTTATACTCGCTAGAATTTAGGAGATTGAGAGGGGTTCTTATAGAAACGTACAAAATTCTTATGGGGTTGGACAGGCTAGATGCAGGAAGATTGTTCCCGATGTTGGGGAAGTCCAGGACAAGGGGTCACAGCTTAAGGATAAGGGGGAAATCCTTTAAGACCGAGATGAGGAAAAACTTTTTCACACAGAGAGTGGTGAATCTCTGGAACTCTCTGCCACAGAGGGTAGTTGAGGCCAGTTCATTGGCTATATTTAAGAGGGAGTTAGATGTGGCCTTTGTTGCTAAGGGGATCAGGGGGTATGGAGAGAAGGCAGGTACGGGATACTGAGTTGGATGATCAGCCATGATCATATTGAATGGCGGTGCAGGCTCGAAGGGCCGAATGGCCTACTCCTGCACCTATTTTCTATGTATCTATGTATCTATCCATATAACACGGTGGCAATTAAACACTTTTGACTCTTGTCACGCACATCTCCAGATTCAGGGACTGTTTCTTCCCAGCTGTTATCAGGCAACTGAATCATCCTACCACAACCATAGAGCAGTCCTGAACTTCTATCTACCTCATTGGTGACCCTCGGACTATCCTTGATCGGACTTTGCTGGCTTTACCTTGCACTAAACGTTATTCCCTTATCCTGTATCTGTACACAGTAAATGGCTGGATTGTAATCACGTATTGTCTTGGGGATATGGGGAGAAGGCAGGAACGGGGGTACTGATTGGGGATGATCAGCCATGATCACATTGAATGGCGGTGCTGGCTCGAAGGGCCGAATGGCCTACTCCTGCACCTATTGTCTATTGTCTATTGGAAGGCAGAGCTCACCGTGGAAGACACGGATGGAAGGAGAAGGCTCGAGCATGTAGGACAAGGACAAGGACAAGTGAATGCATGGCTGTGGGATATGGAGCTTCCAAAAATAGAGTGCGCAGAGACCTGAGGGACATGGGGAACGGTAGTGATTATTTTATGTTGGACAGGGGAATGTTGTGGTCCAGATGGTACATTTTAATACATTCAGAGGTAGTTACTTGAGAAAGAAGAGACTGGAATTTGTAAAGTCGCCAAAGCAAAAAACAATGATTCTTTTTAATTTCATGGGATTTTTATGAATTATGTTGCAGTTTCCTATTCTTCATAAATCAAAGACCAGTCTCACCCCGGTCACTCCCTCTTCTCCCCAAGAGGTACAGAAGAAGTGTGAAAACGCATACCTGCAGATTCAGGGAGAGTTTCTTCCCAGAAAGATCCCCTCGTTATCCCCTCCACCACAGCCAACAATGGACCATTGTGGGCTCCTTGGCCGTCGGTGCCGGCTCTGATTTGTTCCGAATCTTTTCATACCATATAACCATATAACCATAACAGCACAGAAACAGGCCATCTCGGCCCTTCAAGTCCGTGCGAACACTTTTTATTCATTTATTTATTTTTTTACTTCCCCCTAGTCCCATCTACCTGCACTCAGACCATAACCCTCCATTCCTTTCCCGTCCATATACCCATCCAATCTATTTTTAAAGGATAAAATCGAACCAGCCTCCACCACTTCCACTGGAAGCTCATTCCACACAGCTACCACTCTCTGAGTAAAGAAGTTCCCCCTAATGTTACCCCTAAACTTCTGTCCCTTAATTCTCAAGTCATGTCCCCTTGTTTGAATCTTCCCTACTCTCAATGGGAAAAGCTTATCCATGTCAACTCTGTCTAACCCGCTCATAATTTTAAAGACCTCTATCAAGTCCCCTCTAGTATTCCTCTCCCCTGACTCTCAGTCCGAAGAAGGGTCTCGACCTTTTCACCAGAGATGCTGCCTGACCCGCTGAGATACTCCAGTATTCGGTGTAAACAAGCATCTGCAGTTCTTTACAATAGTTACGGTTATTTAAACAAAGTTTCATTCAGCAACAAGTAAGAACAGCCACATTCCCCTGTCCCCGACGTATCCATTAATCTTGTAGCTATTGTATGACAGATACTCTATTTAACCACCATCAATAGGCTGACCATATCTCCAGACAACCGCCAAGCTCATCTTACACTGGTTTCCCTTCAGTGGGAAAATGCATAAACATGGCTGGTCTCTGGCTCAGTGGGGAGTGTGTAAATAAACATGGTGATGTCTTGTATCTTCTGGGCTTTCAAATGCATTTGTAGAGCCCTGTGTGCTTTTGTGAAGTGTTATCCCCAGTATAATAGTTGGTCGGCACACACCAGATGGGCTGAAGGGCCTGTTGCTGCGCTGTATCTCTAAACTAAACTAATAGTATAAAGGTTTAAGAAAGAACTGCAGATGCTGGAAAAATCAAAGGTAGACAAAAATGCTGGAGAAACTCAGCGGGTGAGGCAGCATCTGTGGAGCGAAGGAATAGCTGACGTTTCAGAACTAACAGTATAAAGGTATGAGTTTTGATGAATTGTTTACCAGGATGTTGCCAGGACTCAAGGGCCTGAGCTACAGGGAGAGGTTGAGCAGGCTGGGACTTCAATCATTCCAGCGTAGCAGGCTGAGGGGTGATCTTATAGAGGTGTATAAAATCATGAGGGGAATTGATCGGGTGAATGATCAATTACAGAGATAGATAGATTCTTCATTAGACAATAGACAATAGGTGCAGGAGTAGGCCATTCGGCCCTTCGAGTCAGCACCGCCATTCAATGTGATCATGGCTGATCATCCACAATCAGTACCCCGTTCCTGCCTTCTCCCCATATCCCCTGACTCCGCTATCTTTAAGAGCCCTTTCCAGCTCTCTCTTGAAAGTATCCAGAGAACCTGCCTCCACCACCTTCTGAGGCAGAGAATTCCACAGATTAGTGCGGATGTCAGAGGACATGGGGAGAAGGCAGGAGAATGGGGTTGGTAGAAAGAGATAGATCAGCCATGACCAAATGGCGGAGTAGACTTGATGGGCCGAATGGCCTAATTCTACTACTATCACATGACCTTCTGAACTGATGGATGCACAGAATCTTTTCCCAAAGCCCCCTTCACATCTGTGTTGCCTAGTTAGTTCCACTGTGCTATAACGAGGATGCTCTACTGGTGCAAGTTTTCAGCATGAGTTTAGTTTAGTTTAGTTTAGAGATACAGGCCCTTCGCTCTGACCAGCGATCCCCGCACACTAACGCTATCCTATACACACTAGGGACAATTTACAATTTTACTGAAGCCAATCTGTACGTCTTTGGCGTGTGGGAGGAAACCGGAGCACCCGGAGAAAACCCACGCAGGTCACGGGGAGAACGTACAAACTCCGTACCGACAGCACCCGTAGTCAGGATCGAACCCGGGTCTCCGGCGCTGTGAGGCAGCAACACTACCCGCTGCGCCACCGTGCCGATTGATGACTGTGCTTAGGATCTGGGAATAAAACAGCAATTTCACAGACAAATCAGAAGATTCCAAAGAATTCCAGCTGGGACGTGTCACCTCACAGATACAATTTCACCAAATCCCAGGAATCACGGGCATCGGAAAAATGAAATTGTTATTGTTTAATCTGGAACTCAACATGGGAACGATTTATCACAATAAGTCTTGGGCAATAACTCTGAGCCTGAAGTAATGAATGATGCAAACAACAGCCCGTCTTTGCAAAACACAACGTGTGGGAAGGAACTGCAGATGCTGCTTTAAACCGAAGATAGACACAAAATGCTGGAGTAACTCAGCGGGACAGGCAGCATCTCTGGAGAGAAGGAATGGGTGACGTTTCGGGTCGAGACCCTTCGTCAGACAAAATTTTCCAAGCCAGCTCTTTGTCAGAGGATAGGCAATGCAAGAGTGGCAGGAGACTTGTACACTTCTCGAGACCTAAGTTACTGAAGCTTTTAGTCTCTCACTTTACGATGATGTTATCTGAACAAATCGACTTTGTTACTGGCTTGTAACCTCCTGCTGGCGTTCAGTAATTCTTCATATTGTTGATATTTCAGTCAATAACGTGGGCAACAAAAATCAAACGGCTAGATCAGGATTCACTATTGATGCCCTGTCAATTCCTGCTGAACTTATTCCGAATGTCTCGGCTTCATTATTTAATTTACAGATTTTAGTTTTCAATTGTACTCTGACAGAGGCAATAGAAATGATTTCAATGCCTGATTTAATAGAAAGATTTAAAAGGAACCTGAGCGGTAGGTTAATTGGCTTCAGTAAAATTGTAACTTGTCCCTAGTGTGTGTAGGATAGCGTTAGTGTGTGCGGGGATCGCTGGTCAGAGCGAAGGGCCTGTATCTCTGAACTAAACTAAACTCATGCTGAAAACTTGCACCAGCTCCTCGTTATAGCACAGTGGAACTAACTAGGCAACACAGATGTGAAGGGGGCTTTGGGAAAAGATTCTGTGCATCCATCAGTTCAGAAGATCATAAGTGATAGTCGTAGAATTAGGCCATTCGGCCCATCAAGTCTACTCCGCCATTTGGTCATGGCTGATCTATCTCTTTCTCCTAACCCCATTCTCCTGCCTTCTCCCCATAACCTCTGACACCCGTACTCATCAAGGATCTATCTATCTCTGTAATTGATCATTCACCCGATCAATTCCCCTCATGATTTTATACACCTCCATAAGATCACCCCTCAGCCTCCTACGCTGGAATGATTGAAGTCCCAGCCTGCTCAACCTCTCCCTGTAGCTCAGGCCCTCGAGTCCTGGCAACATCCTGGTAAACAATTCATCAAAACTCATACCTTTATACTGTTAGTTCTGAAACGTCACCTATTCCATTGCTCCACAGATGCTGCCTCACCCGCTGAGTTTCTCCAGCATTTTTTGTCTACCTTTGATCTTTCCAGCATCTGCAGTTCTTTCTTAAACCTTTATACTATTAGTTTAGTTTAGAGATTCAGCGCAAGCAACAGGCCCTTCAGCCCATCGGGTCTGTGCCGACCAACTATTATACTGGGGATAACCCTTCACAAAAGCACCCAGGGCTCTACAAATGCATTTGAAAACCCAGAAGATACAAGACATCACCAATGTTTTTTTTACACACTCCCCACTGAGCCAGAGTCCAGCCATGTTTATGCATTTTCCCACTGAAGGGAAACCAGTGTAAGATGAGCTTGGCGGTTGTCTGGAGATATGGTCAGCCTATTGATGGGGTTAAATAGAGTATCTGTCATACAATAGCTGCAAGATTAATGGATACGTCGGGGACAGGGGAATTGTGGCTGGATCTCAAAAAGTCTAAAGTCCAAATTAATTGCCAGGTGCTGATACACTGTCCCGACATATAACCATCACCAAAGTAGCATTGAGTTTTGTGGTAGGAAATTGGGAGAATGTACACAACCCCAGCGGGTATGAACATTGACTTCTCCAACTTCAAGTGACCCTTGCTTTCCCTCTCTCTCCATCCCTCCCCCATCCCAGATCACCTGATTAAATGTTATCTGTGTGCACCTCGTTGTCTGCTTCCCCTAGCTAACAAAGATCTATTCCACTTTTTTCCTTGATCTATGTACCCTTTGATCTCTCGTTTTCACACCTCACCCTTCCATATCTCTGAGTCTCCCTCTCCCCTGACTCTCAGTCTGAAGAAGGGTCTCGACCCGAAACGTCACCCATTCCTTCTCCCCGGAGATGCTGCCTGTCCCGCTGAGTACTCCAGCGTTTGGTGTCTAGCTTCGAATGTACTTGATCTGTCCTCTAGTGGTGCTCCTTATGTAATTGCAGTTTCCAAAACTAATGGTCACATTTGCAGTTGATGAAATGTTAATTTCCTGCTTTTATTTCCCGACGCCCTGTCTCCCCACCTAATCGTGAAGGCAGAATTACCCCGGCCTTAACTATTTCCTTGGCAGCTAGCAATTCCATTTTGAGGATCAACCAACAAGCAGCGTTTCACAAGGGAATTTCCCTGTGGCTCCCACCAAGAGTTGGAATAAGCTTCTAACGAATAAGCCCCATTCTCACATTGTGGATGGAGCAGCCAAGTTCATAATAAGCCGACCCCACGGAGCGTTTCGAATGATTGTCAAACCTCCAGCATACGTTGGGGTCACCCCTATGAAGATGTGATGTGTTTCCTCTGGCCATTTTGGTTTCAAAGACTGAGAATCATTATAACACACTCTGAGTCATCTGTTCTTACTTTCCCACTGCACCTTGAAGCAACAAACTTTCCTTCCCAGGTTGGCAGAAACCCAAGCCCTGTGCTCGAGACCCACAAATAATAGAGGCAGGGTATTAAAGTTGGCTGAACTTCCTCCACCTTGATCTCATATCCAAGAAGAAAATTCTACTCTAATCTCCAAAGATACTCGCAAAAGTTCACTAGAAAGATTGTCGTTCATGTAGGTGCGCTCCTAACAGCCATAACTCAAAACTTTACACTGGGAAAGGAAAAGGTTTAAATACCAATTGCAGAGTAGTTTATTATATTAAATATTGTTACATGAATATAATGATTAGGTTTATGCCCTGGCTTTCAAAAGCTTGGTCTATTGATTCCTATTGATTGAATTTGAAAGATAATGGCATAGAAACAGGCTCACATGTTCTCCAGAGAAGCTGCTTGACCTGCTGAGTTACTCCAGCACTCTGTGAAACGTCACCTATCCATGTTCTCTATGGAGCAACTATGGAGCGAAGGAAAATAGGCAACGTTTCGGCCCGAAACCCTTCCGGGTTTCGGCCCGAAACGTTGCCTATTTCCTTCAGGGTTTCGGCCCAAAAGGTTGCCCATTTCTTTCGCTCCACATATGCTGCCTGGCCCGCTGAGTTACTCCAGCACTCTGTGAAACGTCACCTATCCATGTTCTCCACAGATGCTGCCTGACCCGCTGAGTTACTCCAGCACTCTGTGAAACGTCACCTATCCATGTTCTCCACAGATGCAGCCTGACCTGCTGAGTTACTCCAGCACTCTGTGAAAACGTCACCTATCCATGTTCTCCATAGATGCTGCCTGACCCGCTGAGTTACTCCAGCACTCTGTGTCTATCTTTGATGTAAACCACCGTCTACAGTGAGAATTGTGGACACAGCCGAGACCATCACTCAAAACAACCTCCCTTCCATTGACTCCATTTACTCCCCACGCTGCCTCGGCAAGGCCAAGCAACATAATGAAGGATGAAGCGCACTTTGGCCACCCTCTTCTCCCCTCTCCCATCAGGCAAAATGTATACTTCCAACCCGGGTCTCAGCTCTACCGTGCCACCCTATATTAGAAGCAACCCTCCAAGTACGGGGATCGCTGGTCTGCGCAGACTTGGTGGGCAGGAGGGTCAGTTTCCACGCTGTATCTCTAAACTAAACTAAAAAAAAGGCACAAAATTCTCTCGAATCTTTACCCCTTCAGCAGCCAAAGTGTGGATGAATGGAGCCTCATGTCTTTCCATTTACAGACTTTAGTCGGGGAATGACATCGCCTAGAACATTATCCAATGTCGTGTCTTTTATTACTGGTTGATCAACAGAGGAAGCACAATAAACATTTTGAAATTGAAGAAATCAGCCTCATTGAACATCGCCTGGAGTCCTTATAGTCACTGTACAAAGGGACAAACGTCCTAATATAAATTGCATGTCCTCACAGAGAGTTTCTTTCCTAATCTAAGCCTCGGACAAAGTGAATTGCCACAGCTTAATTGAACAAACTGATTTTGGCAATTGAGAAGATTACGACCAAATACTGAGGCTTTACAGTTTAGACTTTTGGAGATACAGCGCAGATACAGGCCCTTCAGAACGTACTGATCTGTATCTCACTGTGCCTTGCTACACGTGATATGAGTGGTGAATCTGTGGAATTCATTGCCACAGAAGGCTGTAGCGGCCAAGTCAGCGGATATTTTTAAGGCAGAGATTGATAGATTCTTGATTAGTACGGGTGTCAGGGGTTATGGGGAGAAGGCAGGAGAATGGGGTTAGGAGGGAGAGATAGATCAGCCATGATTGAATGGCGGAGTAGACTTGATGGGCCGAATGGCCTAAATCTGCTCCTAATCACTTATGATCTCATGATAATAATGGAACCGTTCAACCATTGAGGCACCGACCAGGTTTGCAGGAAGGAAAAGCAGAGTTAAGGGAGAGGGGGGGGGGGGGGTCATCTCAAATATACTGGTGTGCAGGATTGGCTGGATCACAACTATAACACTGTTAAATTGGCCGAGACACAAGAATAAAATTGGTCTTCTTCCCAATGCATCGTGTTTGTGGAAATTAGGGCAGAACTTGAATTATTAGCAGATGTTGATTTCTTCGAAATCCAACTGATTTGTATTGAAATTTGGACTCGAGGAAAAACAACCAAAATGAATTGATTCCTTATACATTTTGGCAGCTTTGGGCCTAACAGTGTGGCTGGCAGAACAGTTTAGTTTAGAGATATAGTACGGAAACAGGCCCTTCGGCCTACCGTGTCCCGCGCCGACCATCGATCACCTCGTACACTAAAGGGCCTGTCCCACTTGGCGATTTTTTCGGCGACTGCCGCCGTCATATCGGTGTCGCCAAAAGATTTTGAACATTTCAAAATCCAGCGGCGACAAAGAAAATGTTGCGACACTTGAAAAAACACCGCGCGTCAATACGTCATCACGCCGCATCACGCCGCAAATTTTTCGGTGACCTGATACGTCAGTCAATGATGCCGGCAGTCGCCGAAAAAATCGCCAAGTGGGACAGGCCCCTCAACACTATCCTACACACACTAGGGACAATTTACAATTTTTACCTAAGCCAATTAACCTACAAACCTGCACGTCTTTGGAGTGTGGGAGGAAACCAGAGCACCTGGAGAAAACCACGCAGGTCACAGGGAGAACGTACCAAACTCCATACAGACAGCACCCGCAATCCGGATCGAACCCGGGTCTCTGGCGCTGTGAGGCAGCAGCTCTACCCGCTGCCCCACCGTGCCGCCCTCAAGTCTGTGTTTTTTTTAAAGAGGATCTTTCAGAGCTGTGGAACTAAATTGTACTTCCAAGTTTGCCAGGGAAAGAGACAGTTGCTGATTACCATTCTTTCAAAGGTCTGTACGTTCAAATAACAGCAAGCTGAACCCTTATCTAATGTTGGAGTAAAATTAAAAACCCTTATTCTCTGAGGACAGAGATGATATTTCCTCAGCAATCCATCGCAGCTGAGAACAACCACTAAAGCTCAAGTGTAGGATGTGAATGGCAAAAGCCCAGCTGGGCTCGATTTGATCAAAATAGCACTTACGTGCAGTAAATGACGTGCAAATCCTAGAAAATTAATCAGAAATGACACCTGTGCAGAAAGAAACTGGTTTAAACCGATCCTGCACTATTGTTCACAAATAGAAAGGACCGGATCCACTTTTCATCTTGAAGAACGATTATTCATCAAACAACATTAGTGAAACAGGTTGGAGACACAGGAGACTGGGACGCAGGGAGCTTCTGGATTTGCTGGAGGGACTCAGTAAGTCAAGAGTGAAGAGTGAAGAGTGAAGAGTCAAGAGTCAAGAGTCAAGAGTCAAGAGTCAAGAGTCAAGAGTGAAGAGTCAAGAGTCAAGAGTCAAGAGTCAAGAGTGAAGAGTGAAGAGTGAAGAGTGAAGAGTGAAGAGTGAAGAGTGAAGAGTGAAGAGTGAAGAGTGAAGAGTGAAGAGTGAAGAGTGAAGAGTGAAGAGTGAAGAGTCAAGAGTCAAGAGTCAAGAGTCAAGAGTCAAGAGTCAAGAGTCAAGAGTCAAGAGTCAAGAGTCAAGAGTCAAGAGTGAAGAGTCAAGAGTCAAGACTGTTGAATTGTCTTTTGCACTGACAATGGAATAAGGGAATTCTGAAGAAGGGTCTCGACACGATACGTCACCCATTCCTTCTCTCCAGAAATGCTGCCCGTCCCGCTGAGTTACTCCAGTATTTTGGGTCTATCAAGAGAATTCTTACTGTGGCAACAAGAAACTGTTCAGTTTAGTTTATTGTCACGTGTAACGAGGTACAGTGAAAAGCTTTTGTTGCGTGCTATCCAGTCAGCGGAAAGACAATACATGATTACAATCGAGCCATTGGCAATGTACAGATACATGATAAAGGAATAATGTTTAGTGCAAAGTGAAGCCAGCAACGTCCGATCAAGGATAGTCAGAGGGTCACCAATGAGGTAGATAGTAGTTCAGCACTGCTGGTGGGATGATTCAGTTGCTTGATAACAGCTGGGAAGAAACTGTCAATGAGTAGGATAATGTTAGTGTGTGGGGAACGCTGATCGGCGCGGACTCGGTGGGCCGAAGGGCCTGTTTCCGTGCTGTATCTCTAAACTAAACTAAACACTAATGCCTACACATTAGGGAAAATTTACAAACTTTACCAAATCTAATTAACCTACAAACCTGTATGTCATTGGAGTGTGGGGGGAAACCGGAGCACCCGGAGAAAACCCAACGCAGGTCACGGGGAGAGAAACGTACAAACTCCGTACAGACAGCACCCGTAGACAGGATCGAACCGGGGTCTCCAGCGCTGTGAGGCAGCAACTCTACCGCTGCGCCACCATGCTGCCCTTATATCATGGGAATTAGGGCAGCAAGCTGAATGAGGCATAGAACCTGGCGGGGTGTTACTAAATGGTCAGCAGTTTGTGACACTGAATACATTGAAGACAAATTGAATGGAGTCATAGAGTCATACAGCGCGGAAACGGGCCCTCTGGTTAATTGAACAAACTGATTTTTGGTAGACAAAAATGCTAGAGAAACTCAGCGAGTGAGGCAGCATCTATGGAGCGAAGGAAATAGGCAACGCTTTGGGTCGAGACCCTTCTTCAGTCTGAAGATGGGTCTCAACCCGAAACGTCATCTATTGAGTCTGAAGAAGGGTCTCGACCCGAAACGTCGCCTATTTCCTTCGCTCCATAGATGCTGCCTGACCCGCTGAGTTCCTCCAGCATTTTTGTCTACCTTTAGTAATCAAAAAGATAACAACAAAATACTGTAGACTAGACTTGAGACTTAGGGGTGAGACTGGTCCTTAATAAAGCTGCTGGCTTTGCCAAGGCAGAATGAAGTGTAGATGGAGTCAATGGAAAGGAGAGACACCAAATGCTGGAGTAACTCAGCGGAACGGGCAGCATCTCTGGATAGCAGGGATGGGTGACGTTTCGGATCGAGACCCTTCTGCAGACTGGGAGAGGGAGATACAGAGATAAGGAATTAAACCAGCATCTGCAGTTCCTTCAGACACATGTTTTCTGCTTCAATGGAAAGGAGTTGTTTTTTGTGATGGTCTGGGCTGCGTCCACAATTCACTGTGATTTCCTGCAGCCTTGGATGATATTGAATGGTTTTTGTGAAGCATTTAAGAATAGCAAAGAGATTTTCCTATTATACTCAGAGACTTACCTTGTTTCCATAACGACCAAGACTCCTGTATCAATGTTAAATGTTACTTTCCTATTTGCCGTTCAATCGTAATTAGTTTAGTTTAGAGATACAGCGTGGAAACAGGCCCTTCAGCCCACTATCCTAGATTCAAGATTCAAGTGAGTTTATTGTCATGTGTCCCTGATAGGACAATGAAATTCTTGCTTTGCTTCAGCACAACAGAACATAGTAGGCATTGACTACAAAACAGATCAGTGTGTCCATATACCATTATATAAATATATACACACATGAATAAATAAACTGATAAAGTGCAAATAACAGATATTGGGCTATTAAATGTTCAGAGTTTGTCCGAGCCGAGTTTAATAGCCTGATGGTTGTGGGGAAGTAGCTATTCCTGAACCTGGTCGTTGCAGTCTTCAGGCTCCTGTACCTTCTACCTGAAGGTAGCGGGGAGATGAGTGTGTGGCCAGGATGGTGTGGGTCCTTGATGATCCTACACACACTAGGGACAATTTACAATTATGCCAAACCAATTTTAACCTACAAATCTGTACATCTTTGGAGTGTGGGAGGAAACCGGAGCTCCCGGAGAAACCCCATGCGGTCACAGGGAGAACGAGCAAACTCTGTACAGACAGCACCTGTGGACAGGATCGAACCCGGGTCTCTGGCGCTGTGAGGCAGCAGCTCTACCCGCTGCGCCACTGTGCCGCCCTTATCCATCAGCAACCTCTCACCACCAGCTGAACATATCAGGAAATCTCCTTGGTCCAAGGAATATACATACAAACATCATGATGATGAGGGCATTTTCACGGGATTATTTATTCTGAAATAGGGCTTATTCTGCAGCTCCTGCACTGATGTTTCCCTTCTGCTCTTTCATCATTCAGCTGCAATCGTGCATTAAACAGTTGTCTCCGAACCAATTTAGAGGAAAGCAAATTAGAGACAAACATTTAAACGTTGACGGAATGTCTACATCTTAAACAAGAAACTATTTCCCCTGTGTTCGGTGTGTTTATCCACATTTTTGCATCGGGATTGATATTGGTACATTGGCACTCATAAGTTATAGGAGAAGAATGAGGCCATTCAGCCCATTAAGTCTACTCTGCCATTCAATCGTGGCTGATCTATCTCTCCCTCTCAACCCCATTCGAGACCCGGGTTCGATTCTAACTACGGGTGCTGTCTGTACGGAGTTTGTACGTTCTCCCCGTGACCTGCGTGGGTTTTCTCCAAGATCTTCGGTTTCCTCCCACACTCCAGAGACGTACAGGTTTGTAGGTTAATTGGCTTGGTGTAAATGTAATTGTAAATTGTCCCTAGTGTGTGTAGGATAGTGTTAATTTGTTGGAAGGAACTGCAGATGCTGGTTTAAACCAAAGATAGACACAAAATGCTGGAGTAACTCAGCTGGACAGGCAGCATCTCTTGAGAGAAGAAATGGGTGACGTTTCGGGTCGAGACCCTTCTTCAGATTGGATAGTGTTAATGTGCGGGGATCGCTGGTCGGCGCAGACTCGATAATAATAATAATAATAATAATAATAGATTTTATTTATATAGAGCTTTTCAAGGACTCAAAGTCGCTTTACATTGAGAGTCAAAAAAAACAAAACAAAATAGAGCAGTAAGACAGAGATGCAAAGGGGAGGGGGACATGGGACTAAGGGTATGCAGAGGTGAAGAGATGGGTCTTGAGGCGAGACTGGAAGATGGTGAGGGACTCAGAATTTCGGATCAGTTGTGGGAGGGAATTCCAGATCCTGGGGAAGGCTCTGCCTCCAAAAGTGCAAAGGTTTGATTTCGGAATGGAGAGGAGACCAGCTGATGTGGATCTGAGGGACCGTGAGGGTTGGGAGGGGGAGAGGAGGTCAGTGAGATAAGGGGGGGCCAAGTGGTTGAGGGCTTTGTAGGTGAGGACCAGGATTTTGTAGATGATCCGGTGGGAAATGGGAAGCCAGTGAAGTTCTTTGAGAACTGGGGTGATGTGGTGCCAGGATTTGGTGTGGGTATTGAGTCGGGCGGCTGCATTCTGGACCAGTTGGAGTCGGTTGATGCTGCTGGAATTGATGCCAAAGAGAAGAGAGTTACAGTAGTCCGGTCGGGAGGAGATGAAGGCATGGATGAGTCTTTCAGCAGCGGGGGGTGTGAGAGAGGATCTGATTTTGGCAATGTTGCGGAGGTGAAAAAAATGATGTTTTGACAACATGGCGGATGTGAGGCTCAAGAGACTCGATGGGCCAAAGGGCCAGTTTCCGCTCTGTATCCCTAAAACTAAAACAACAACAATTTCAGAATATATGTCGGCGAGTCCCTGCGTGGTGGTCCCAGAAGTGGATCTGAAATCATTCATTACAATCGCTCCGCTCTTTAAAACCTCGACTCTAAGAGCAACATCTCTTATTCGTCTTCATTTAATGTTATTCCCTTTACACCAGGGCGGCATGGTGGCGCAGCGGTAGAGTTGTCGCCTCACAGCGCCAGAGACCCGGGTTCAATCCTGACTACGGGCGCTGTCTGTACGGAGTTTGTACATTCTCCCCGTGACCCGCGTGGGTTTTCTCCGGGTGCTCCCACACTCCAAATACATACAGGTTTGTAGGTTAATTGGCTTGAGTGACAACTGTAAATTGTCCCTAGTGTGTGTAGGATAGTGTTAGCGTTCATAAAAAGTCTTCTCACCCACCACTCCACCTCCAGGCCCCTCAGATCGGCCGACTTGGGGTTGCTGAATATCCCGTGGTCTAGGCATAAGCTCAGGGGCGACCGCGCCTTTGCGGTTGCAGCTCCTAGACTGTGGAACAGCATCCACTTTCCCATCAGAACTGCCCCCTCAATCGACTCTTTTAAGTCAAGACTAAAGACTTATCTGTACTCCCAAGCCTTCCCTGACGTCCTCTGAGTGAGGGCTACATGTATATATGTATGTAGTTTGTTTGTTTATACTATTCTTATAACAAATGTAAAGCACTTTGGCCAACGAGAGTTGTTTTTTAAATGTGCTATATAAATAAATGTGACTTGGCTTGACTTGACTTGAGGGTTCGCTGGTCGGCGCGGACTCGGTGGGCCGAAGGGCCTGTTCTTGCGCTGTATCTCTAAACTAAGCTAAACACATCCCGCATTTTTTACACTGTGGATGGCTATAGTCTTGCATAGTTATTTATGGACATGTACGCATGTATAATCTTCCTGCTGGCTGTAGGGCAGGCAGCAAAGGGAGCCTTCGCCTTGCAATAGAATGCTGCATCAGTGAGATAAGGCAGTTTCCGAGGCTGTCTATTGTTGTTAGCCCAGCGAGCTGCCATGTGGCCATTGATCTGTGTGGGCGTGCAGCTAACATTGCCACGGAGGTGAGATCGTCTATTGCAGTTGTCAATGAGATGGGGATGACGTGTGTGTGAATGTGTACCTAATGACGTGGCCAGCAAGCACAAAACCTGCAGCACTGCGGGACAATAAATGCTCACACACTTTACAGTCTGATCACTCCTTCCCCAAGCCCACGGTGAGAACGAACAGCTTCCACCTCTGATTCAAAGCAATACTTCAGGATATTGTTAGTAGACAAAAGTGCTGGAGAAACTCAGCGGGTGCAGCAGCAGCATCTATGGAGCGAAGGAAATAGGCAACGTTTCGGGACGAAACCCTTCCGGGTTTCGGCCCGAAACGTTGCCTATTTCCTTCCTGAAGGGTTTCGGCCCGAAACGTTGCCTATTTCCTTCGCTCCATAGATGCTGCTGCACCCGCTGAGTTTCTCCAGCACTTTTATCTACCTTCGATTTTCCAGCATCTGCAGTTCCTTCTTAAACACCCAGGATATTGTTAGATTTTAGCAACAACTATTTCTAATCTCCAACGCTTTTTACTTCATGATGAAGTCTATTTGTTACCAGCCGCTCGTATCTCATGTTAGTTTGATTTTGTTTGAGAATACAAATCTGTAGCTCATTTTTACTTACAGTGCATTCAGAAAGTATTCAGACCCCTTCACTTTTTCCACGTTTTGTTACGTTACAGCCTTATTCTAAAATGGATTAAATTCTTTTTTTTTACATCATCAATCTACACACAATACCCCAGAATGAAGAAATGAAAATAGGTGTCTAGAAATTTTTGCAAAGTAATTAAAAAAAAAAAACAACTGAAATATCACGTTTACATAAGTATTCAGACTCAGTACTTTGTTGAGGCACCTTTGGCAGCGATTACAGCCTCAAGTCTTCTTGGGTATGACGCTACAAGCTTGGCACACCTGTATTTGGGTAATTACTCCCATTCTTCTCTGCAGAACCTCTCAAGCTCTGTCAGGTTGGATGGGGAGCGTCGATGCACAGCTATTTTCTGGTTCTTCCAGAGATGTTCGATCTGGTTCTAGTCCGGGCCCTGGCTGGGCCTCTCAAGGACATTCACAGACTTGTCACAAAGTCATCCTGCGTTGTCTTGGCTGAGGGTCGTTGTCCTGTTGGAAGGTGAACCTCCGCCCCAGTCTGAGGTCCTGAACGCTCTGGAGCAGGTTTTCCACTGGTGGACTCCAATCAAATTGTAGAAACATCTCAAGGATAATCAATGGAAACAGGATGAACCGAAGCTCAAGTTTGAGTGTCATAGCAAAGGGTCTGAATACTTATGTAAATGTGATATTTCAGTTATTTCTTTTTAATTCATTTGCAGAAATTTCTAAACACCTGTTTTCGCTTCTTCAGCCTGGGGTATTGTGTGTAGATGGATGATAAATAAAATGAATTTAATCCGTTTTAAAATCGCTTTAACGTAACAAAATGTGGGAAAAGTGCAGGGGTCTGAATACTTTCTGAGTGCACTGAGAGGAATAGATAGGGTCGACAGTCAGAACCTTTCTCCCAGGATGAAAATGTTAAAGACTAAAGGGCACAGCTTCAAGGTGGGGTGGGGAGAGTTTACCGGAGATGAGCTGGGCTGCCTTCTACACAGAGAGTGGTGGGTGCATGGAACACCCTGTCAGACAGATAAATGGTGGCATTTGGAGGCTGTAAGATGGATGTGCAGGAAATGGGGCGGTTTGTAGGTTAATTGGCCTCTGTAAATTGTCCTGAATGTGTGCGGAGTGGATGAGGAAGTGGGTTAACGTTGAACATTGAACTAGTGTGAGCGGGTGATCGATGGTCGGCGTGGACTCGGTGGGCCGAAGGGCCTGTTTCCGTGCTGCATCTTTCAGTACAATTTGATCCAATCCAATTCAAATAACTGTGCAGTGGCGGTGCCTAACGGCAGCGGCTCACCTACAGTCGTCCGTCTTTTTTTTTTTTGTCTTGTTAAATGTATGTCTTGAGCTTAGTTTTTATTATTTTTTAGCTGTGTATATGTGGGGGGTGGAGGGGGGAAACCGTTTATTCTCTTCCCTGTGCGGGGGACCCGAGTTTTTCCCTGTCGGGTCTCCGGTGTCGTTGGGCCTAACATTGTGGAGCCGGCGGCGGCCTCCGGCCGGGACCAACCTGAGGGCTCCAGTCGCGAAGCCTGCGGACCTGACATCGCGGAGCTGGTCGTCTTCGGAGCGGGAAGAGCTGTGGTGGCGCTCGGCTGCGACCCGACTTTGGAGTTTCGGAAGCTCCGGCTGCGGGCCCGGTGGACAGGAACATCGGGAGCTCCAGGTCCCTGGTGGGAGACGGCTTTCAGAGCTCCCGCAACGGCAACTTCTCCCGCTGGACGCACGGGGTTTAAAGGACACGGAGCGAGGCCTAACATCGCCCGGCGTGGCTAAATGGCCACAGGACTTACCATCGCCCGCCGTGGGCTCTAACATCGGAGCCCCAGTTTGCCTCGACGCTGCAGGTGGACTGCTGGACCGTGGGAGAAGAACAAAGGGAAGAGATAAGACTTTGCCTTCCATCACAGTGAGGAGGTGTTGGAGATTCACTGTGATGGATGTTTGTGTAAACTGTGTTAAGTGTGTGTCTTGGGTTTTTTGTAATGTAAAAAACTGTAGTAAATGATATTTCGTTCAAACCTAGGTTTGAATGACAATAAATAGCATTCCATTCCATTCCAAATAAACGGGTTTTGATGTACAATATTTCTAGTGCATGTTTGCCAACACTCAAGAGTTTCTATCCTTTTATTTTCCTCTTTGAAGCAAATGTTTGCCTGCTTTGAGTCATCGCCTGGAGGTGTCGCTGTCCTGCAAAGTCGCTCCGTGGAGCATTTGTTGTTATATAATCACTGGAAATAAAAACAAATGTTTGGATGTGTGTGCTCAGCTCCCTAGCCGCTAATGACACATCAGAATGTGGAATGCTAGCACAGCGAGAAGAGAGGCAAAGGCATCACAGAGCCCTCACGAGAGAGTCACGCGGACAAGGAACACAATTTTAGGAGTTTAAGAATAAGGGGCCGGCCATTTAGGACTGAGATGAGGAAAAACGTTTTCACCCAGAGACCTGTGAATCTGTGGAATTCTCTGCCACAGACGGCAGTGGAGGCCGATTCACTGGATGTTTTCAAGAGAGAATAATGGGCCTGTCCAACTTACGCGAATTTTTTCGGTGGCTATCGGCACCCGTCATAGTCACAGCAGGACACTGAAAATTTCCAACATGTTGAAAATCCAGCGGTGACCAGAACAAGGTACGACTCTTTGGGCGACTACTCACGACCGTCCAGGCTTCACCCCGCGACATGTCGCCTGTATGGTCGTGAGTCTCCAAGTTTGCGGATGACACTAAGCTGGGGGGCAGTGTTAGCTGTGAGGAGGATGCTAGGAGACTGCAAGGTGACTTGGATAGGCTGGGTGAGTGGGCAAATGTTTGGCAGATGCAGTATAATGTGGATAAATGTGAGGTTATCCACTTTGGTGGCAAAAACAGGAAAGCAGACTATTATCTAAATGGTGGCCGATTAGGAAAAGGGGAGATGCAACGAGACCTGGGTGTCATGGTACACCAGTCATTGAAAGTAGGCATGCAGGTGCAGCAGGCAGTGAAGAAAGCGAATGGTATGTTAGCTTTCATAGCAAAAGGATTTGAGTATAGGAGCAGGGAGGTTCTACTGCAGATGTACAGGGTCTTGGTGAGACCACACCTGGAGTATTGCGTACAGTTTTGGTCTCCAAATCTGAGGAAGGACATTATAGCCATAGAGGGAGTGCAGAGAAGGTTCACCAGACTGATTCCTGGGATGTCAGGACTTTCATATGAAGAAAGACTGGATAGACTTGGCTTATACGCGCTAGAATTTAGGAGATTGAGAGGGGATCTTATAGAAACGTACAAAATTCTTATGGGGTTGGACAGGCTAGATGCAGGAAGATTGTTCCCGGTGTTGGGGAAGTCCAAGACAAGGGTTCACAGCTTAAGGATAAGGGGGAAATCCTTTAAGATCGAGATGTGGAAAAACTTTTTCACACAGAGAGTGGTGAATCTCTGGAACTCTCTGCCACAGAGGGTAGTTGAGGCCAGTTCATTGGCTATATTTAAGAGGGAGTTAGATGTGGCCCTTGTGGCTAAGGGGATCAGGGGGTATGGAGAGAAGGCAGGTACGGGATACTGAGTTGAATGATCAGCCATGATCATATTGAATGGCGGTGCAGGCTCGAAGGGCCGAATGGCCTACTCCTGCACCTATTTTCTATGTATCTATGTATCTATGAGTCGTCTCCTCAGTCGCCCAAAGAGTCGTAGCATCTTTGGATTTTCAACATGTTGAAAATTTTCGGCGACCTGCAACGACCTATGACGGGTGCCGGCAGTTGCCGAAAAAGTCACGTAAGTGGGACAGGCCCATTAGATTTAGTTCTTAGGGCGAAAGAAATCAAGGGATACGGGGAGAAAGCAGGAACGGGGTACTGATTCTGGATGATCCATGATCATATTGAATGTTGATTCCAACCACCCACCGCTCTCTGTAAAAAACACCTCTACATTTTGCCCGTGTCGCCTTTAACATTTCCATCCTGGAGAAAGGTTCTGAGTATGTATCCGATCTTATGTAACCTTCGATCACCGGTTCACACTAGTTCTATGTTATCCCACTTTCTCATCCACTCCCTACACACTAGCAGTAATTTATTAACCTACAAACCTGCACATGTTTGGGATGTGGGAGGAAACCCACACGGTCACAGGGAGAACGTGCAAACTCCACACAGACAGCACATATAGTCAGTATTGAACTCCAGTCTCTGGTGCTGTGAGGCTGTCCCTATGTTTTTCAATTTTGGATTCAGGTTGAGCATGCAAAAAATAATTTAGTGGTCGGCACGGTGGCGCAGTGGTAGAGTTACTGCCTCACAGCGCCAGAGACCCGGGTTCCATCCCGACTACGGGTGCTGTCTGTACGGAGTTTGTACGTTCTCCCCGTGACCCGCGTGGGTTTTCTCCGGGTGCTCCGGTTTCCTCCCACACTCCAGATTTGTAGGATCAATTGGCTTGGGTAAAATTGTAGGTTTGTACGTTAATTAGCTTCGGTAAAGATTGTAAATTGTCCCTAGTGTGTGTAGGATAGAGTACGGGGATCGCTGGTCAACGTGGATTCGGGGGGACGAAGGGCCTGTGTCCACTCTGTATCTCTAAACTAAACTAAATTAAACTAAAGGGCCTGTCCCACATAGGCGACTTTTTAGGCAACTGCAGGAGACTCTGCGCTCACCACATGTTCGCCACATGGTCGCCACTTGTTCGATGGTGAGTCTCCTTCATGGTCGCGAGGAGTTCCCGCATTTTGGGAACAAGTCACGGCCTCAGTATGGTCACCGCAAATTTTTCAACATGTTGAAAATTTTTCTGCGACGAAAAATTGGTCGCCATGGAGAAAACCGATAATCCTGTAGTCAATAGGTGCACTTGTAGTGGGGTCGCCATGTAGTTATAGGTAGTCAAGATAGCCGTAAGACATACTGCCCAATATCTACTGCCTGTATGCCAACTTGCTTTGACCTGATAACATTCCTACGATAACTGTAAGCAGTACGGTAAAGATTTAATGGGATGAGCTTCAGGCAACAATACATTTCCTATAATAGACACTCAACGCTGGTGTAACTCAGCAGGACAGGCATCGTCTCTGGAGAGAACGTCACCCATTCTTTCTCTCCAGAGATGCTGCCCGTCCCACTGAGCGACTCCAGATTTTTCTTGGTCTCTCTGCGGTTGAGACCAGAGTCTGCAGTTTTCCTTCTTACGCAAGATGTTTTCTATCTCTGGTTGAACAGGTTTGTGGGCAATGTCGTCAAGTCGACACTAACGCGATGTCTCATAAATATGTTCTAGTGCATTTGTCAAAGGTTGAGGTGATACAATTAAGTAATGAGCCAATGCAGTTATTCATATTTGCCAATCAAGTTCTCAATGTGTGAGCAAATACATTTATCAGATCTGGTCTATTGAAAAGAGAGTGAAAGGAAATTAATTATGTTCCCGGTTCTCGACAGCGAGCTCTAATTGTGTGAATCATTGCTACTTAGTCTCTGGAATACAACATTCGGGGAAATATATATTAAATATTCAACCTGTCGTACAATCAAATCATACATATTTTAAAGACACAAATAGCATTGAAATTAACATTTTTATTTGCAGTCTATTGATGTAACCTTGCTCTGATCAGTCATGTTTTTAGTTTTAGAAATACAGCGTGTAAACAGGCCCTTCAGGACACAAACTGGGTGCTCCGGTTTTCTCCCACATCCCAAACATGTGCATTTTAGAGGTCAGTCTGAAGAAGGTTCTCGACCCGAACCGTCACCTCTTCATTCTCTCCAGAGATGCTGCCTGACCCGCTGAGTTACTCCAGCTGTTTGTGTCTATCTTCAGTGTAAAGCAGCATCTGCAGTTCCCTCCTACACAATTTGTAGGTTAATTGGCATCTGTGAATTTTACTTCTTGCGTGTGGCGTGCACAGCCTAAAGTTGTAGGACAACTTGTTCTATTTGATCTTATTTGATTGTGCACGCCAGGTTGATTGCATTCGTCGAAACAGGGCGTGAAGGTTGCAATCTCCCACCGCTAAATGATGCTTGTTGTGTTGGAAAGAACTAGTGTATGGGTGATTGCTGGACAGCGTATCTCTAAACTAAACTAAACTAAGCCAAGCCTTCTTCAGACTGATTGTGATAATAGACAATAGACAATAGGTGCAGGAGTAGGCCATTTGGCCCTTCGAGCCAGCACCGCCATTCAATGTGATCATGGCTGATCATCCACAATCAGTACCCCGTTCCTGCCTTCTCCCCATATCCCCTGACTCCGCTATCTTTAAGAGCCCTATCTAGCTCTCTCTTGAAAGCATCCAGAGAACCGGCCTCCACCACCCTGAGGCAGAGAATTCCACAGACTCACCACTCTCTGTGAGAAAAAGTGTTTCCTCATCTCCGTTCTAAATGGTTTACTCCTTATTCTTAAACTGTGGCCCCTGGTTCTGGACTCCCCCAACATCGGGAACATGTTTCCTGCCTCTAGCGTATCCAAACCCTTAACAATCTTATATGTTTCAATGAGATGCCCTCTCATCCTTCTAAACTCCAGAGTATACAAGCCCAGCTGCTCCATTCTCTCAGCATATGACAGTCCCACCATCCTGGGAATTAACCTTGTAAACCTACGCTGCACTCCCTCAATAGCAAGAATGTCCTTCCTTAAATTAGGGTTTGCAGGAGAAAGCTGGAAAAGAGGTGGGGAGGGGGGGACACAAAACCTGGCAAGTGATAGGTGGATACTGGTGAGGGGATTCTGATTGGCAATTAGTTGGACGAATGCCAGAACTGAAAGAACAAAAAGTGAGATAAGGAGATGTTAGAGGCTGCGTGAAATGTGAAACTAGAGGATTGAATAGGACGGGGGAGGGAGGGAGGGAGGGAGGGAAGGGATTTGTCAAAATAATTGTGATAGGGCATAAGTTAGTTGCTCTGAAAAGTGTGTTGTATCTCCACAGCATTAGTTGCTAGGCAACATATTAGTTGCAACAGATATTGTATTTTCAGCAGGATAACATTCAGCAAAATACTTTCATATCCTCTGGGCCAGAAATACGTAGCTTTGGTAATTTAACGAAAAGATGCTCAGCAAAAACTAGAAGGGCCGGCACGGTGGCGCAGCGGTAGAGTTGCTGCCTCACAGCGCCAGAGACCCGGGTTCGATCCTGACTACGGGCGCTGTCTGTACGGAGTTTGTACCTTCTCCCCGTGACCTGCGTGGGTTTTCTCCGGGTGCTCCGGTTTCCTCCCGCACTCCAAAGCCGTGCAGGTTTGTAGGTTAATTGGCTTTGGTAACGTTGCGGTCACTTCCCCGTCCTACACACTAGGGCCAATTAGCCTACAAATTCCGCACGTGTTTGGGACGTGGGAGTAGACCGGAGCACCCGGAGGAAACCCACGTGGTCACGGGGAGAACGTGCAAACTCCACACAGACAGCGTCCGTAGTCAGGATCGAACCCGGGTCTCTGGTGCTACTGCTGTGCCACCATGCTGCTCCATAACCACAAAGGCTCTTGAGATAATGTACAAAGTGAACTATCTGGGGATATGCCATATTGGACTGGCGAACAATTTATCTACTGCATCTTACATTGACACCAATCTGTGCAATTTCTGATAATTTATTCAATATAAAACTGCTGCCAAGAGAGACATCCCAAACCTATTTATTCCACAGCCCTAATGTCAATGTGTGCTGCCAATGCATATTACAGCTGAAAGCTTCAACGCTGTGCTGGCTGGAGAATCCATCAGAGTTACTCTCCAGGCTCGATAGAACCTTCAGAGATTCAATGATATTTTATTGTCACGTGTACCTAGCTACAGTGAAATGCTTTGCTTTGCGTACAACGCGGTAAAATCACACAGTGCACCTCACCTCGGCAGTACCCGTGTCGACAATGTTACAGAAGTTAACTGGATAGTCCTATCTACCAAAGATCCTATAGCGGAGCAAGATAGACCACTCCTGCTAAATGGAATGGGCTGACGTGTAGTACGCAACGGAGCGGAACGTGGGCCTTTTTTTCATCCATTTCCGTAACCCGACCCGACCCGACCCGACCCGCAGTGTAATCAACGTTGCGGGAGAACAGTTTGTGTTAATAAATTATAATTCTGAAAATGAGGAGAAGATTTTTACCAAAGAACTTTTATTTTTACGAGGATGTTTCCGTAACCGGCTTCCGTCTCCGCACTAGTTATCTTTGCTCCGCTACGGGATCTTTGGTGCGGAGACGGAAGCCGGTTACGGAAATGGGGCCGAAAATTACCCATGAATCTGCCCATGACCGTACTACGTCTTTTTCGCCGAGTGGTCTATCTTGCTCGCTATAGGATCTTTGCTATCTACTGCCCTGGCAGCAGTCTCTCCCTTCTCCGTCCACCCACCCCTCCCCTGCCACCGCCGAGTCCCCCCTTCATTCCTGGCCCCCACCCTCTCACCAGTAAAACAACTTGAAACAGCTCAGTGGTGGATAACAAAAATAAATGAGCACGAATAATCTGCCAATATTCTTTCAGATTCTAAGATCAAGTCAAGAGACAAGAAAGTCCAGAGTTAGACACAAAATGCTGGAGTAACTCAGCGGGACAGGCAGCATCTCTGGAGAAAAGGAATGGGTCACCCATTCTTTCTCTCCAGAGATGCTGCCTGCCCCGCTGAGTTACTCCAGCACTTTGTGTCTATTGTCGGTGTAAACCAGCATCTGCAGTTCCTTCCTACACAGAGAGTCCAGAGTGTTTAATAGTCTGGTCACAGAACAATGACATTCTTACTTGCTACAAACCAAAGAAGATTATAGTTGCTGAGGACAGTTTAGAGTTAGACGTTTAGCGTGGAAACGGGCCCTTCAGAACACTGGGGCAATTTACCTCTTTTTTTTTAACAAAGCCAATTAACCTACAAACCTGCACATCTTTGGGGTGTGGGAGGAAACCGGAGCAACCCGGAGAAAACCCACGCAGGTCACAGGGAGAACGTACAAACTCCGTACAGACAGCACCCGTAGTCAGGGTTGAACCCGAGTCTCTGGCGCTGTGAGGACAGAGATGAGAAAATAATATTTCACACAGATTAGGACCGAGATGAGAAAATCATTTTTCACACAGAGAGTGGTGAATCTGTGGAATTCTCTGCCACAGAGGGTGGTTGAGGCCAGTTCGTTGGCTATATTTAAGAGGGAGTTAGATGTGGCCCTTGTGGCTAAAGGGATCAGGGGGTACGGAGAGAAGGCAGGCACAGGATACTGAGTTGGATGATCAGCCATGATCATATTGAATGGCGGTGCAGGCTCGAAGGGCCGAATGGCCTACTCCTGCTCCTATTTTCTATGTTTCTATGTGAGGCAGCAACTCTACCGCAGCGCCCACTGATGCTGCCTGACCTGCTGGATTACTCCAGCACTTGGAGTCCTTTTTTTGTAAACCAGTATCTGCAGTTCCTTGTTTCTGATCTTTCTTCTCTATTTTCCTTGGTGGGTTAAGTTGGCTGCTGTAAAGTGTGCCTCCAGGGAAGGTGACGGGGTCGAATCCGGGGAGTGCGGACAGGAATGTGGAGAGCATTTTAAAAAAAGGATTCTTTTACAATTGATGTAAGTGTGGTGTTCTTGGACTAGTGAGACCAAAGGGCCAGCTCTGTGTTGTACGACCACGATTGTATTATTAAATCATACTTTAGTAACGTCCATTATGTGGTAGACAAAAGTGCTGGAGAAACTCAGCGGGTGCAGCAACATCTATGGAGCGAAGGAAATAGGCAACGTTTCGGGACGAAACCCTGAAGGGTTTCGGCCCGAAACGTTACCTATTTCCTTCCTGAAGGGTTTCGGCCCGAAACGTTGCCTATTTCCTTCGCTCCATAGATGCTGCTGCACCCGCTGAGTTTCTCCAGCACTTTTGTCTACCTTCGATTTTCCAGCATCTGCAGTTCCTTCTTAAACACCATTATAGAAACATAGAAACATAGAAATTAGGTGCAGGAGTAGGCCATTCGGCCCTTCGAGCCTGCACCGCCATTCAATATGATCATGGCTGATCATCCAACTCAGTATCCCGTACCTTCCTTCTCTCCATACCCTCTGATCCCTTTAGCCACAAGGGCCACATCTAACTCCCTCTTAAATATAGCCAATGAACTGGCCTCGACTACCCTCTGTGGCAGAGAGTTCCAGAGATTCACCACTCTCTGTGTGAAAAAAGTTCTTCTCATCTCGGTTTTAAAAGATTTCCCCCTTATCCTTAAGCTGTGACCCCTTGTCCTGGACTTCCCCAACATCGGGAGCAATCTTCCTGCATCTAGCCTGTCCAACCCCATAAGAATCTTGTAAGTTTCTATAAGACCCCCTCTCAATCTCCTAAATTCTAGAGAGTATAAACCAAGTCTATCCAGTCTTTCTTCATAAGACAGTCCTGACATCCCAGGAATCAGTCTGGTGAACCTTCTCTGTACTCCCTCTATGGCTATAATGTCCTTCCTCAGATTTGGAGACCAAAACTGTACGCAATACTCCAGGTGTGGTCTCACCAAGACCCTGTACAACTGCAGTAGAACCTCCCTGCTCCTATACTCAAATCCTTTTGCTATGAAAGCTAACATACCATTCGCTTTCTTATGTGATACATCTCCCCAGTGATCCCTGCTTAATACCAAAGTACTCAGAGGCAGCTCCAAGCAACACAACAATAAAACTGACATTTTAATTTTACTTTTGCTCTAATTATTGAGCTTATATTCACTGGAATTTAGAAGGATGAGATGGGATCTTATAGCAAGATATAAGATTCTTAAGGGATTGGCCAGGCTAGTTGCAGGAAAAATATTCCCCATGTTGGGGGAGTTCAGAACCAGGGGTCACAGTTTAAGAATAAGGGGTAGGCCATTTAGGACTGAGATGAGGAAACACTTTTTTCAGAGTTGTGAATCTGTGGAATTCTCTGCCACAGAAGGCAGTGGAGGCCAATTCACTGGATGTTTTCAAGAGAGAGTTATATATAGCTCTTAGGGTTAATGGAATCAGGGGATATGGAGAGAAAGCAGGAACGGGGTACAGATTCTGGATGATCAGCCATGATCATATTGAATGGCGGTGCTGGCTCGAAGGGCCGAATGGCCTACTCCTGCACCTATTTCGATGTTTCTGTGAATTGCAGAGTTCTTTGATGCGGAGGAAGTCAAACCTGAATCACCCATTGATTGATGAAGATGCAACCTTGATAATGTGAATGGTGAATACAACACATACAGAAACTCGTGGTTCTTTCACACACACCCATCCCTATTGTTGCTAAAATCTTGCTTGGCCCTGAGAGCTTGGTTTCGTTTAGTCTAGAGACACAGCGCGGAAACCCACGTGGTCACAGGGGGAACGTACAAACTCCATACAGACAGCACCCGTGGTCAGGGTCGAACCCGGGTCTCTGGCGCTGAAATTAGATGAAACAGAAAATGCTATAAGTACAGGAATATACAAAGACCCATCCATAGTAATTGTGTTCATTAATAATTGAGTTATGGTGTGTCGCCACAAGCAAGATACCTGAGGAACTCAGTTGGTCAGGCAGCATCTGTGGAGGGGATGGACAGCCGGCCTTTTAGATGCCACAGAGTTCCACCAGCTGTTTGTTGCTGTTGATTCCAGCATCTTCAGGCTCTTGTGCCTCACGCTTATGGTGTGTTGACAAGGATGATGCCAGGAATAGAGGGTGTGAGCTACAGGGAGAGGTTGAGTAGGCTGGGTCTCCTTGGAGTTCAAGAAGATGAGGAGTGATCTTATTGAGGTGTCTAAAATCATGAGAGGAATAGATCGGGTAGATGCACAGTCTCTTGCCCAGAGTAAGGGGAATCGAGGACCAGAGGACATAGGTTTAAGGTGAAGGTGAAAAGGTTTAATAGGAATCTGAGGGGTAACCTGTTCACACAAAGGACGGTGGGTGTATGGAACAAGGGGCTGGAGGAGTTAGTTGAGGCTGGGAAGAAACCCAACTTTTAAGAAACAGTTAGACAGGTACATGGATAGGACAGGTTTGGAGGGATATGGACCAAGCGCAGGCAGGTGGGACTAGTGTAGCTGGGACATGTTGGCCGGTGTGGGCAAGTTGGGCCGAAGGGCCTGTTTCCACGCTGTATCACTCTATGTCTCTATGTCGTTTGAAAGATGGGCCTGATACTGAATTGGGAAATGAAGTTGTCATAAATGTTGTCATGGCAACAGCTGCAGTCCACAATCAGTCCCACTCGACGGTGACTCGGTGCTAACACTGCCCCATGCAGGAGGAACCAAGAAATTATCCCTCTGTATAGTTATTATACATCATCTAAGTCTTTAAAACTTCAAATATAACAAATGACAATTAAAGATTTTTTACAAGCAGGGCTGAAACTTTCAAGATGCAATGATTTTTCCCCTTATTTCCAATATTTCCAAAGCTCAGCATGGAAATTGGTAATTATATCATAGAACCAGTTCAGTTCAGTGTAGTTTATTGTCACGTGTACCGAGGTACAGTGAAAAGATTTTGTTGCGTGCTAACCAGTCAGCGGAAAGACAATACATGATTACAATCGAGCCATTTACAGTGGACAGATACATGATAAGGGAATAATGTTTAGTGCAAGGCTGGGTCTCTATTCCCTGAAGCGCAGGAGGATGAGGGGTGATCTTATAAAGGTGTACAAAATCATGAGAGGAATAGATCGGGTAGATGCACAGAGTCTCTTGCCCAGAGTAGGGGAATCGAGGACCAGAGGACATAGGTTTAAGATGCAGGGGAAAAGATTTAATAGGAATCTGAGGGGTAACTTTTTCACACAAAGGGTGGTGGGTGTATGGAACAAGCTGCCAGAGGAGGTAGTTGAGGCTGGGACTATCCCAAAATTTAAGAAACAGTTAGACAGGTACATGGATAGGACAGGTTTGGAGGTAGGTGGGACTAGTGTAGCTGGGACATGTTGGCCGGTGTGGGCAAGTTGGGCCGAAGGGCCTGTTTCCACAATGTATCACTCTATGACTATGACTCTAAATCATACTGTGCATAAATACAATCACGCCAAACTCAAGTACAATAGTAGAAACAAGGAACTGCAGATGCTTGTTTACAAAAAAACACACAAAGTGCTGGTGTAACTCTGGTATAGGCGGCAACTCTGGAAAACATGGAGGGGTGGCGTTTTGGGTTGGGTGCCTTCCCTCAGACTGGAGATAATAATGCATTCAGATTTAAGGGTCTGAATAAGGGTCCTGACCCGAAACGTCACCTCTCCATGTAGATCGAAAGGGGAAGATGCAGAGTGTAGAATATGGTTCTCAGCATTGTAGCGCATCAGTGAATGCTTAACAAGGTGGTTGTCTACAATGTTAATCCAACATTGATGTCTCAGAGAGGCACATTGTGCGTTAATGTATTGAATGTTAGCACAATGGCATTCACGCTGTGTCAATTCAAGATGATAGCGCAAGTATCGAACCCGGCGTTCAGAGGCTGCGGTCACGTGACTCGGGAGGGCCTGCTTGTTTTCACGCGGTTTTGCTTACGTGCGGCAGTTCAGTGCTGACCACCGTTGTGGCCAGACGTGTTGTGACAGCCTGTGAACTGAGAAGTGATTTTCTGAATAAAAATACGTTTGAAAACGCATTTGTCGTTCTTGCGACCGCCAAAATAGGTTAGTTTAGTATGGTTTAGAGATGCAGCACGGTAACAGGCCCTTCGGCCCACCGAGTCCATGCCAACCAGCGATCCCCGCACACTAGCGCTATCCTACGCACACAAGGGACAATTTTTTAAAATCTCTACCAAGCCAATTAACTTACAAACCTGTACGTCTTTCGAGTGTGGGAGGAAACCGGAGCGCCCGGAGAAAACCCACGCAGGTCACGGGGAGGACGCACAAACTGCGTACAAACACAACCCGTAGTTAGGATGGAACCCGGGTCTCTGGCGCTGTGAGGCAGCAACTCTACCGCTGCGCCACCGTGCAGCCTTCCCTGCATTAATCACACCAAACTGACGTTTGTGCTGAACCTGAAGCATCACGGAAAAGATTCAATAAGAAATATCCCTTCCCCAAAGTGCTGAAAGATGCCAGATAAATATCCTTATCAACTTCTTTGGGATTATGTTTATTATCTACCCCTGGTTGGTGATGGATGGTTTAAGTGAGTGATGATCATGTGATAGAAGTAGAATTAGGCCATTCGGCCCATCAAGTCTACTCCGCCATTCAATCAGGGCTGATCTATCTCTCCCTCCCAACCCCATTCTCCTGCCGTCTCCCCATAACCCCTGACACCCGTACTAATCAAGAACCTGTCTATTTCTGTCTTAAAAATATCCACTGACTTGGCCTCCATAGCCGTCTGTGGCAAAGAATTGCACAGATTCACCTGACAGCAAGAATTTCATTGTCCTATCAGGGGACACATGACAATAAACTCTCTTGAATCTTGAATCCCTCTGACTAAAGACATTTTCCTCATCTCCTTCCTAAAAAAAACATCCTTTAATTCCTAGTTTGTAGGATTATGTTGTTAAACTGCTCGCTTCAAAACTACCAGCAGGTGGTGGTGTCACACAGGATGAACAAGAGCCAAGAGTGTTTCATTGCCAGCCAGGTGTGAAACACAAAGTGCTGGAAGAACTCAGCGGGTCAGTCAGCATCTGTGGAGGGAATGGACAGACAACGTTTCGGATTGGGACCCTTCTTCAGACTGATGTAGCGCAGGGGGGAATAAAGCTTGGAAAAGAGGTGGGAAGAGGCGGGACAAATCCTGGCAAGTGATAGGTGGACACATTAAAAAAAAATAGGTGCATGAGTAGGCCATTCGGCCCTTCGAGCCAGCGCCACCACAAAGTGCTGGACTCAAAAAGGAAGGGTCTAAGATCAAGTCTTAGACCCTAGGTTTGAGTATAGGAGCAGGGAGGTTCTACTGCAGTTGTACAGGGTCTTGGTGAGACCACACCTGGAGTATTGCGTACAGTTTTGGTCTCCAAATCTGAGGAAGGACATTATTGCCATAGAGGGAGTGCAGAGAAGGTTCACCAGACTGATTCCTGGGATGTCAGGACTGTCTTATGAAGAAAGACTGGATAGACTTGGCTTATACTCTCTAGAATTTAGGAGATTGAGAGGGGATCTTATAGAAACTTACAAAATTCTTAAGGGGTTGGACAGGCTAGATGCAGGAAGATTGCTCCCGATGTTGGGGAAGTCCAGGACAAGGGGTCACAGCTTAAGGATAAGGGGGAAATCCTTTAAAACCGAGATGAGAAGAACTTTTTTCACACAGAGAGTGGTGAATCTCTGGAACTCTCTGCCACAGAGGGTAGTCGAGGCCAGTTCATTGGCTATATTTAAGAGGGAGTTAGATGTGGCCCTTGTGGCTAAAGGGATCAGAGGGTATGGAGAGAAGGCAGGTACGGGATACTCAGTTGGATGATCAGCCATGATCATATTGAATGGCGGTGCAGACTCGAAGGGCCAAATGGCCTACTCCTGCACCTAATTTCTATGTTTCTATGTTTCTATGTTTCTAAGAGAGACCAGAGGTAGACACAAAAAGCTGGAGTAACTCAGCGGGACAGGCAGCATCTTTGGAGAGAAGGAATGGGTGACGTTTCGGGTCGAGACCCTTCTTCAGACTGGATCCGAAACGTCACCCATCCTTTTTCTCCAGAGATGCTGCCTGACCCACTGAGTTACTCCAGGCACTTTCGGTCTATCTTTGGTACAAACCAGCATCTGCAGTTCCTGGTTTCTACAAGTGATGGGTGGATACAGGGGGGTGGGGGGGTCATTGGTAGAGGCTGGAGGTGGAAAGGAGATGAAAGGGTGTTGGAGGAGCGGAGGTGGAGATGTAAAGGAGGGATATCGGTTGGAGAAAACAACTCGATTCTTATTTGTTGCAGCTTCACCGACCCATTCACACAATAACACACACACACAATCATGTATAATAAACATTAACAGCATAAATTAATACATTTAAAAGATAACCAGGCCATTAGAGCGTAAACCAGAGAATGCAGTACAACTGCAACAAGGTCCCTAGCAGACGGTGACTGAGGTAAGGTTGTGGTTGGGGTTGTGCTGTGTCCTAGATTATCAAAACATTCAGATGCTTTCAACTTTAGTTTAGTGGGGCACTGTGGCGCGGCAGTAGAGACCCCGGTTCGATTCTGCCTGTGAGTGCTGTCTGTGTGGAGTTTGCACGTTCTCCCTGAGACCATGTGGGTCAGGCAGCATCTCTGGAGAAAAAGGATGGAAGACGTTTCTTGCTGCTCCTTCTTGTAATGGAGCATCTTGGTCATAGAAACATAGACAATAGGTGCAGGAGGAGGCCATTCGGCCCTTCGAGCCTGCACTGCCATTCAATGTGATCATGGCTGATCATCCCAAATCAGTGCCACGTTCCTGCTTACTCCACATATCTCTTGATTCTGTTAGCCCTAAGAGCTAAATCTAACTCTCTCTTGAAAACATCCTTCTGTGGCAGAGAATTCCACAGATTCACAACTCTCTATGTAATAAAGTTTTTCCTCATCTCAGTCCTAAATGGCCGGCCCGTTATTCTTAAACTGTAACCCCTGGTTCTGGACTCCCCAACATCGGGAACATTTTCCTGCATGTACCTGTCTAACTGTTCCTTAAATTTTGGGATAGTCCCAGACTCAACTATCTCCTTACACCCACCAACCACCCTTTGTGTGAAAAAGGTTCCCTTTCAGATTCCTATTAAACCTTTTCCCCTTCACCTTGAACCTATGTCCTCTGGTCCTCGATTCCCCTACTCTGGGCAAGAGACTCTCTGCATCTACCCGATCTATTCCTCTCACGAGTTGTTGCACAATCATGTCCGCACAGTCCCCACATCTCTGGAGTGTGAGTGAACTGACAGCGTTGACCCAGCCCTCAACAAGCCATCTAGAACCGGGCCAAGGGAGCGCTCTCACGAGTGAAAGCTGATCTTTGCGCTGGTTTCCATGGTGTCACTCGCATAATGAAGTTGAGCGTCACTAAGCTAATGATACTCTCCGAATGCCTGGCATTTTGATGACGTACCTCACGGTGCTGGCAGCCTGGTGGGAAACAGCACACACACAGTCCACATTGGCCCCTTCTCTTCACCTTTTCCAACGGTTACTCATTTCTAGTGTGTAGGAAGGAACTGCAGATGCTGATTGATGATCGACACAGAGTGCTGGAGTAACTCAGCGGGTCAGGCAGCATCTGTGGGGAACATGGATAGGTGACGTTTCACAGAGTGCTGGAGTAACTCAGCGGGCCAGGCAGCATCTGTGGAGCGAAGGAAATGGGCAACCTTTCGGGCCGAAACCCTGAAGGAAATAGGCAACGTTTCGGGCCGAAACCCGGAAGGGTTTCGGGCCGAAACGTTGCCTATTTCCTTCGCTCCATAGATGCTGCCGCACCCGCTGAGTTTTTCCAGCATTTTGGTCTACCTTATCATTTATAGTGTGGTTCCGTATAGCTTACAAAGCACAGAAGTACACTGTGCCAGAGTAACTCAGCGGGTCAGGCAGCATCTGTGGAGAACATGGATAGGTGACGTTTCACAGAGCGCTGGAGTAACTCAGCGGGTCAGGCAGCATCTGTGGAGAACATGGATAGGTGACGTTTCACAGAGTAACGCTGGAGTAACTCAGCGGGCCAGGCAGCATCTCTGTAGAAAAGGAATCTGTGAGTTTTCGGGTCGAAACTCTTCTTCAGACTTCAGACCCTCAGTCTGAAGAAGGGTCTCGACCCGAAACCTCACCCATCCCTTCTCTCCATAGATGCTGCCTGTCCCGCTGAGTTACTCCAGCATTTTGTGTCTATCTATGGAGGATGGAAACAGGCCTCGGTTTCTTGTCAACGTAAAGTGAGCGGTTCTAGTGTAAGTATCCCTGCTGCGGAATGTGGGGGGGGGGGGGGAGGAAATGTGTGTGTGTGTGTGTGTGTCAATGAATGCAACTGTGTATCTGTGTGTGTGTGTGTGCACAAGTGTACTTGCGTGATTGTGTGTGTGTGCAAGTGTGTGTCTGCGTGCATGCAAGTGTGCTTGCAAGTGTGTTTGCAGGTGTGTTCATGCACAAGTGTGTGCGTTGCAAGTGTATATGCAAGTATGTGTGTGCAAATGTGCACAATTTGTGTGCGCATGTGTGTGTGTGAGTGTGTGCAGGTGTGTGTGCGAGTGTGTGTGTGTATGTGGGTGAGTGTGCACGCGAGTGTGTGTGTGTGTGTGCGTGTGTGTGTGAGTGAGTGTGTGTGTCCGTGTGTGTGTGAGTGTGTGTTGGTGTGTGTGCGAGTGTGTGTGAGTGTGTGTGTGTGCGTGGGTGTGTGTGCATGTGAGTGAGTGTGTGTGTGTGCGAGTGTGTGTGTGTGCGTGGGTGTGTGTGCATGTGAGTGTGTGTGCGTGTGTGTGAGTGTGGGTGTCCGTGTGTATGTGCATGTGTGTGTGAGTGTGTGTTGGTGTGCGTATGTATGTGTGTGTGCGAGTGTGTGTGTGTGAGTGTGGGTTGCATGCGTGCATGTGTGTGCGTGTGTGCATGTGAGTGTGTGTGTGAGTGTGCGTGTGTGTGTGTGTGTGAGTGTGCGTGGGTGTGTGTGCATGTGAGTGTGTGTGTGTGAGTGTGTGTGTGTGTGTGAGTGTGTGTGCGCGTGTGTGGGTGTGTTTGTGTGTGTGGGTGTGTGTGTGTGGGTGTGTGAGTGTGTGTGTGTGAGTGTGTGTGGGTGTGTGAGTGTGTGTGGGTGTGCGAGTGTGTGTGTGTATGTGGGTGTGTGAGTGTGTGTGCGCGTGTGTGGGTGTGTGCGCGTGTGTGGGTGTGTGTGTGAGTGTGTGGGTGTGTGTGCGCGTGTGTGGGTGTGTTTGTGTGTGTGGGTGTGAGTGTGGGTTGCATGCGTGCATGTGTGTGCGTGTGTGCATGTGAGTGTGTGTGTGAGTGTGCGTGTGTGTGTGTGTGAGTGTGCATGGGTGTGTGTGCATGTGAGTGTGTGTGTGTGTGTGTGTGTGAGTGTGTGTGCACGTGTGTGGGTGTGTTTGTGTGTGTGGGTGTGTGAGTGTGTGTGTGTGTGAGTGTGTGTGAGTGTGTGAGTGTGTGTGCGCGTGTGTGTGTGTGTGTGAGTGTGTGTGCGCGTGTGTGGGTGTGTTTGTGTGTGTGGGTGTGTGCGCGTGTGTGTGAGTGTGTGCGCGCGTGTGTGTGGGTGTGTGTGAGTATGTGTGTGTGTGTGAGTGTGTGTGGGTGTGTGGGTGTGTGTGAGTGTGTGGGTGTGTGGGTGCGTGAGTGTGTGTGAGTGTGTGTGAGTGTGTGTGCGCGTGTGTGGGTGTGTTTGTGTGTGTGGGTGTGTGTGTGTGAGTGTGTGGGCGTGCGCGCGTGTGTGTGGGTATGTGTGTGCTCGCGTGTGTGTGGGTATGTGGGTGTGTGTGAGTGTGTGAGTGTGTGGGTATGTGGGCGTGCGCGCGTGTGTGTGGGTGTGTGTGGGTGTGTGAGTGTGTGGGTGTGTGTTTGATGTCAGTGTAGGGTTCACAGTTAACATGGACAAGGTCACTGCTCAACCTGCTGTGTAATAAATATCGGAAATCTGCAAGAGGTTTAAGCTAAATCCATGTTGACAAAATCTTCCATTTCATCTGTGCCAGGCCGGAGTGCCGTATGTTGTCAATGAGAGAGAGACACAACCCCAAGGCAACGGCCACCAATCACGCCGTGACTCATTCATGCAGGCTGGACAACAGATAGAAATGATTGTCCAGAGAAGGCGTTGGAGTGAGTGTCTGTCTGTCTGTCTGTCTGTCTGTCTGTCTGTCTGTCTGTCTGTCTGTCTGTCTGTCTGCAGCCGGCTGTGTATATAACGTGGATCACCAGCACCAGATATCTGTCCCCTCTCAAGTCAAGACAAGTCAAGTGAGTTTATTGTCATGTGTCCCAGATAGGACAATGAAATTCTTGCTTGCTGCAGCACAACAGAATGTGTAAACATAATACAGATCAGTTCAGTGTGTCCATGTACCATAGAATATATATATACATACACACGTAAATACACAGATAAAGTGCAATAGGCTGTTTTAGTTCAGAGTTTGTTTGAAGTTGTGTTTAATAGCCTGATGGCTGTGGGGAAGTAGCTATTCCTGAACCTGGTCGCTGCAGTCTTCAGGCTCCTGTACCTTCCACCTGAAGGTAGCGGGGAGATGAGTGTGTGGCCAGGATGATGTGGGTCCTTGATGATGCTGCCAGCCTTTTTGAGGCAGCGACTGCGATAGATCCCCTCGATGGTGGGGAGGTCACACACCATTAGCTCATCTCACTATGGGAGGGCTTCTCGAAACAGGGACTGCAACGATCAGCTGATGTTGTGCAGGAAGGAACTGCAGATGCTGCTTTACACCGAAGACAGACAGACACAAGAGTGATGTCTGAAGAAGGGTCTTGACCCAAAACGTCACCTATTCCTTCTCTCCAGAGATGCTGTCTGACCCGCTGAGTTACTCCAGCTTTTTTGTGTCTGTGATTACCTGGTGTTCAGCATATTTGTGTCAAAAACTGATGATTTAAAATATCTATTTCTATGTGGGTATGTGTATATATACACACTCTGAACTTTTGTTCTCTCTCGTTTATCATATTGTTTACAGTGTACTGCGTTCACATATTGTGCTGTGCTGCAGCAAGTAAGAATGTCATTGTACTATCTGGGACACGACAATAAAACACTCTCGACTCTATATTGACCATTCAGAGCTACATAGCACAAAACAGGCCATTCGGCCCACCTTGTTCATGCCGACCAAGGTGGCAGACTGGACTAGTCTAATTTGGCTGCGTGTCCAAACCCTTAACAGTCTTATATGTCTCAATGAGATCCCCTCTCATC
>CM075999.1:3238231-3318271 GCA_038087875.1 Malacoraja senta | reverse complement strand
GCCTCTGAACATTGCCACTAGTGTGAAGGAGTGGTTGTAAAAGTGGGATCACATGCGGGCGGAGCACCAAGGCAAATTCCTTGTATGTGAATACTTGGCCAATAAACGTACTTGGCCAAGGAACTGATTGTGGACTTTGTAGTGACAAGCTTTTGTTTGCGTGATTTCCAGTCAAAGAAAAAAACGTAGATAGATTATTGATGGTTGGCGTGGACCCAATGGGCCGAAGGGCCTGTTTCCACGCTGAACTGAACTCTATGTAAGAAGGAACTGCAGATGCTGGTTTACACCAAAGATAGACACAAAATGCTGGAGTAACTCAGCGGGACAGGCAGCATCTCTGGTGAGAATGGGTGCGGTTTTTCGGGTCGAGACCCTTCTTCAGGCTGAGAGTCAGGTGGAGAGGGAGACACAGAGATAAGGAAGTGTATGGTGTGAAAACGAGAGATCAAAGGGGATGAAGTTCAAGGAAAACGGAGAACAGATCATTGTTAGCGAGGAGAAGCTGACAACAAAGCAAACAGAGAGAAACTTTAATCAGTGGGACAGTCAGGCAGGACGGAGAACGGGGAAGGGGGAGGGATGGAGAGAGAGGGAATGCAAGGGTTACTTCAAACTTAGAGAAGTCAATATTCATACCGAAGGTAGACACAAAGCGCTGGAGTAACTCAGCGGGACGGGCAGCGTCTCTGGAGAGAAGGAATGGGCGACGTTTCGGGTCGAGGACCTTCTTCAGACTGAGTTACTCCAGCACTCCGTGGGGGTTTTTTTCTCATTCACAGTTTTGCAGCACGGTGGCGCAGCGGTAGAGTTGCTGCCTCACAGCGCCAGAGACCCGGGATCGATCCTGACTACGGGCGCTGTCTGTACGGAAGTTTGTACGTTCTCCCCGTGGGTTTTCTCCGGGTGCTCCGGTTTCCTCCCGCACTCCAAAGACGTGCAGGTTGGCAGGTTAATTGGCATCGGTATAAATGTACATTGTCTCTAGTGTGCGTGTAGGATGGAGCTAGTGTTGCAGGTACACAAAAATGCTGGAGAAACTCAGCGGGTGCAGCAGCATCTATGGAGCGAAGGAAATAGGCAACGTTTCGGGCCGAAACCCTTCAGGAAGGAAATAGGTAACGTTACACAAAAATGCTGGAGAAACTCAGCGGGTGCAGCAGCATCTATGGAGCGAAGGAAATAGGCAACGTTTCGGGCCGAAACCCTTCAGGAAGGAAATAGGTAACGTTACACAAAAATGCTGGAGAAACTCAGCGGGTGCAGCAGCATCTATGGAGCGAAGGAAATAGGCAACGTTTCGGGCCGAAACCCTTCCGGGTTTCGGCCCGAAACGTTACCTATTTCCTTCCTAGAAGGGTTTCGGCCCGAAACGTTGCCTATTTCCTTCGCTCCATAGATGCTGCTGCACCCGCTGAGTTTCTCCAGCATTTTGTCTACCTTCGATTTCCCAGCATCTGCAGTTCCTTCTTTAACACTAGTGTTGCAGGATCGGTGGTCAGCACGGGCTCGGTGGGCCGAATGGCCTGTTTCCACGCCGTATCTCTAAATCTAAAACTAAAAATAAAGTGAAAGAAAGCAGTTGTGTAAAAGAGCTTGTTATTATGAGGCTGTCCTTGTAACTGTGCTTAGGAGCACTTTGCCAAGTAAATCCCACTCATGTTATGGAAATAACTTTATCTCCAAACTAACTGGCGCAGCTGGGGCCCTGACTGAGGTGTCGGAAACAAGGGCGCGGTGATAAGGCAGAGAGACAACCTCTCTCCACACTCCCTCTGTTGGAGAAAGCGGCAACTCCACTCACATAACTCTGGATGCTTTCAAGAGAGAGCTAGATAAGGCTGTTAAAAACAGCGGAGTCAGGGGATATGGGGAGAAGGCAGGAACGGGGTACTGATTGGGGATGATCAACCATGATCACATTGAATGGCGGTGCTGGCTCGAAGGGCTGAATGGCCTACTCCTGCACCTGTTGTCTATTGTCTCTTGTCAATAAAGTCACATGGTCACGAGTGATAGGAGTAGAATAAGGCCATTCGGCCCATCGAGTCTACTGTCATTTATCATGGCCGATCTATCTCTCCCTCCTAACCCCATTCTCCCGCCTTCTCCCCACAACCCCTGACACCCGTACGGATCAGGAATCTGTCTAACTCCACCTTAGAAATGTCCACTGACGTGTCGTCCACTCCGGCCGCCTGGGATGAGGCAGAGGCATCAGTGAAGCACTTGCATTGTCCTTGGCTGGTGTTTGTAGAACCGCAGTGAACAAGGACGGATTGTTCCTTATTTTGCAAACATGCCTGAACCTGATATCTGATGACAAGGAAGTTCAAGGAATAAACCCACCATCTCCTCTCTCTCTCTCTTTGCTTTCACCACAGAACGCTCCCACTTCTCCTCTCCTCAGTCACCCTGCTCCTTGCCCCCCCCCCCCTCCGTACACCCATCACATACTCCACCACTCTGCACATCACCCCCTCATCCACCCATCACTCAGCAGGCTATGCCCCCCCCCCCCCATCTCTCTGCTCCAGCTTTCTCCCCCTATTCCATCAGTCTGAAGAAGGGTCCCGACCCGAAACGTCACCTATCCATGTTCCCCACAGATGCTGCCTGACCCGCTGAGTTACTCCAGCACTCTGTGAAATGTCACCTATCCATGTTCTCCACAGATGCTGCCTGACCCACCCGCTGAGTTACTCCAGCACTGTGAAATGTCACCGACCCATGTTCTCCACAGATGCTGCCTGACCCACCCGCTGAGTTACTCCAGCACTCCGTGTTTAGCTCAAGATTCCATCATCCAGAACCAGGGGTCACAGTTTAAGAATAAGGGGTCGGCCATTTCGGACTGAGATAAGGAAAAACTTCTTCACCCAGAGAGTTGTGAATCTGTGGAAGTCTCTGCCACAGAAGGCAGTGGAGGCCGGTTCACTGGATGTTTTCAAGAGAGAGATGTAGCTCTTAGGGATAAGAGAATCAAGGGATATGGGGAGAAGGCAGGAACGGGGTACTGATTGTGGATGATCAGCCATGATCACATTGAATGGCGGTGCAGGCTCGAAGGGCTAATGGCCAACTCCTGCACCTATTGTCTATGTTTCTATGTTTTCTCTGGTGACCTCTTTAACCTCGTGTCTATCGACTTATTTTGTTTTAGTTTTTATAAAAAATCTGCAAAAATAATCTGAGTCTACCCAATCTGCCAGTCAGGCAGCTTTTGACTTATACTTAATCCATGACCTTTGAGACTAGAGTTACAATCTCATATCTGAACATTTTAACCCACCTTGGCATCGCAGAAAGAATTGAGCATGAACTTTGATAACAGAAACACTGGGAAAATGTTCGGTGGAACTTTAACCTGCGATCTAGGACAACTCATTTCTATTTATCAAACGGCTGATTGGGTTCGGGGAAAGGTAGACAAAAATGCTGGAGATACTCAGCGGGTGAGGCAGCATCTATGGAGGTAGGAAATAGGCAACGTTTCGGGTTATGAAGATTGTTAAGGACACGCTAGAGGCAGGAAACATGTTCCCGATGTTGGGGGAGTCCAGAACCAGGGGGCCACAGTTTAAGAATAAGGAGTAAGCCATTTAGAACGGAGACGAGGGAAACACTTTTTCTCACAGAGAGTGGTGAGTCTGTGGAATTCTCTGCCTCAGAGGGCGGTGGAGGCCGGTTCTCTGGAAGCTTTCAAGAGAGAGCTAGATAGGGCTCTTAAAGGTAGCGGAGTCAGGGGATATGGGGAGAAGGCAGGAACGGGGTACTGATTGGGGATGATCAGCCATGATCACATTGAATGGTGGTGCTGGCTCGAAGGGCCAAATGGCCTACTCCTGCACCTATTGTCTATTGTCTATTGAAACCCTTCTTTGTCTACCTTAGATTTCTCCAGCATCTGCAGTTCTTTCTTAAACAAAGTGTTCAGAGAAGGAACCTCTTCGGGAAATGTCACTTTCAACAAGATCCTGCATTAGAGTTTTGGCTCTCTGCCTCTAAACCCAGTTGGACCCAAGTATATCTGTTTTGGGCAGACAAAAGTGCTGGAGAAACTCAGCGGGTGCAGCAGCATCTATGGAGCGAAGGAAATAGGCAACGTTCCGGGCCGAAACCCTGAAGGGTTAAGAATAAAGACCATGGTAAACCTCCAGCAATTTGTCCTGGACCAGCCATGATGAAGCAACGTCCAAGAAAGCACCCCAACACCTCCACTTCCTTCGAAGGCTTATGGGCCTGTCCCACTTACGCGGCTTTTTCGGCGACTGTCGGCACCCGTCATTGGTCGTTGCAGGTCGCCGAAACTTTTCAACATGTTGAAAATCCAGCAGGGGACCAGAAAGACGCTGGACGTTGCTTCAACATTCTCTTCAGAAGGAAAAATGTTCCCAATGTTGGGCGAGTCCAGAACCAGGGGCCACAGTCTTAGAATAAAGGGGAGGTCATTTAAGACTGAGGTGAGAAAAAACTTTTTCACCCAGAGTTGTGGAATTCCCTGTCACAGAGGGCAGTGGAGGCCAAGTCACTGGATGGATTTAAGAGAGTTAGATAGAGCTCTAGGGGCTGGTGGAGTCAAGGGATATGGGAGAAGGCAGGCACGGGTTATTGATTGGGGACGATCAGCCATGATCACAATGAATGGCGGTGCTGGCTCGAAGGGCCGAATGGCCTCCTCCTGCACCTATTTTCTATGTTTCTATGTTTCTATGCTGCTTGTCCTGCTGAGTTACTCCAGCACTTTGTGTCCACCTTACTGATAACCTGCTTGTTTTAGCTGAGTGCTGTTGTGGGCGTGAGGGCAGCGGTTAATGGCTCGGTACTCTGTGTCCTGTAGTAAACCTTGGCTTTTTATTGCGGGTGAAAAGTCCCCCGTGGGATCTAATCGCTAACAGTAACTGCTGACCTCCACTTCAGCAATGACAGCTCGGAACATTTATATCCTGATGTCCAAGGTTCGTTAATTCACACTTTGTTTAACTTTTACACCGGCCAACAAAACCTTAATAGACAATAGACAATAGGTGCAGGAGGAGGCCATTCGGCCCTTCGAGCCAGCACCGCCATTCAATGTGATCATGGCTGATCATCCCCAATCAGTACCCCGTTCCTGCCTTCTCCCCATATCCCCTGACTCCGCTATCTTTAAGAGCCCTATCTAGCTCTCTCTTGAAAGTATCCAGAGAACCGGCCTCCACCGCCCTCTGAGGCAGAGAATTCCACAGACTCACCACTCTCTGTGAGAAAAAGTGTTTCCTCATCCCCATTGTAAATGGCTTACTCCTTATTCTTAAACTGTGGCCCCTGGTTCTGGACTCCCCCAACATCGGGAACATGTTTCCTGCCTCTAGCCTCTAGATATTGAGCAGAAACAGGCCCTTCAGTTTCTCCCCATATCCCTTGATTCCGTTAGCCCCAAGAGCTAAATCTAACTCTCTCTTGAAAACCTCCAGTGAATCGGCCTCCACTGCCTTCTTTGGCAGAGAATTCCACAGATTCACAACTCTCTGGGTGTAAAAGTTTTTCCTCAACTCAGTCCTAAATGGCCGACCGCTTGTTCTTAAACCGTGACCCCTGGTTCTGGACTCCCGCAACATTGGGAACATTTTTCCTGCAGATATTGAAGTGCGGGAAGAAACCGGAACACACAAAGGAATCCCACTTAGTCACAGGTAGAACGTGCAGCACCTGAGGTCAGGATCGAACCTTGGTCGATCTCTGAAGAAGTCTGAAGAAATGTCCTGACCGGAAACGTCGCATATCTGTATTCTCCAGAGATAGGCACAATGTGCTGGAGAAACTCAGCAGCTAAGGGAGCTGGGTCTCCAATACTTAAGAATATATATTTGCATTTGTATATCATCTTTCTTTCACATTCGCAACAGGAATCTCACAGCCGATAAAATAACCTTCACGGGTGGTACGGTGGCGCAGCGGTAGAGTTGCTGCCTCACAGCGCCAGAGATCCTAGTTCGATCCTTACTACAGGTGCTGTCTGTACGGAGTTTGCATGTTCTCCCCGTGACCGCGTGGGTTTTCTCCGAGTGCTCCGGTTTCCTCCCACACTCCAAAGACGTACAGATTTGTAGGTTAATTGGCTTCGGGAAAAATTGTAAATTGTCCCTAGTGTGTCATAAGGTCACAAGTAATAGGAGTAAAATTAGGCCATTCGGCCCATCAAGTCTACTCCACCATTAAATTATGGCACCATTCAATCTATCCCTCCCAACCCCATTCTCCTGCCTTCTCCCCATAACCCCTGACACCCACACTAATCAAGAATCCTTCAATCTCTGCCTTAAAAATATCCACTGACTTGGCCTCCACAGCCGTCTGTGGCAATGAATTCCACAGATTCACCACCCTGGATAGTGTACGACAGTGCCAGTGTGCGGGGATAGCTGGCCGGCACGGACTCGGTGGGCCGAAGGGCCTGTTTCCATGCTGTACAAGTAAAGACTCTATGAACACAGGAGGGGGGACACAACAGCAGATGTACTGACCCAAAACATAAGGGTTGAGTTACAAAATTGCCAGTGGCCTTGAAACTGGCGGTTCCTGCCTCCCAGATAGTGTGTGTTGGTTGTGCTGAATGATGCCGGCATTAATCACCGAGATGCTGTTTGTTGCACAGGGGAAAGATACTTTATCACAACTGATTCCGATTACACTCCAGCCCGCCTGCCTTGGCCTTCACAGTGTTGACATAATCATGCCTGAAGCCAAGGCATATCTCCCCAGCTGTGCCAAGTATTCACAGCACCAAGCGGGGAAGCAACTCGGATGTTCCTTAGTGACAGGAGCAGAATTAGGCCATTCGGCCCATCAAGTCTACTCCACCATTCAATCATGGCCGATCGTTCTCTCCGTCCCAACTCCATTCTCCTGCCTTCTCCCCACGACTTATGGAATCTAGTGCAGCAAAGTGTGGAGCCGTGCTTTTTGGGAGTAGGAGTTAGCGTGTGCTCTATATTCTAAATGAGGAGAGAATCCAGAAATCGGAGGTGCAAAGGGACCCAAGAGTGCTGGTGCAGAATCCCCAAAATGTTTATCTGCAAGTCGAATCGGTAGTATGGAGCGCAAATTTATTTAGATAGATGCTAGAATACAAAACATGGATGTAATGCTGAGGCTCTATAAGGCGCTGCTCACATTTGGAATATTGTGAGCAGTTTTGGGCCCGATATCTGAGGAAGGATGTGCTGGCCCTGGAGAGGGTCCACAGGAGGTTTACAAGAATGATCCCAGGAATGAGTAGGTTAACCTATGATGAGCGTTTGGCAGAACTGGGCCTGTACTCGCTGGAGTTTAGAAGGATGAGAGGACACCTCATTGAAACTTACCGAATAGTGAAAGGCCTGGATAGAGTGGATGTGGAGAGGATGTTTACACTAGTGCGAGAGTCTAGGACCAGAGAGCACAGCCTCAGAATAAAAGGATGTACCTTTAGAACGGAGATGAGGAGGAATTTATTTAGTCAGAGGGTGGTGAATCTGTGGAACTCATTGCCACAGACGGCTGTGGAGGCCACGTCAGTGGATATTTTTAAGACAGAGATAGACAGATTCTTGATTAGTACGGGTGTCAGGGGTTATGGAGAGAAAGCAGGAGAATGGGATTGAGAGGGAAAGATAGATCAGCCAAGATTGAATGGTGGAGTAGACTTGATGGGCCGAATGGCCTAATTTTTCTCCCAACACTTATGACCTTATGACACACTAGGAACAATTTACAATTTTTCCCGAAGCCAATTAACCTACAAACCTGCACGTCTTTGGAGTGTGGGAGGAAACCGGAGCACCCAGAGAAAACCCACGCGGTCACGGGGACAACGTGCAAACTCCGTACAGACAGCACCTGTAACCAAATGGCCTAATTCTGCTCCAAGACCATGAACATGAAGTTGGCCACCTGACACCAGCCTCTCCAAGGCTTCTGGCTGCCAGAGAGACAAGCTTTTATCAGCGGGTGGGATTCCGAGCAAATTTATTTTTGGATTTGTTTTTCATAACTGGCTTGGTGTTTTTAATCTGCATTGTCTTCCACTCCTAAAGGATCAGATGTGAACATTTTCAAACAATGATACGAGGCACCTGCAATAAATATTTTTTATATAGATAGCAAATTTGAAAGTCATAAATAAAATTCCAACCAGTTACCAGACGTCATGGGGCAACAGGGAGGTTCTCTGGATGCTTTCAAGAGAGAGCTAGATAGGGCTCTTAAAGATAGCGGAGTCGGGGGATATGGGGAGAAGGCAGGAACGGGGTACTGATTGGGGATGATCAGCCATGATCACATTGAATGGCGGTGCTGGCTCGAAGGGCCAAATGGCCTACTCCTGCTCCTATTGTCTATAACATCAGACACATGGAGATGATTTTAGTGCAAGATGAAGTTGGTTTTAAGGAGACGCAGGAAACTGCAGATGTTGGAATCTTGAGAATGAAACTAAAAACTCAGTGGGTCGGACAGCATCTGGGGATGGAATGAACGAACAGATGTTTCTATCCATGTACCTGTCCAAATGTCTTTTAGGAGTTGTGATAGTACGTGCCTCAACGACTTCTTCTGGCAGCTTGTTCCATACACTCACCACCGTCCGTCTTTCGAGAACCAGAGGACATAGGTTTAAGGTGAGGGGAAAAGATTTAACAGGAATCTGAGGGGTGACTTTTACACACAAAGGGCGGTGGGTGTATGGAACGAGCTGCCAGAGGAGGTAGTTGAGGCTGGAACTATCCCAACGTAAGGCGGCACGGTGGCGCAGCGGTAGAGTTGCTGCCTCACAGCGCCAGAGACCCAGGTTCGATCCTGACTACGGGTGCTGTCTGTACGGAGTTTGTACCTTCTCCCCTTGATCTTCCTGGGTTTTCTGAGATCTTTGGTTTCCTCCCAAACCCCAAAGATGGACAGGTTTGTAGGTTGATTGGCTTGGTGTAAATGTGAACTGTCCCTGGTGTAGGACCGAGTTAATATGCGGGGATCGCTGCTCAGTGTGGATGAAGGGCCTGTTTCCCCGCTGTATCTCTAAACTAAACTAAATGTTTAAGAAACATTTAGACAGGTACGTGGATAGGACAGGTTTAGAGGGATATGGGCCAATTGTAGGCAGGTGGGACTAGTGTAGATGAGACATGTTGGCCGGTGTGGGCAAGTTGGGCCGAAAGGCCTGTTTACACGCTGCATCACTCTATGATTATATGAGCAGCTGTGCTTTACTTTCACTTTAAATTCTCTGGGAGACATAGAAACATAGAAAATAGGTGCAAGAGTAGGCCATTCGGCCCTTCGAGCCAGCACCACCATTCAATATGCTCATGGCTGATAATCCAAAATCAGTACCCTGTTCCTGCTTTATCCCCATATCCCTTGATTCCGTTAGCCCTAAGAGCTAAATCTAACTCTCTCTTGAAAACATCCAGTGAATTGGCCTCCACGGCCGTCTGTGGCAGAGAATTCCACAGATTCACAACTCTCTGGGTGAAAACGTTTTTCCTCATCTCAGACGTTGGACGTAATCTCTGTATTTTTCCACCGTGCTCCGTAACCTGGGTAAAGTTTATCTCCAGGTGCCCATTAGAGTCGTCACTGGATCTGTGTCCTTGCTACGCTGTCCAAGCGTTCCGCTCGTGGACCCTTGCTCAACACCATCCATCTGCGAAACTCTACAACCTCCACGATCATTAATAAGCCACGCCTCACTGGTTTCTGTTAAGGGCAGAACATTTCAGTGAAATGTGTGGGAAGGAACTGCAGATGCTGGTTTACATTGAAGATGGACACAAAATGCTGGAGTAACTCAGCGGGTCAGGCAGCATCTCTGGAGAGAAGGAACGGGTGACGTTTCAGGTTGTGGTCTGAAGGGTTTCGACCCGAAACGTCACCCATTCCTTCTCTCCAGAGATGCTGCCTGTCCCGCTGAGTTACTCCAGCATTTTGTGTCTAACATTTCAGTGACTTTGTTTAGTTTAGAGATGCAGCGCGGAAACAGGCCCTTCGGCCCATCGAGTCAGCTTCTTCTTCTTGCGTGGGGCGTGCACCGCCTAAAGTTGTAGGACAACTTGTTCCATTCGATCTTATTTGATTGTGCCCGCCAGTTTGATTGCATTCGTTGAAACAGGGCAGACCACGTGAAGGTTGCAATCTCCCACCCTGCGCCGACCAGCGATCCCCGCACACTAACACTATCCGACACACACTGGGGACAATTTGACATTTATATATCAAGCAATTAACCTACAAACCTGTACGTCTTCGGAGTGTGGGAGGAAATAGATCTCTGAGCAAAGCCACTCGGTCACGGGGAGAAGGTACAAACTCCGTACAGACAGCAGCCGTGGTCAGGATGGAACCCGGGTCTCTGGCGCTGTGAGGCAGCAACTCTACCGCTGCGCCACCGTGTCACCCAAACAAACAAGTTAGACTCAAACTGCAATTATTCCGCACATTGGGTGGGGAATATTTAATAGCTGCCTTTAAAAGTTATATTCAGGATCTGCGTAGCCAGACACACAGGCACCAGAATACAGTTTATACACAATATATTTAATGATTATTGTAATCTCAACACTTCCTCATTCGTTCAAAGCAGTTTCCATTCGACAAGGGACAGAGAACAGAGAGGAATTTTCCAGAAGTTTTCATCCTAATTTTCTGCTTGGATTAAAAGGTATTACCAATAAGAGGTTGGATGACTTAGTTTAGTTTAGAGATACAGTGTGGAAACAGGCCCTTCGGCCCACTGTGTCTGCACTGACCAGCGATCCCCACACATTAACACTATCCTATAAACACTAGAGACAATTTCCACTTATACCAAGCCAATTAACCTGCAAACCTGTACGTCTTTGGAGTGTGGGAGGGAACCAAAGATCTCGGAGAAAACCCATGCAGGTCATAGGGAGAACGTGCAAACTCCACACAGACAGCACCCATAGTCGGGATCGAACTCGTCTCTGGGACGGAGGCAGCGGTTCTACCCACTAAGCCACCTTAACCTGACGCTCTACGGAATATGTGCAAAATTCGCCAGAAAAGATAACAAAAGCATTTTTGAAAAAAGTATCTTTATTTTTATGAAATCAAATTCAAAAAGTAGTTTGCAACTTCCAAAGCTCCCACAAAAGGGATGATGCTGGCAAGATATCACCGTTCATTGTGGTCGACAATGGGGAGAACATCCTAGGAACATTTACAGATTGCCCAGTGATTGAGTCAGTCTCTCTCTCTCTCTCTGCAAGACTCCCAAAGTCAACTTTGTTGCACAATAGACATCTTTGGAAAAAAAACAACCTGCTACTCAAAAAAGTTTAAGTGATCCATAAGTTCATAACCAGCATATTAAACCGTGGGAAAAATTAACGACTTCGAAGTGGAGAGGAGAGAGAACACGTCAGCTCACAGGAGAGTGTGGAGTTGTAGCTCCGTGCATCAGTGCTGCCAGGTTAGAAAGTGAAGATAGACGCGGAATGTTGGCGTAACTCAGCGGGACAGGCTGCATCTCTGGAGAGAAGGAATGGATGGGTGACATTTCGGGTCGACACCCTTCTTCAGACTCATCAGAAACGTCACCCAATCCTTCCCACCAGAGATGCTGCCTGTCCCGCTGAGTTACTCCAGCATTCTGTGTCTATCTTCGGTGTAAACCAGCATCTGCAGTTCCTTCCTACAGAGTTAGAAAGTGATTTTATTAACAACTTAAACCTTCTTTACTTTATGGAGTGCATTAAAGCCCAGTGCATCTTTACAAAAGACATGGTAAATGGTGCAGAGCGAGTGCGTGCGTGCGCACACACACACAGACATATCATTGACTTTTGGAGACAAGAAAAATAGTGACTTCCATAGAACAGTGCTAAACCTGGAAGTCTATTTGCTCATTATACATAACAGATTTGATATGTTATAATCTCTCCTTCACCTCCCCTCCCCCCCCCCAAGAGAAAGGAACACATTCAATTAAGGAGCAGAAGACTGAGTTTATTTTGTTTAAAATCAATGCTCAAGGACTAGATCGTGCTGCCTTTGGGACCAGCCGGCCTTGAATTAAAATGTAGGAACTCTCAGTTTTAAAGTAAACTGGATGGAGATGTTATTTTTAGACTTGGCATTGTAAAGATGTTCACAGAACCAGCGATCGGCACAGATCTCAACACCGCAAGTCACGTCAAACTTTCAGTGACTTTTCGTCTGTGAGACTGCCTGGGGCTCTGGTGACTAACAAACCTTTAGTTAGCGAGTGTGTCTGAGGACACGAAAGAGATCTAGACATCATCCCAAGCTGGGAATCTGCCTGCACTGCGCACAATTCTGTGCAACAGGCCGCCAAGACTAACCAGAGAATAAAAATGAACCTTTGAACAAACGCACAAGTCTGTAAAAGGGTTACTGGGCCAGCTAATAACCTTAGTGTTCAATTATTGCCATATAAATACTTATTAAAAATTACATTCTAAATGATTCCATTTGTTGCCGGTCACTTCCTCACTATTGAAAGGGCCAAGAGGTTTAATTTTTGAACGATGCAGATCGTGTGAACCAGATGATCCTACAATTCTGACTGTCCAATGTCAACGTTACCTCCTTGGCAGCCATGTCCATCAATGCACCAAAGACCAAGTCACTTCACACCCGAAAAATGACAGAGCGCTGGAGTAACTCAGTGGGCCAGGCAGCATCTGTGGAGCGAAGGAAATGGGCAACCTTTCGGGCCGAAACCCTGAAGGAAATAGGCTACGTTTCGGGCCGAAACCCGGAAGGATTTCGGGCCGAAACGTTGCCTATTTCCTTCGCTCCATAGATGCTGCCGCACCCGCTGAGTTTTTCCAGCATTTTGGTCTACCTTATCATTTATAGTGTGGTTCCGTATAGCTTACAAAGCACAGAAGTACACTGTGCCAGAGTAACTCAGCGGGTCAGGCAGCATCTGTGGAGAACATGGATAGGTGACGTTTCACAGAGTGCTGGAGTAACTCAGCGGGTCAGGCAGCATGTTTGGAGAAAGGGAATAGGTGATGTTTCAGGTCGAGACCCTTCTTCAGACTTCTGAAGTCTATAGAGTATTAAGATGGATCTCGATCCGAAACATAATCTATTCCTTTTCTCCAGAGATGCTGCCTGACCTGCTGAGTTACTCCATGCATTTTGTGTCTATCTTCGGTTTAAAATAGCATCTGCAGTTGCTTCCTACACCCTTCCTCAGACTAGTTGCATCAATCTGAAGAAGGGCCCCGACCCAATATGTCACTTGTCCATTCCCTCCACAGATGCCACCTGCCCACCTGAGTTACTCCAGCACTGTGTTTTTCATTTTGTAAACCAGCATCTGCAGTTCCTGGTGTCCACATCTTATACCTGCCTTGGTCAAGTGTCTGGGTTTATGGGGAGAAGGCAGGAGAATGGGGTTAGGAGGGAGAGATAGATCAGCCATGATTGAATGGCGGAGTAGACTGGATGGGCTGAATGGCCTAGTTGCACTCCTATCACTTATGACCTTATGACTTTTCAAAGCAAAGCTACTCCTAATATCAAGGGAACCTAGCGTGGAAGTGACACCATGTCATGTGCAATTGACATTCCTCGCAGAATCTTACAAGGACTGCACTCGGAGATGACACAAATTCAGTACAGACCTTCCCCTGTCTGTACTGCTGCTGTATACAGTGTATACCAGGGGAAACACAAGCTGGGGTTTGGCAAGATTCTCTTCCCCTGTAACCCCACCCCTCCCCCCGTCAAAGAAACAAATATGTTTTTTTTTAATATATAAAAAGAACAAAAAAAGAGAAAACTTATGCTGGTGTTGGCTAACAGGAAATACTATCCACACAAAAAAACAGACACTGGTAATTGAGGTTTTTGATCAGTACAAGCAGAACGTGAAGTAGGAACACTATAACACTAGCCACCCAGCTGATCAACATGTGCAAAAATAAACAAGAAACTACAGTTTCAAACAGGAAGTGCACGCAAATCAAGCATCAACAGTTTAGTTCAGAGTTACAGCGCGGAAACATGTGGTTCGGTCCTCCGAGTCCGCGCTGAATAGCGTTCCCCCCGCACACTAACACTATCTTACACACACTAGGGACAATTTACAATTTTACCCAAGCCAATTAACCTACAAACCTGTACGTCTTTGGAGTGTGGGAGGAAACCGGAGCACCCGGAGAAAGCCCATGAGGTCACAGGGAGAACGTACAAACTCCCGGAGTCAGGATCGAACCCGGGTCTCTGGCGCCGTAATAGAAGTTTCAGGGAATGGTTTAACGGATTTTCTGCAGTTTGGAGCAAAAATGATCTGTTCATTTATAAAAAGGAAATGCAAATGCCCACTAGTGTTTGTCAGAGATAGATACATTTACAATTAGTACGGGTGTCAAAGGTTATGGGGGGAGAAGGCAGGAAAATGGGGTTAGGTGGGAAAGATAGATCAGCCATGATTGAATGGCGGAGTAGACTTGATGGGCCGAATGGCCTAATCCTACTCCTATGACTTATGACAGCACAGTGGATGGAAGGCAGGGACGGTCTCCTTTGGTCAAGTTGTCCATTCACAACTCTTCTGTTAAACAAGGGAAATAAATTACACGAGGGGGAGAGAGAGAGAGAGAGAGGGGCAGTACCTAACTTTAACCCGGTAGTCCTTCGATAATCTATAACCTGGCACTTTTAATCTACCTCAGGCGGAGATAGAGCAACAACTGCAAAGTTGCTTTCCCGGGGGGAGAAGAAATGGTTTAGTTTTAGTTTTAGGCTGCAGAGGTACAGCGTGGCAGTGTACACCGACCAGCGATCATCTGCACACCAGTCCTATTCTACACACTCGGGACAAATTACAGAAGCCAATTAACCCACAAACCTGCACGTCTTTGGAGTGGATTTTAGTTTTTGGAGTGTGGGAGGAAACCGGAGAATACCCACGCGGTCACAGGGAGAACGTACAAATTATGTATAGACAGCACCCGTAGTTGGGATCGTACCCGGGTCTCTGGTGCTGTGAGGCGGCAACTGTGCCACCGTGCTGCCCAATTTCTGCATCGATGTAATGGGCTTGGGTCAATTAATTATAGTCGGGGAGGGAATCTATTTGGAGAAGTAGATTTTAAGCGGGGCAATTGTCACCTGCAAGAGGTCAAGGCTTGGAATCTAATGACCCCCTCTCTCTTTCTCTAATCCCCAACGCCAGAGGGCCTGTGGTCACCCCCTCAACACAAGTCAGGATGGAGGCCATCAGGTTCAAAGTCAGCTTCGCTATCGCATGGAGAAAGCAAGGGACACAAATGAAAAATCTCTTGATGGATCAAACAGCCGCAAGATAAATAAATACAAGACCAGTGAGAAGTATTGAAACACAAAAGTAGGCTGTGTCACACCCAGCTGGCTAAGTTCACAGTTCTAAGTTCTAGACGATACATTCAGGAGTGCCCGCCTCTGGCAGGGTGGCGGCAGAGAAGATGGAGGACTTGGGCGCATTGGCTTCGAGATCAAACCTTCAAAACCATTCACCCCCGTACTGGACAACAGCAAAAATACTGAAGTCGTCCCCCTTCCCCCAACACCACCACCGCCGTTGCCTCAAGTAAAGAGTTTGAGGAAGTTTTATGCTCTAAAATAATATGCATTTCAGATATTGGGAATGGGCTGGGGTTGTGGTGGGCTTGTCCTGTCAGTGAGGGAGCCCCCGCTGTCCGCGCACACGCTCACGTCATGTACCGCGTGATGGCACGCAGAGCGTACAGTAATGCCGCCTGCATCCTCGCCTCCAGGAGCAGCAGGTTCACGTGGACCTAACAGGGTGGAAGAAAACACCGCCAATTACCACCGGCCAAACAACTCCCCTCCCCGCCATTGGTCATCAGTGAATGGAGCAGAATTAGGCCCTTCGGCCCATCAAGTCTACGCCATTCAATCATGGCCGATCAATACCTCCCTCCTAACCCCATTCTCCTGCCTTCTCCCCGTAACCTCTGACACCCGCACTAATCAAGAATCTGTCTTCTTCTTCTTCTTGCGTATGGCGTGCACAGCCTGTTCTATTTGATCTTACTTGTTTGTGCACGCCAGGTTGATTGCATTCGTCGAAACAAGGCGGACCACGTGAAGGTTGCAATCTCCCACCCCCAACCAAGAATCCATCTATCTCTGCCTTCAAAATATGCACTGACTTGGCCTCCACAGCCTTGTGTGGCAACTAATTCCACAGATTCACCACCCTCTGACTAAAGAAATTCCTCCTCATCTCCTTCCTAAAGGAACATCATTTAATCCTGAGGCTGTGACCTCAAGTCCTAGACTCTCCCACTAGTGGAAACATCCTCTCCACATCCACTCTATCCAGGCCTTTCACTATTCGGTAAGTTTCAATGAGGTCCCCCCTCATTCTTCTAAACTCCAGCGAGTACAGGCCCAGTGCTGACAAACGCTCATCATATGTAAACCCACTCATTCCTGAGATAATTCTTGTAAACCTCCTGTGGACCCTTCTTCAGTCTGAAGGTCTAGGGCTAGGATAGAGTTAGCGTGCGGGGATCGCCGGTCGGTGCAGACTCGGTGGGTCGAAGGCGATGTTTCTGCGCTGTATCTCTAAACTAAAACTACATTTAAACTCAAAGCTTGAAGCTATCATCTTTTGTAAATCAGCATCTGCAGTTCCTTCCTACACATTCTGTCTGCTTGAAACTAGGAGTTTGATCGGTAAAACTCCCAAAAAAAGAGACGTACCTTTTCTGAATGTCTGAAGTGTCTCCAGAAGCAAACGTACATTCTCTTGGTCGTTTTCTCCGGGTAACAAGCCACAGTCTTGATGTAGATCTTCAGGCTGCGTTCGAGAAGCTGATTGACCTCTCCATAGTCGTAGTCATCGTATCTGCTCCAGAAAAGGGGAGAAGACACGGGGATAAATATCTCGAGAACAAACGCTCAAGAATGCCACCAGCTTGTCAGCGAGTCCCAATCTGGAAACGAGGAACAAACCTGATGCCAAACACACAATGGATGTAGTTCCAAATGGCCCGCCTCAACATGGAGGTGTCGACGTCACAGTGCATGGCCATGGTGTTGTAGGTTAAATTGTACACAACCTGGAACTTCTCATCCAAGAGCTGGCCAACCTCCGGGTACAGGCGGTTGATCAACGAGTAGCCGTGGTCCTCCCAGGTGTAGTCCTGAACACAGAGGCACAGCATGTTATGCTCATAAGTGAAAGGGGCAGAATTGGGCCACTCGGCCCATCAAGTCTGCCCCGCCATTCAATAATGGCCGATCTATCTCTCCCCCAAAACTACATTCTCCTGCCTTCTTCCCATAACCCCTGACACCCATACTAATCAAGAATCTATCTATCTCTGCCTTAAAATAGCTAGGAATAGCTACTTCCCCACAGCCATCAGGCTATTAAACCTGGCTCGGACAAAACTCTGAACTTTATTAGCCAATATTTGCACTTATCAGTATATTGATTCATGTGTGTATATATTTATAGAATGCCTTGTAGTCAATGCCTACTATGTTCTGTTGTGCTGAAGCAAAGAAAGAATGTCATTGTCCTATCAGGGACACATGACAATAAACTCACTTGACACGACTTGACTTGAAAAATACCCACTGACTTGGCCTCCACAGGCAATGATTTACCACTCTCTGATTTAAAAAAAATCATCTCCTTCCTAAAGGACTGTCTAATTCTGAGGCCATGACCCATGGTCCTAGACTCTGCCACTAGTGCAAGATTCACTCAGCTGGTGGAGATACATGGAACGAGCTGGCAGCTTAGAATGTGGAATAGTGTGGAATATACTGGGTGCGGCACAGTGGTGCAGCGGTAGAGTTGCTGCCTCACAGTGCCGCAGATCTGGGTTCAACCCTGACTACACTGTGGACGGCTTGATTGTAATCATGTATAGCCTTTCCGCTGACTGGATAGCACCAAACAAAAAGCTTCTCACTGTACCTCAGTACACGTGACAATGAACCAAACTCATAAACTAGTTGAACTTGGTTCCATGTTCAGCACGGATATTATGGGCTGAAGGACCTGTTCATGCGCTGTCCTCAATACACAACTCCAGTTCCCCAGATCAGCTGGCTGGGAATACATGTGTAGGAAGGAACTGCAGAAGCTGGTTTAAACCAAAGATGCTGGAGTAACTCAGCGGGTCAGGCAGCATCTCTGGAGAGAAGGAATGGGTGACGTTTCGGGTCGAGACCCTTCTTCAATCTAAAGAAAGGGTCTCGACCCGAAACATCACCCATTCATTCTCTCCAGAGATGCTGCCTGTCCCGGCTGAGTTACTCCGGCATTTTGTGTCTACCTTCGATTTAAATAAATACATAAGGGAATAATGTTTAGAGATCCAGCGTGGAAACGTACCCACTCCCTGCTCTGAACGGGATGGGGGGGGGGGGGGGCGTTTGTCTGTGGGTTTGGAGTTACCTGGGCCCGGAACGTGGGTGGTGTCTGCTCCCCGCGTCGACTGAAGTCCTTGTAGCCAAAGTCCGCATCTTTGACAAAGCACGACAAATTGGTTGATGACAGCAACTCATTATCGTCTGCTGAGCAAAGGCAAAGAGTGCTGTTACAGAGGGCACACTGTGCACCATGTTACAGGGTAGATGCTGCCACGCTGGAACGGGTACAGAGAATTACAAGGCTGTTACCAGGACTAGAAGGTCCAAGCTGTAGCGTGAGGTTGAGCAGGCTACGATTGTATTCCTTGGAGCGCAGGAGGATGAGGGGTGATCTTACAGAGGTGTACAATATCATGAGAGGATTTTACACTGAAGATAGGGCACAAAATGCTGGAGTAACTCAGGGGGACAGGCAGCATCTCTGGAGAGAAGGAATGGGTGACATTTCAGGTCAAGACCCTTCTTCAGACTGAGAGTAGGGGGAGAGGGAGACTAGAGATATGGAAGGGTAAGGTGTGAAAAGGACAGATCAAAGCAGACGACGATCAAGGAACTGTAGAATGGATAATTGTTGGCGGAGGGGAAGGTTCAATCAGTAAAATCAGGACAGTGAAACTAGTCAGAGAACTGGGATGGGGAGGAGATGGAGAGAGAGATGGAGAGAGAGAATAGCAAGGGTTACCTGAAGTTAGAGAAGTCAATGTTCATACCGCTGGGGTGTAAACTGCCCAAGTGAAATATGAGGTGCTGTTCCTCTAATTTGCATGTGGCCCCACTGTGATAGTGGAGGAGGCCCAGGACAGATAGGTCAGTGCGGGGATGGGAGGGGGAGTTAAAGGGTTTGGCAGTGGGGAGATGGAGCTGGGCTGAGGCGAATTGAGCGGAGGTGTTTGGCGAATATTTGGAGGTGATCTCGCTGTGACGTTTTACCTGCAGGGGCGACCAACAAGCTTTCCCGCTTCTCATTCTCAAACCGCGACGCCTTCTCCTCCTGACTTGCTTCCTCGCTCTGGCGACCTTCCTGAAGCAGCTTCATCTTCTCCATCAGAACCTCCAGCTCCCGCAGATCCTCCCTGCTCTAAAAGACGGGAGGAGGGGCGTGAGCGAACGGGGCGCGGAAAACACTGCGTCGCAAACTAATTAACTATTCTTTTGACTCGGTTAATAGACAATAGACAATAGGTGCAGGAGTAGGCCATCCGGCCCTTCGAGCCAGCACCGCCATTCAATGTGATCATGGCTGATCATCCCCAATCAGTACCCCGTTCCTGCCTTCTCCCCCTATCCCCTGACTCCGTTATCTTAAAGAGCCCTATCTAGCTCTCTCTTGAAAGCATCCAGAGAACCAGCCTCCACCGCCCTCTGAGGCAGAGAATTCAACACTCACCACTCTCTGTGAGAAAAAGGTTAACTCTGAACTACATAGAACGTTACTATTGCACTATTGTTGATTGTTTTTTATGTGTACGTATGTGTGCGCATGTGTGTGTGTGTATATATATATATATATATCACACACACACATATATATAATATACATATGTATATGTGAGTATGTGTATGTATACAAGGAAATTTTGTTTTCATATATATGTGTTAGTACTTCTTTGCTCATTTATCACATTGTTTACAGTGTACTGTGTTCACATATCGTGTTGTTCTGCAGCAAGTGTGAATGTCATTGTTCTATCTGGGACACAGGACAATAAAACACCCTTGACTCTCATAACTCTTGAACCATCCAACCACAACTATAGAGCAGCGCTGGGCTACTATCTACCTCATTGGTGACCTTCGGACTATCCTTGATCGGACTTTGCTGGCTTTACCTTGCACTAAACGTTATTCCGTTATCATGTATCTGTACACTGTGGACGGCTCGGTTGTAATCATGGATTGACTTTCTGCTGACTGGTTAGCACGCAACAAAACCCACACATACACTAAACGACTGCTGCAGCCGAGGCAGCACTCAAGTGTCGCCGACAAACTGAGACTATCGCTGCCTTCCATGCAATGAATGCAAAAGCCTCCTAGTCGTAGGTAGACAAAAGTGCTGGAGAAACTCACCGGGTGCAGCAGCATCTATGGAGCGATGGAAATAGGCAACGTTTCGGGCCGAAACTCTGAAGGGTTTCGGCCCGAAACTTTACCTATTTCCTTCCTGAAGGGTTTCGGCCCAATACGTTGCCTATTTCCTTCGCTCCATAGATGCTGCTGCTGCACCCGCTGAGTTTCTCCAGCACTTTTGTCTACCTTCGAATTTCCAGCATCTGCAGTTCCTTCTTAAGCAGCCTTCCTAGTCGTAACTGGCAAAACTAAAATTACTAGGTCCTTATTGTGACAACAAACCACTCCCTGGAAAAAGCAACGTTCGAGCTTCATGATTAAACACGAGGCTACCCGCTGTAAAATTGCTACAAAATGTTCATAAGTGATAGGAGCACAATCAGGCCATTCGGCCCATCAAATCTATTCTGCCATTCAATCAATCATATCTCATGTTCACCTAGCCCACCGCCAACAACAGACTTCTTCCTTGATCATTGTTACTTTTTTTACTCATGTTTTATTTCTTTGTTCTATCTCTCACGATATTGCCGTGGATATCTCTCGTTCCCCACTCCCCTGACTCTCAGTCTGAAGAAGGGTCTCAACCAGAAACGTCATTTCCCCACTCAATTCGTGCCTTTTCCCCATAATCCCTAACACCCGTGCCACTGTTTGTGTATATATATATATATATATATTACTGTTCATTATTCTATGTTCGCTCTTCAGGGTGAGATGCCAACTGCATTTCGTTGTCTCTGTACTGTACACTGCACCATGACAATTAAAGATTGAATCTGAATCTGAATCTAATCAAACATCTGTTAATCTCTGCCGTACAAATATCCACTGACCTGGCCTCCACAGCCGCCTGTGGCAATGAATTCCAGATTCACCACCCTCTGACTAAAGAAATTCCTCCTCATCTACTTCCTAAAAGAACATCCATTAATTCTGAGGCTGTGACCTCTGGTCCTAGACTCTCCCACTAGTGGAAACATCCTCCCCACATCAACTCGATCCAGGCCTCTGACTATTCAGTAATACACCTAATGTGTTCTGCTACGGATAATCTGCAGCTGTTTACAGAGTTTACTCAAACCAACTGCAAACGTTGGGAAAACACGTTCTACTGAAAAGTGATAGTGGTTTTTGTCAGAACCCTCACATCATAAACAAGACACTCAGTACAGCTGGAAGCAAGGAACTGCAGAGGCTGGTTTACAACAAAAAAAGAGTGCTGGAGTAACTCAGTGGGTCAGGCAGCATCTGTGGAGAACGTGGATAGGTGACGTTTCAAGTCAGATCTCTTCTTCAGACTGATGAAAGATCCCGACCCAAAACGTCACCTATCCATGTTCTCCACAGATGCTGCCTGACCCGCTGAGTTACTCCAGCACTCTGTGAAACGTCACCTATCCATGTTCTCCACAGATGCTGCCTGACCCGCTGAGTTACTCCAGCACTCTGTGAAACGTCACTTATCCATGTTCTCCACAGATGCTGCCTGACCCGCTGAGTTACTCCAGCACTCTGTGAATCGTCACCTATCCATGTTCTCCACAGATGCTGCCTGACCCGCTGAGTTACTCCAGCACTCTGTGAAACGTCACTTATCCATGTTCTCCACAGATGCTGCCTGACCCGCTGAGTTACTCCAGCACTCTGTGAAACGTCACCTATCCATGTTCCGGCAGCATCTATGGAGCGAAGGAAATAGGCAACGTTTCGGCCCGAAACCCTTCCGGGTTTCGGCCCGAAACGTTGCCTATTTCCTTCAGGGTTTCGGCCCGAAAGGTTGCCCATTTCCTTCGCTCCACAGATGCTGCCTGACCCGCTGAGTTACTCCAGCACTCTGTGTCTCGTTTTCTCAATGCACATAGTCCGAGTTTAACAAGTATATCCAGAACATGACTGGGTACAACACGGTGAAAACAATCATGTCATTGGGGAGAGTGTTTTGGACTCGAACTAACAACTAATTCTCCCAAATGATTTACAAAATCAAAAAGGTCTCTTAATTACCGCAAACTTTGTTTTTGTTACTGGAAGTGAAAAGTACTAAAGGTTGTATGTTGCATTGTTTACTGGTATCATTGCACAAGAATCAGTAGAAGTGTGCAGGAAGCAACTGCGGATGCTGGTTTACACAAAAGATAGACATAGAATGCTGGAGTAACTCAGCGGGACAGGCAGCATCTTTGAAGAAAAGGAATGGGTGATGTTTCGGGTCGAGACCCTTCTTCAGACTAGTCTGGGGAAATGGAATCGAGGGATATAGACAGTGGTGTAGAGAGATATAAAACATATGAAACTAGAACCGCGACTAGGATGGGGGAGGGAATGCAAGGGAAGAAGTTAGAGAAATCAATATTCATACCGCTGGGTTAGACAAAAATGCTGGAGAAACTCAGCGGGTGAAGCAGCATCTATGGAGCGGAGGAATGGTCGACGTTTCGGGTCGAGACCTGAAACGGCACCTATTCCTTCGCTCCATAGACGCTGCCTCACCCGGTGAGTTTCTCCAGCATTTTTGTCTACCTTCAATTTTTCCAGCAACTGCGGTTCTTTCTTAAACATACCGCTGGGGTGTAAGTAAGCTACCCAAGCAAAATATCAGGCGCTGTTTGTCCAGTTTGCGTTTGGCCTCAGTGATTGCTGATCAGTGTCAGTGCCTGCCTCTCAGGGAGAGGGTACGAGTCTGAAGAAGGATCATAGAAACATAGACAACAGGTGCAGGAGTAGGCCATTAAGCCCTTCGAGGCAGCACGGCCATTCAATATGATCATGGCTGATCATCCAGAATCAGTACCCCGTTCCTGCCTTCTCCCCATATCCTTTGATTCCGTTAGACCTAAGAGTTACATTTAACTCTCTCTTGACCCGAAACATCACCCATTCCTTCTCTGCAGAGAAGCTGCCTGTCCCGCTGAGTTACTGCAGCTTTGTGTGTACGTGACGTCAATGTACGAGTGGATCAGGATCAGGGGCAGCTTACCGTGCTGGCGTTGCTGGTGTCCTCTGAGCCGCTGCTGCTGCACGAGCTGTCGGAGTCACAGTTTCGAGGGGAGGGGGGTCTGAAGGTGAAGCCCCCGTCCTGGTCCAGGTCAGGCCGGAGCCCACAGCCCAGCACGAAGGAGGCGAGCGAGTGGTAGTGTGTGAGCAGCACCACCGCGTGGATCAGCTCCGCCAGCGACCAGCTGCTCTCACCCGCCCGCAGCAGCTCCTGCAACATACAACACATATGCATGACCAACTGTGTTCACATGTATGACCATCTGTGTACACACGCATGTGGACCGAAGGGCCTGTTCCCGCACTGTATCTATAAACTAAAGACAGACACAAAATGCTTGAGTAACTCTGCGGGGCAGGAATCTCTGGATGGAAGGAATGGGAAGGTATGGGGTGTAAACCAGCACCTGCTGTTTCTTCCCACACGTCTACCACCGTCGTGAGGGAGGGGGAAAGAGTAATGGACAAAGGGGCACCTGGCGCGGGGGTATTTTGTAACTATGTCAGCGCCCTTGAGGTGGCCACAATTCGCATACCTTGGCTACGCAAGCAAAGAAGTTCAACGTGACTTGCCGCATGTGACAATAATGTATTCCATTCCATCTCTAAACTAAAGACTCTGCTCTGAGCGACTTGGCAGCCACTTGCCTCAATGTGTTCCTTGGTGATCAGCCAGGGTCGGTGAGCCAGGATTTTGTTGATTTCACCGAGGTTCTTCAGTTTCTGGGGCACGGAGTTTAACCCGTTCAGCCACTCGGGGCTCCCCCCCACCTGCAGGAACTCGCTGATGTGAAGGCCAACAAGGTACGAGCACTGGTGACGGGCGGCAGCCTGCAACAAGACGGAGAAACATAGACAATAGGGGCAGGAGTAGGCCATTCGGCCCTTCGAGCCAGCACCGCCATTCAATCTGCAGTTCCATCCTACACATACTAGTTTCATTGTCTCTAACTCTTTTTCACCTAGCCCACCGTCAACAACGCACTACTTCCTTGATCATTGTTATTTTTTTACATATGTTTCATTTCTTCGTTCTATATCTCTCTATATTACCTGGTCAGGTCGGGGGGAGTCTCCCCCCCCCCCCCCCCCACGGGTACCATGTAATCCCGTGCTACCTGCTCCATGGTTGGATTAGTCGGCGACTAAACCGTCTCCTCCAGGAGGGGGCTGTGGACCCCCAGCAGGACCAAAAACAAGACCTGTCAAAGGGCAGATGAGCTCCTAGCGAGCCAACGGCCATCCAGACTTCAGTAGAAGTTGCGATCACTGTCGTACACAGCATTGTCAGGAATGATGATAAAGCACACACACACACCAAAATCCCAGACTTCCTGCGGCGGAAGTCCGCAGGAACTGGAGGACAGAGATGTGTGGTGCGTCCGTCACCGTTCCCGTCGGAAACCAGCGCCACTGCGTCGAGAATGATTTCAACGATGATGATGATGAGGGTCCCTCTATTGCCGTCTATACCGCGCTGCTCACCATTAAAGCGATGTAATGCCGGTAGTGATAGGGCAGGGGGCCGTCCATCTGCAGCAGGTAGTACTGAGTCTTCCAAAAGCTCTCCAGGTAGCGAGGGTGCAGGCCCATCACCATGGTGACGTTGTCCACTCGACCAGTGGACATAAAGGCTTCAATGAAGAGCTGTCTCTCAGCATCATCTTGACCCTCCAGTAGAATCTGTCACCAGAACACAGCCATAAGCACACAGGCATTCCAATCACAACCATAGAGTGTTACAGCATGGAAACAGGCCTTTCGGCCCAACTTGCCCCATCTACACTAGTCCCACTTGCTTGCATTTGGTCCATATCCCTCCAAACCTGTCCTATCCATGTACCTGTCTAAATGTTTCTCAAACGTTGCGATAGTCCCTGCCTCAACTACCTCCTCCGGCAGCTCGTTCCATACACCCACCACCCATAAAAATGTTAACCCCTCAGATTCTTATTAAATCTTTCCCCCCTCACCTTAACCCTATATCCTCTGGTTTAACATTCAACACCGTGGCTTCAGAAATAATTTAAATATCTTCACACTAGTTCTACCTTTCTCATCCACTCCCTGCACACTAGGGGCGATCCACAGAGACCGATTAGCCTACAAACCCGCACGTCTTTTGGATGTGGGAGGAAACCGGCAGACACCCACGTGGTCACAGGGAGGACGTGCAAACTCCACACAGACAGCACTAGAGGTCAGGATCGAACCTGGGTCTCTGGCGCTGAGAGGCAGCGTCTCTACCCGCTGCGCCACCGTGACGCCCCTTCGTTGTAGAAGTGCCTTTCATGTTCCGTCTCCAAGTGTAACTCTGACTTAGTTCTTCTGCATGATATAAATTACACAATGATAAGGTCATGTGATAGGAGAATTAGGCCATTCGGCCCATCTAGTCTACTCCGCCATTCAATCGTGGCTGATCTATCTCTCCCTCCTAACCCCATTCTCATGCCTTCTCCCCATAACCCTTGACACCCGTACTAATCAAGAATCGATCTATCTCTGTCGTAACAATTATCCACTCGACCACATTTAAAATTCCGGGCTGGTGCATGGGCTGATTCACATGTGGCCCAGGATGGCGTTACTGACCCTGGCACACTGCCACTACCACAGTGTGCAGAGTAAACAAGTCCCCCACTCATGGCAAACAGCCCGCCAAGACTGAGATGCCGGATAAACAAAGACATTGTCCGGTAAGGAGATCACCAGCGATTTAAGCTCACCGTCTCGGTCCCATAAGTCACAGGAGCAGAATTAAGCCATCCGGCCCATCAAGACTACTCCGTCATTCAATAATTGGCTGATCAATCTTTCCCTCGCAACCCCATTCTCCAGCCTTCTCCCCAAAACCCCCTGACACCCACATTAATCAAGAACCTGTCAATCTCCACTGTAAAAATATCCACTGACTTTGGCCTCCACAGCCATCTGTGGCAATGAATTCCACAGATTCACCACCCTCCGACTGACGAAATCCCTCCTCATCTCCATTTTGAAGGTACGTCCCTTTATTCTGAGGCTGCGCCCTCTGGTCCTAGACTCTCCCACTAGTGGAAACATCCTCTCCACATCCACTCTATCCAGGCCTTTCACTATTCGTTAAGTTTCAATGAGATTCCCCCCTCATCTTTCTAAACTCCAACAAGTAGAGGAGGCCCAGTGGCGTCAAACGTCATCATATATTAACCCACTCATTTCTGGGATCATTCTCGTAAACCTCCTCTGGACCCTCTCCAGAGCCAGCACATCCTTCCTCAGATATGGGGCCCAAAACTGCTCACAATACTGCAAATGCGGCATGACCAGTGCCTTCTAGAGCCTCAGCATTACCGCGCTGTTTTTGTATTCTAGCCCTCTCTAAATAAACGCGGTTGCCTTCCGTATTACCGATTCCCCATGCAAATTAACTTTCTGGGAATCCTGCACCAGAACTCCCAAGTCCCTTTGCACCTCCGATTTCTGGATTCTCCCCCAGTTTAGAAAATAGTCTATGCCTCTAGTAATGTAGGTGGAAAGGGAGGGGGAAGGGGAGAAAGGGGTGCGAGTCCAGGTGGGGCACAAGGGGTGTAGAGACAGTTTGTCGTTTTATTCACAGCCAGCAGTCAGTGGTGAACTGTGTCAGACAGCGCTGCTGAGTAATCAGTCAACAGATCCTCAGCTGATGCAATTCATCGCAAGGATTAGATCACTTGTTTACTTCCTCACCTTCCCCCAGCTGTAGGACACACGAAAGTGCAAGATCTTTTGATCTACTAACTGCGACTGACTCAAAGAAAGAGAACTGAAAGCATTTGTCATTTGCTGGGCTTTTAACAGGAGCAGCGAAGAGATAACCACAAAACATTTCCAGTGTGTACAAAACCATGAGGGGAATAGATCGAGTAAACGCACAGAGTCTCTTGCCCAGAGTAGGGGAAATCAAGAACCAGAGGACATAGGTTGAAGGTGAGGAGGGAAACACTTAACATAAACCTGAGGTGCAACTTTTTATACACACAAAGGGTGCATGGAACGAGCTGCCGGAGGAGGTAGTTGAGGCAGGGACTATCGCAACGTTTAAGAGATATTTAGACAGGTACATGGATAGGACAGGTTTAGAGGGATATGGGCAGGTGGGACTAGACATGTTGGGCCGAAGGGGCTGTTTCCACGCTGTGAGCAAGAATTGGGTCAGCAAGAAACTACTGTAAAACCCGTTTAGTCAAAGAGAATTAGCTATCATGAGTTGTGTAGGAAGGAACTGCAGATGCTGGTTTACACCAAAGACAGACAAAAAATGCTGGAGTAACTCAGCGGGTCAGGCAGCATCTCTGTGGAACATGGATAGGTGACGTTTCACAAAGTGCTGGAGTAACTCAGCGGGTCAGGCAGCATCTGTGGAGAACATGGAACTCTCTGCCACAGAGGGTAGTTGAGGGCAGTTCATTGGCTATATTTAAGAGGGAGATAGATGTGGCCCTTGTGGCTAAGGGGATCAGGGGGTATGGAGAGAAGGCAGGTACAGGATACTGAGTTGGATGGCCTACTCCTGCACCTATTTTCTATGTATCTAACATGGAGAGGTGACATTTCACAGAGCGCTGGAGTAACTCAGCGGGTCAGGCAGCATCTGTGGAGAACATGGATAGGTGACGTTTCACAGAGTGCTGGAGTAACTCAGCGAGTCAGGCAGCATCTGTGGAGAACATGGTGACATGACCTTTTGGGTGGGGACCCTACTTCAGACTGAAAATACAGAAAATAGAGGTGGTGTGAGGAGGAATAAACTGAAGGCAAGGAAAGGCCAGAGCAAATGAGGGTGGCAACAGATGACCTCAGGAAGGGTGGGGCCCACAATGGTCCATTGTTGGCTGGGGAAGGAAGAGGGATACAACTGATGGAACTGGTAAGACGACTAAGGTGGGGGAGGAGAAGGGGAGGGAATGCAGGAGTTACTTGAAGTTAGAGAAATCAATGTATCACGACCGGCTCTGAAGCTCTAAGGCAATCAGACGTTGACTCTTAATAACCCCCTGACATCACTCAGCAAACTACTGGAGATAAGGCGGGGGTTGTGGAGTGCATGGCTAAAGTTAGCGATCAAGGAGAGAGACCGCGTCAGCATTTTTAAAGAGATTAGATAAGTGTCTATGGCAAAGGGAATCAAACAAGCAAAAGCCTACAAGATGTATAGGAAGGAACTGCAGATGCTGGTTTACACCAAAGATAGACACCAAATGCTGGAGTAACTCAGCGGGTCAGGCAGAATCTCTGGAGAAAAGGAATAGTTGACGTTTTGGGTCGAGACCCTTCTTCAGACTGAGAGTCAGGGGAAAGGGGAACAAGAGATATATATACGGTACTTAGTCAAGTCAAGTCACTTTTATTTATATAGCACATTTTAAAAATAACTCTCGTTGGCCAACGTGCTTTACATTGGTGGAGGTACTAACGTTGGAGGTACTTAGGACAAATGAATAGAAGATATGCAGATAGTAAAGTTCCAATGTCTGTATTAACCTGTTATCACCAATCCCACAGCCAACAATAGACCATTGTGGGCTCCACATTTCCTTGAATATCGTTGCTCTCTGCATATCTTCCATTCATTTGTCCTATGTACCGTCTATATCTCCCATTCCCTGCTCCCCCGACTCTCGGTCTGAGGAAGGGTCACTCATTCCTTTTCTCCAGAGATGCTGCCTGCCCTGCTGAGTTACTCCAGCATTTTGTGTCTGTCCTAGGCAAAATCCTACACTGGCTGGTAATCATGGAAGAGGGAGAATAAATGCTGGAATTACCCTGTGGTCAGGCTGCATCTGTTTCTTGCCATAGAAGGTGCCTGTTGCAATTATTCCCAGAATTTGCAGTCATTTATAGGAAATAAAACACAGGAACAGGTGGAACAGACGTGAGACACAGTCACTTCACGACAGCAGACAATTAACAGCGAGCTGGTTTGGCCAGTCCACTTCCTCCCACTGATGCAATTTCTATGTAATTAGGGCGCAGAGAAGTTTTACGAGGATGTTGCCAGGACTCGAGGGCCTGAGCTGTAGGGAGAGGTTGAGCAGTCTAGGACTTTATTCCTTGGAGCGCAGCAAGATGAGGGGCGATCTTATAGAGGTGTACAAAACCATGAGGGAGATAGATCGGGTGAACGCACAGTCTTCTTTACCTCATGGTACAGAACTCAAGAACGAGGGGACATTTTTAAGGTGAGAGGGTAAAGATTTAATAGGAACCTGAAGGATAACTAATTCTACACACAGAATGGTGGGTATATGGCACGGGCTGCCACGGGACATAGTTGAGGCAGGTACAATAACATTTAAAAGATATTTAGACAGGTACATGGATAGGAACGGTTTAGAGGGATGTGGGCCAAAGGCAGTCAAATGGGACTGATGTAGATGGGGCATGTTGGTTAACATGGATTCTGGTTCTGTCGACTTGCCTGGTAACCCATTCACTCCATTAACTCACTGCTTCCAAGAGAAGGCAGGAGAATGATGTTGAGGGGGAAAAATAGATCAGCCATGATTGAATGGCAGAGCAGACTCGATGGGCCGAATTACCTTACTCTGCGCCTATGTTTTATGACCTATCCTTACCATCCAGCCTTTGAGCGGGGTCACTTTTAGACGTACAAAAATAACAAAAACTCACGATTCTTTATTTGACAGGTACATGGATAGGACGGGTTCAGAGGAATATCGGCCAAACGCAGGCAGGTGGGACTAGTGTAGATGGGACATGCTGGTCGGTGAGAGAAAGTTGGGATGAAGGGTCTGCTTCCATGCTGTATCTATCTATCTATGGTAGACAAAAGTGCTGGAGAAACTCAGCGAGTGCAGCAGCATCTATGGAGCGAAGGAAATAGGCAACGTTTCGGGCCGAAACCCCAAGGGTTTCGGCCCGAAACGTTGCCTATTTCCTTAAGGGTTTCGTCTCGAAACGTTGCCTATTTCCTTCGCTCCATAGATGCTGCTGCATCCGCTGAGTTTCTCCAGCACTTTTGTCTACCCTGGGAGAAGACTATGGATTTGCCCAATTAATTCCCCTCATGGTTTTATACACCTCTATAAGATCACCCCTCATCCTCCTGAGCTCCTTGGAATCTGCAGTCCCAGCCTGCTCAACACCTCCCTGTAGCTCAGACCCTCTAGTCCTGGCAACATCCTCGTAAATCTTCTCTGCGCTCTTTCCAGCTTAATCATTCCTATTAGCAGGGTGAACAAAACTGAACGCGATTCTCCAAGTGTGGCCTCAGTGGCAACTTGTACTGAAGAAGGGTCTCGACCCAAAACGTCACCTATTCCTTCGCTCCATAGATGCTGCCTGACCCGCTGAGTTTCTCCAGCACTTTTGTCTACATTTGATTTTCCAGCATCTGCAGTTCCTTCTTAAACAAACTATCTATCTATCTGTCTATCACGCTCCACTGATTTTATGACTCTTTAAAGCTGGTGCAATATTATAGTAAAGTAGAATAAATAGGCGAAATGTTCACTGCACAAACGACCTTGAATTAAAGTGCAAGATTCTGGTTAAGCCTGATTCACTTACCTCTTTGACTGGAATGAAAGAACTCGGGCCCTGACCAATGGGGTGAGGTATTTTAACGTTTTGATCCTAAAAATAAACAAACTGTGGTTATAACTTGTTTGTGTTAACATAATACAGTTGCAATGCCGGTCCATGTGTTGAGAGAGAGGCCATGGACAGATGAAGTTTCAAGTTGAGACAGGTTATGAGCGGCACAGCTGCTGCCTCACAGCGCCAGAGACCCGGGTTCGATCCCGACTTCGGGCGCTGTCTGTAGGGAGTTTGTACTTTCTCCCCGTGACCTGCGTGGGCTTTCTTAGAGATCGTCTGTTTCCTCCTACACTCCAAAGGCGTACCGATTTGTAGGTTAATTGGCTTGGTATAAATGTAAAATTGTCCCTTGTGTGCGTGTGTGTGTAGGGTAGTGCAACTGTGCGGGGATCGCTGGGGGCGGAGTGGACCCGGCGGGCCGAAGGGCCTGTTTCTGTGCTGTATCTCTAAACTAAAGCAAGCTGGCTACGAGAAGCTCGAAAGTACTAGAAAGTCGACAATTCAGCAAAGTCCCACGAAACAAACCAGTCTCCCTTTCTCCAAACACACACAGTGCTGGAGGAACGCAGCGGGTCAGGCAGCACCTGTGGAGGGAGAGGGTCCCAACGTGAAACTTCATCTGTCGTAGACAAAAATGCTGGAGAAACTCAGCGGGTGCAGCAGCATCTATGGAGCGAAGGAAATAGGCAACGTTTCGGGACGAAACCCTTCCGGGTTTCGGCCCGAAACGTTGCCTATTTCCAGAAGGGTTTCGGGACGAAACGTTTCCTATTTCCTTCGCTCCATAGATGCTGCTGCACCTGCTGAGTTTCTCCAGCATTTTTGTCTACCTTCGATTTTCCAGCATCTGCAGTTCCTTCTTAAAAACTTCATCTGTCCATTGCCTCCACAGATGCTGCCTGACCTGCTTTCCTCCAGCAAAGTGTGTTTTGTTCCATGTGTGTGTCTCTCCCCCCCACCCCCACCCCCTACACCCACCCTCTCTCCCCCACCACCATCTCACTCCCCCCACCACCTTTTCCAGCTGTCAACACAGCCACAATACACATCTCGGCCCCGTCAAACTCACCATTTCCAGCAGCTTCCTGGCATGTTATAGAGAGCGCGGCACTGCTATCCCCTCAGATCCTAATACACCTTTGTGAACTCAGACTTCCTGAATAACAAATACTGCTCACCAGATCACACCCTACTCCGCTGCAGAGTCATTGCCCCGGCATCCCTTTCATTACATCATCCATTTGCCGTACCCTTCACTGAAAACCAATTCCAACTTGTCTACACATTCTTTGACAGAATTGCCAGGTCATTCAATGGCAGCTTTCACATAACGTCTGATAAGTTCATAAGCTCTAAGAGCAGAATCAGGCCATTCGGCCCATCAAGTCAACTCTGCCATTCAATCATGGCTGATCTATCTCTTCCTCCTTCCTAACCCCATTCTCCTGCCTTCTCCCCATAACCTCTGACACCCATACTAATCAAGAATCTGTCAGTCTCTGCCTTAAAAATATCCATTGGCTTGGCTTCCACAGTCTTTTGTGGCAAATAATTCCTGATTCACCAACTTCTGACTAAAGAATTTCCTCCTCATCTCCCTCCTCAAGGAACGGCCTTTAATTCTGAGGCTGTGACCTCTAGTCTTAGACTCTCCCACTAGTGGAAACATTCTCTCCACATCCAACCCGAAACATCACCCATTCCTTCTCTCCAGAGATGTTACCTGTCCCGCTGACTTACTCCAGCCTTTTGTGTATCTTCTTCAACATAACACATTTTACCAATTCAGTGAGCAGCAATTTTCCTGAAGCAGGGAGTAAATTTAACCAGTTAATTCTGATTGATGTTGAGCAAGTGGTAAGATTATATCCAATCCCGGGTGACTGCACCCTAGATGGGCATAGATCGGAGGCACGAGGAACTGCAGATGTTGGAATCCTTGCAAAATACCAAGTGCTGGAGGAACTCGAGGGAAAGGCAGCATCGGTGGAGGGAATGGACAGAAGACGTTTCAGGTCGGGAGCCTTCTTCAGACTGATGGAGAGGTGGGGCGGGACAAAGCCTGGCAAGTGATAGGTGGATAAAGGCGAGAGGGGCAATGGGCAGATGGGTGGAGTAAGTGAGGAAGGCTGGAGGTGAAAAGGAGACAAAAGGATAAAGAGAGAAGAGGAAGAGTGCAATATAAAGCCGGAGCGTGGGAGGGCGGGAGCTGTGTGGAAGGGGACGGGTGTGATGTAGGAAACTCAGCTGGTGTATGCACAGCAATCTCCCAGTGACAGCAGTGTAATAATAATCAGTGAGTACATCTGCTGCCTCCAAGCCACAGACCCAGGTTCGATCCTGACATTGGGTGCTATTCGTGTGGGGTTTGCAGGTTCACCCAGTTTCCTCCCACATCCCAAAGACGTGCGGGTTTGTAGGTTAATTGGCCCTACGTGTAGGGAGGGGATGAGAACGTGGGATAACATAGAACTAGTGTGAACAGGTTATCGATGGTCAGCGTGGACTTGATGGGCTGAAGGGCCTGTTTCCGTGCTGTATCTTTCAATCAATTAATTCAATCACAGGTCGACACAAAATGCTGGAGTTACTCAGCGGGTCAGGTGGCATCTCTGGAGACAAGGATGCTACCTGAACCGCTGAGTTACTCCAGCATTTTGGCTCTATCTTCCGGATAAACCAGCATCTGCAGTTCCTTCCTACGCAATTCAATTACAGGTGCTGCCCGACCCCATTTCTGTCTTTCCTCTCATCTTAAACCTACATCCTCTGGTTCTCGATTCCCCCTACTCTGGTTAAAAGACCATGATCATTCAACCCTATCTCGCCCCCCCCCCCCCGTGATCTTATATACCCCTGTAAGATTACCCCTCATCCCCCTGCGCCCCAAGAAAAAAAGCCCAACCTCTCCCAAGAGCGCAGTAAATCTTCTCTGCACCCTTTCCAGCTTAAAGAGTTCGAGAAATTCCCTGCAGGATTTTGAAGGTTTATCATAGCAGTCTGTGTGGTGTGAGCAAACTTAAACTCATGAAGAGACTACACTTATATGCATGTGTGTGGGCATGTGTATGTATGTATGCATGCGTGTATGTATGTGCATATGTATATACACACACACAAAATTATATACACACACACATATATTTATATAGATATGTGAATTAATTACATATTGAATTAATTGATGGCTTGGATAGAGTGGATGTGGAGAGGATGTTTCCACTAGTGGGAGAGTCTAGGACTAGAGGTCACAGCCTCAGAGTTAAAGGATGTTCTTTTAGGCAGGAGATGAGGAGCAATTTCTTTAGAGGGTGGTGAATCGGTGGAATTCTTTGCCACAGACAGCTGTGGAGGCCAAGTCAGTGGATATATTTAAGGCAGAAATAGATACATGATCAGTACGGGTGTCAGAGGTTAGGACAAGAAGGCAGGAGAATGGGGTTAGGAGGGAGAGATAGATCAGCCATGATTGAATGGCGGAGTAGACTTGATGCGGCGAATGGCTTAATTCTACTCCTATCACTTATCTTTGTGTGTAAATGTATGTGTATATAGTGTAAACACACATATATAAATCAGAGAGACTCCTATAAGGAGATTTAATGACGTTATTATTTTGATATTTTTATTATTTTTCTTCCTTCATGGGATATGGAAATACAAACACTCACAGGCCATCATCATTATTTGTCAATTGATTAGTGCAGGTGTCGAGAGTTATGGGGAGAAGGTAGGCGAATGGGGTTGAGAGGGAAACATTGATCAGCTTTGATTGAATCGCGGAGTAGACTTGATGGGCCGAATGGCCTAATTCTGCTCCTTAAACTTATGACCTGTCCGAAGAAGGTCCTCGACCCAAAACATCACCAATCCATGTTCTCTAGGATACTGCCTGACTGGCTGAGTTACTCCAGTACTGTGTCTCTTTTTTTGTATTGCAGCATCTGCAGTTCCTCCTTTCTCCATCACAATGATCCTTATCTCAGGCAGTTAAGAGTTAACTACAATGGCAGCCCTAACTCCAGCATAGTTAAGTTTGTTTGATTAAAATTCCATATTTTAATCTAAATTACAACATTTAAAGTTCGCCCAAGCAACTATGTTGGGAAATGGCTCTCCTCACTAGACAAATAGCTTAGAACCAAGGCTGCTGGTCTGATAACCTCACCACCATGCTAGCAGCTTGTGATTGTTATAGCAGCTTGAGAATGAGTTAGTTTATTATCTGTAGAATTCATTGCCACAATGGAGGACGTCAATGGATATTTTTACGGCAGAGATAGATTCTTGGTTCGTACGGGTGTCAGGGGTTATGGAGAGAAGGCAGGAGAATGGGGTTGAGAGGGAAAGATAGATCAGCCATGATTGAATGGCAAAGTGAACTCGATGGGCCGAATGGCCTAATTCTGCTCCTATCACTTATGAACATGAATACATGATTACAATCGAGCCATTCACAGTGCACAGATACAGAGCAAAAGGAATAACATGAATAACGTTCAGTGCAAGATATAGTCCGGTAAAGTCCGATCAAAGAAAGTTCCGAGGTAGTGGCTTTGCCCAAGATCAATATGCCAAACTGGTTCAAGCAAGCAGAATTAAATAGCCACCATGGCATTTGAAAAACATTAGTCTGGCTAATTCCTGCTCTATCTGGTCTCAACCCAAACGCTTGGCTGAGAGTTTGAAAAGTCACTGAGCTGCCAAATTCCATAAATCAGCTGGGAAGTAAACAGAGAGGCAGACAGCGGGAAGTGAAGCGCGGAGCTGGAAATCGAGACGTTAAAAAAAAAACTATGAAGATAATTAGACCCAGTTCGCGTACCCCAATAGTTAATAGGGGCTAATGCACCCTAATAATTACAATGGGGGGGAGGGCACCCTGATAGTTACTAGTGGGAACTATTGTAGACAGTACAAATTGTGCAGGATGTGAATGACAACAGGGAAAGGGCACCCCAAAAACCACCACGATGGAGGGGGCAATAATTACGAAGGGGGGCACCCCATAACTATGGGGGGGGGGGGACATCTATTCGCAATGCACATGGATCAGAGTTAGGGCATTGGTGCAAAGGAATCACACCCGTATCAGCCCCTCAGGGAATGTTCCAGCGCCAGTTCTTGTTCCTTGCAGCCAACTTGCTTAAAACCGGAGGATAGACACAAAATGCTGATAGACAGTCTGAAGAAGGACCTTTACCAGAAACGTCACCTATTCCTTCTCTCCAGAGATGCCGTCTGACCGGCCGAGTTACTCCAGCATTTTGTGTCTATCTTTCGGTGTAAACCAGCATCTGCAGTTCCTTCCTGCAGGTTACTAATGTACGCTGCAACTGGGAGAGGTGGCAACTGAAGAGACGACAGGGAAGGGTGGATGGGTGGGACGAGGAGATCACGCAGCTCAATAATCTCAGGGGAACCGCAAAACACAAACTTTATCAGTTCACAAGTTATCGGAGTAGAATTCGGCCATTCGGCCCATCCAGTCTACTCCGCCATTCAGTCACGGCCAATCTCTCTCTCTCTAACATCGCTTTAACATCGGAGCCCCAGTTCGCCTCGACGCTGCAGTTGGACTGCTGGACCGCGGGACAAGAACAAAGGGAAGAGATAAGACTTTGCCTTCCATCACAGTGAGGAGGCGTTGGAGACTCACTGTGATGGATGTTTATGTAAACTGTGTTAAGTGTGGTTCTTGGTTTTTTTTTTGTAATGTAAGTGTAGAAAATGCAATTTCGTTCAAACCAAGCTGTTTGAATGACAATAAAATTCATTCTATTCTATTCTCTCCTCTCCCAATCCCATTTCCCTGCCTTCTCCCCTTGACACTCGTTCTAATCGAGAAACTTGTCAATCCGTCTCCGCCTTAAAAACCACCCACCGACTTGCCTTCCACAGCCCTCTGCGGCAAGGAGTGAATCCCACAGATTCACCACCCTCTGACTGAAGAAGTTCCTCCTCATCTCAACAAAAACAACAACAACAATCAGTTTTATCCGTCACATTGCACATAAAGAGCAAGTGAAATGAATTTGCCAGCAGCGGAACAATGATAAAGAACACACAATACACACTAAAAATTTAACACAAACATCCACCACTGTGGTGTCATTCATCACTGTGGTGGAGGGCACAAAAATTGGCCAGACCTCCTCCATTCTAAAGGTACATCCTTTAATTCTGAGGCTGTGCCCTCTAGTCATATAACCATTACTGCACGGAAACAGGCCATGTCTGTGCCGAACATTTTTTTTTTTTTTAAAATAAATACTTCCCCCTAGTCCCATCTACCTGCACTCAGACCATAACCCTCCATTCCATTCCCGTCCATATACCCATCCAATCTATTTTTAAAGGATAAAATCGAACCAGCCTCCACCACTTCCACTGGAAGCTCATTCCACACAGCTACCACTCTCTGAGTAAAGAAGTTCCCCCTAATGTTCCCCCTAAACTTCTGTCCCTTAAATTCTCAAGTCATGTCCCCTTGTTTGAATCTTCCCTACTCTCAATGGGAAAAGCTTATCCACGTCAACTGGGGGGGTATCGCCTCAGTGCAGAGGGAGAAGAGGAGGGAAGAGACTGCAGACCTAAGACTTTTGCCTCCATCACAGTGAGGAGATGCTGGGTGGACTCACTGTGGTGGATGTTAATGTGTGTTTATTGTTGTTTTTTATTGTATTATATGTATGACTGCTGCAATTTCGTCCAGACTATCGGTCTGAATGACAATAAAGGCATATCTATCTATCTATCTATATGTCTAACCCGCTCATAATTTTAAAGACCTCTATCAAGTCCCCTCTCTAGGCCCTCACCCCCTCATCTTCACCATGGACGTCCAGTCACTGTACACCTCCATCCCCCACCAGGATGGTCTCAAAGCCCTCCGTTTTTTCCTCACTGCGAAATCCCCTCTTAACCTTCTGGGCTCCAAAGAATAAAGTTAAGACCTAACTAGTCCTGGACTCACCCACCAGTGGAAACATCCTGTCCACATCCACTCTGTCCAACCCCCCCTTCACCCTAGTGACCACCACCAGCGGGTCGAGGCCCAGTGTTGGTTGCCAGGCGCCCCCTTACCTGCTGACCTCCCTCATTCAGGGGGAGATGGAGAGGAGAGGCCTTGGGGACAAGGGGGGGGGGGGGGCTTCACCTGCCCGCCCGACTCACCTGGGCGCGGACCCGCTTGCAGTAGTCGCAGGTGAGGTAGTCCGTCAGCGCGGGCTCGCCGGCAGCGTTGCGAGGGGGGGCGGACACCCTCATGTCAGGGCCGGGGGGACGGGGAGCGGAGCGGCGTGGACTCCCGTCTCCGGTGGCGGGGACTGCCCGCTCTGGCCGCGCGTCCGCACCGCGCCGCCTCTTATGTACCCGTCACAGCGCCGCCCAGCGGCCAGACGGCGCGTCGCAGCGCCCCTCCCCCCCCCTCCAAACTCAGTCTAACATTTGGGAGTTCTTCAAACTCAGTCTGAAGAAGGGTTTCGGGCCCGAAACGTTGCCTATAACATTCGCTCCATAGATGATGCTGCTGCACCCGCTGAGTTTCTCCAGCATTTTTGTGTCTACCTTCAGTCTAACATTTGGCAGACAAAAAGTGCTGGAGAAACTCAGCGGGTGCAGCAGCATCTATGGAGCGAAGGAAATAGGCAACGTTTCGGGACGAAACCCAAAGGGTTTCGGCCCGAAACGTTGCCTATTTCCTAAAGGGTTTCGTCCCGAAACGTTGCCTATTTCCTAAAGGATTTCGTCCCGAAACGTTGCCTATTTCCTAAAGGGTTTCGTCCCGAAACGTTGCCTATTTCCTTAAGGATTTCGGCCCGAAACGTTGCCTATTTCCTAAAGGATTTCGGCCCGAAACGTTGCCTATTTCCTAAAGGATTTCGTCCCGAAACGTTGCCTATTTCCGAAAGGATTTCGTCCCGAAACGTTGCCTATTTCCTAAAGGGTTTCGTCCCGAAACGTTGCCTATTTCCTAAAGGATTTCGTCCCGAAACGTTGCCTATTTCCCAAAGGGTTTCGTCCCGAAACGTTGCCTATTTCCTAAAGGATTTCGTCCCGAAACGTTGCCTATTTCCTAAAGGATTTCGTCCCGAAACGTTGCCTATTTCCTTCGCTCCATAGATGCTGCTGCACCCGCTGAGTTTCTCCAGCACTTCTGTCTACCTTCGGTTTTCCAGCATCTGCAGTTCCTTCTTAAACACCAAGTCTAACATTTGTCGATGCAACTTTACTGTATATATATATAATACATATACAGTAAAGTTGCATCGACAAATGTTAGACTTAGTGTTTAAGAAGGAACTGCAGATGCTGGAAAATCGAAGGTAGACTAAAATGTTATATATATCATGGCTCCCTCCACTATGCAAAATGAACGCGTTTCTGCAGCACTCCTGCGAGCTTTTGCAAAAACAGAATTTGCACAAAGGGGCGAGATATCCAGATCTCACACTGCGCAGAAAGATGCGGTGCGTGGCTCAATCTATGATCTTTGGTTCACACTCACACAGGCACTTCAAGGGTCAAGAGCAAGGAGTGGTTTATTGTCGTGTGTCCCAGATAGAACAATGACATTCTTATTACTTGCTGAAGTCTGGAGAAGGGTCTCGACCAGAAACGTCGCCCATTCCTTCTCTCCTGAGATGCTGCCTGTCCCGCTGAGTTACTCCAGCATTTTGTGCCTACCTTCGATTTAAACCAGCATCAGCAGTGCCTCTACACACACACACATGTATACACACACATATACGTACACACAACCCCCCCCCCCCCAATAGTAGTGCAATAATAATAATAATAAGTCTATTGCCTACTTCAGTAGCAAACTCGTTCCTCCACTGCGAACCCATTGCAGCAACAGCCCAGCTGCTCCAGCGCTTGCTCTTTGGCACCACCTAGCATAGGACACACACTACGAAATGATAAGACACACAAAATGCTGGGGTAACTCAGCGGGACAGGCAGCATCTCTGGAGAGAAGGAATGGGTGACGTTTCTGGTCGAGACCATTCTTCACCCATTCCTTCTCTCCAGAGACGCTGCCTGTCCTGCCGAGATACTCCAGCATTTTGTGTCCATCTTCGGTGTAAACCAGCACCTGCCGTTCCTTCCTGCAGACACAATGTTTTTATTTTGCTCCAGGCTGATCGGAATGACTTGGCACCGAACAGTTTCATACAGTGAAGATGGACCCCATCAGTCTGAAGAAGGGTTTCGGCCCGAAACGTTGCCTATTTCCTTCGCTCCATAGATGCTGCTGCACCAGCTGAGTTTCTCCAGCATTTTTGTGTAAGCTTTCTTTCCTATTTGCAAGCTGATAAGAATTACTTAGCACCGATTACAACATGGAGTTCACCGAACAGTTTCTTATACCAGTTGCAGGCATGTCTTACCTTTTTTTTAAATGTAGAAAATTAGCCTCAAATTAAAAATAGCAAATTTGCACAACAATCTTAATCCCCTGGACAAAATGCTTTTTGATTTATTGCCAATAAAAGGGGCACACCAGACTTTAATGGTGAGAAAGAGAGTTACATTTCTATCAAGCAATAAGCCTCTCTGTGTGCGTGTGTCCATGTCATTGATACACCCTGGCCGGCCCGGGGCAACCTCCCACTGCCTTCCTCAGGCCCAATAATGGCCTGATACCAACAACAGGGCTTTTTTCCCCCCTGGAGAGACAAGGAACTGCAGATGCTGCAACGTAGAAAGATGCAAAGAACTGCAGATGCTGAAACGTGAAGACAGGGAACTGCAGAGGCAAAGAAAAAAACAAAGGGTTTATAAAGGGTTTGTTTCTCCTTTCGTATTTATTAAATGGAGAGATTATTCCCCTTTAAAGAGTCTAATGGTCAAACTACAATTCTCAAATTGATAAAAGATGACAAGGTTGAACCGATGGCTTCTACTGGTCACAACATGTATCAATGCGAGGGAGAGATAGATCAGCCATGGGGAGAGAATCCAGAAATTGGAATTGCAAAGGGACTTGGGAGCGCTGGGGCAAGATTCCCAAAAAGTGAATCTGCCAGTCAAATCGGTAGTATAGAAAGCAAACTCACTGCTAGCATTTATTTCAAGAGGACTTGTAACCCCATTCTCCTGCCTTCTCCTCATAGCCCCTGACATCTGTACTGTTCAACAATCTATCTATCTCTGCCTTAATAATATTCAACGGAGATAAGGCAGGAACGGGGTACTGATTGTGGATGATCAGCCATGATCGCATTTAATGGCGGTGCTGGCTCGAAGGGCCGAATGGCCTACTCCTGCACCTATTGTCTATTGGCCTCCACAGCCGTCTGTGGCAATGAATTCGCCAGATTCACCACCCTCTGGCTAAAGAAATTCCTCCTCATCTTCTTCCTAACGGAACGTCCTTTAATTCTGAGGCTGTGCCATCTGGTCCTAGTATCTCCCACTAGTGGAAACATCCTCCCCACATCCACTCTATCCAAGCCGTTCTAATCACTGAAATATTTTAAAAGCCTAGTGTATATAATTGAATTTTATTGCTCAAATCAAGAGTGTTCCAAAATCAAATCCAGAAAGAGGAGTATTATAAATGAGGCTGGAGTGGACAGCACAATGAGAAAGTGGGATAACATGGACTTTGTGTGAATGGGTGATCTAGGGTTGGCGTGGGCTCGGTGGGCCGAAGGGCCTGTTTCCACGCTGCTTCTCTAAACTGAACTAGAACTAAACATTTTAGTACCAACTTGATTAGCGCGGGTGTCGGGGGTTATGGGGAGAAGGCAGGAGAATGGGGCTGAGAGGGAGAGATAGATCAGCCATGACTGAATGGCGGAGTAGACTCGATGGGCCGAATGGCCTAATTCTGCTCCAAGAACCTATGAAAAAAGACACGGAATGGATCATGGATAGGAAAGGTTGAGGGATGTGGGCCAAATGGGACAAGCTTAGATAGGGCATGGATGATTTTGTCCGAAGGGCTTGTTTCTGTGCTGTACAGAGATGAAATTCTTTATTTACAACCACACTCTAGGTGACGTTTCACTGTCCAAATTCAAGGCTATGGTTTGGCAAAATAGCTCGAGCGCACTTAACACGGCACAAAGGAAAGGGGACAGTGTGTACTTGTGTGTATCCGGTGAGCAGATAGCAGGTCTGCTTGCAGCGCGGGGGCTGCCCAGCTGCAAGGGCATGCATGGGTGTGGGAGTTGCGCGGTTGGGAAGACAAGCGGAGATAGGAGAGGAAAGGAGCACGGGGGGGGGGGCTGCAGATAACGCAGCCACGGAGATAGGGGATGGAGAGCGGGCAGCGCACCAAACTCAGGGTAGAGACAGGCTAGAGCAAGCAACAAAGGCGACAATCTACACACGGAGGGAAATAAAAATCCATTGTTCAACGGTGCCATGGTGGTAGAGTTGCTGCCTCACAGCGCCAGAGACCCGGGTTCCATCCCGACTACGGGTGCTGTCTGTGTGGAGTTTGTACGTTCACCCTGTGACCGCGTGGGTTTTCTCCGGGTGCTCCGGTTTTCTCCAACACTCCAAAGATGTGCAGGTTTAGAGGTTAATTGGCTTTGGTAAAATTGTAAACTGTCCCTAGTATGTGTGTGTGTGTAGGATAGTGCTAGTGCGCAGGGATTATGGGTCGGTGCGGACTCGGTGGGCCGAAGGGCCTGTTTCTGGGCTTTTTCTCTAAAGTCTAAAGTATTCGGCACCCTCACCTGTGTCCACCTATCACCCTCTAGCCCTTGTTCTGCCCCTCCTCTCTTCCAGCTTTCTTCCCCACCCCCCCCCCCCTTCATTAGTCTGAAGAAGGGTCCCGACCCAAAACATCGCCTGTCTATTCGCTCCACAGACTCTCCATGACCCATTGGGTTCCTCCAGCACTTTGTGTCTTGCAGTAAGTGAACGTGCCCGCCAGCTGGGAGATTCTGCTCGCCGTTATAGACCGGCAGAAACAGTCTTGTTACAAATATTCATTCTGCAGCGCCTGGGAAAATAATCCAGCTCACTAATCTTACAAAAGTAGTTACACAATAATCTCTCAATGAAGCAAAACACCTTATCAGTGTTCCACTAGTGCTGACTCGCATGTTATTGCTGACTCACAGTGTCAATGATGCAGCGTTAGTTACTTGGATGGAGACACAAGGAACTGCAGATGTTGGAATCTTGAGTAAAATACAAAGTGCTGGAAGAACTCAATGGGTCAGGCAGCATCTGCGGAGGAAAGTCCAGTATAACATAATCAAAGACTTGTCCCACCCTGGCCATTCCTTCTTCTCCCCGCTCCTGTCCGGCAGAAGGTACAGAAGCTTGAAAGCGCGCACCAGCAGACTCAGGAACAGCTTCTTCCCCTCTGTCATCAGGCTTCTGAACGGTCCTTCCAAAAGCTCGGGTACAGTCCGATAAAATCAGTCTGAAGAAGGGTTTCGGCCCGAAACGTTGCCTATTTCCTTCGCTTCATAGATGATGCCGCTGAGTTTCTCCAGCAATTTTGTCTACTGTCCGATTCACCTCTACCCCATTGCGGACATTGGACTTTGTCTCTGGAACTGATGCGCTACAATGCTGAGAACTATATTCTGCACTCTGTATCTTCCCCTTTGCTCTACCTACTTAATATATGTGTTCATATATGGTATATTTTGTCTGTTTGGATACCATGTAAAATAAAGCTTTTCACTGGGATCATTCTTGTAAAAACCTCCTCTGGACCCTCTCCAGAGCCAGCACATCCGTCCTCAGATATGGTGCCCAGAATTGCTCACAGTAATTACAATATCACATTCAGTCTTCAAACTATAGGTGGAGGACTGCACACGGACGTACTGTCAGGCACAGCGATCTTTCGGGGCCAAACAGACGACTCCAGCCCCCCCTCCCCACCACCCCCCGACTTGTCGAGGGCAGGTCTGAATCAAAACAGCCCACAACTGTTGGTAGTACTAACACAGCAGTAACACACTGTCGAGCAGTAACAACCCACGGTGTACAGAACACCTTTGGATATTTACAGGTAAACAAATCTGTGATGAAGGTGTGCGCGCCTCACCTGAACAAAGTGTTCAATTCCAAATGTAAAGTGTAATCAGCCTACGATGGATGAATAAATACACACCGTACCGCAGAGGGGAGTTCATGTGTAGCTTCTTATTGCCAAGTGTACAGAGGTACAGAGAAAAGCTTTCTATTTCCATGCTCTCCAGTCAAAGACAACACTATGTATGCATGAATACAACTGGGCCGTTCACAATGCACAACCTTTAGACTTTCTCCAGCCGCTCTGGCTGATTTATTGATGTGTGTATATATTTATATAATGGTATATGGACTCACTGATATGATCTGTTCTGTATTCGTGCCGACTATGTTCCGTTGTGCTGAAGCAAAGCAAGAATTTCATTGTCCTATCTGGGACACATGACAATAAACTCTCCTGACTTGACTTGACTTCCTTCCACATTCCAAAGACGTACAGGTTTGTAGGTTAATTGGCCTTCCGTAAATTGTCCCCAGGATGGCGCTAGTTAGCGTGCGGGGTGATCGCTGGTCAGCGTGGACTTGGTGGGTCAAAGGACCCGTTTCCGCACTGTATCTCTACAGCAAGCGTTCCCAACCTGGGGTAAATTTACGCAAGCAGGGGGTAAATGTCGCCGACCCAGGAGGTAAGTTTGTTGAATCTAGATTTGTACATATTTTTTTCTCATTGACTGACTGCGTTTGGTTCTGGTATATCATTGGTATCTGTTCATCATTAGTTGTTCACAAATAAGTGAAATCACGTTGTTATGTGCTATTAAAGTTGCCAGGGGTAAACGGGACAAAAAAGGTTGGGAAGCCCTGCTCTAAAGTAAAGGTACAGCGCAGAAACAGGCCCTTCGGCCCACCCAGTCCGCGCGGAGCCGCGATCACCCCGGATACTCGCACTATCCTGCACACACTAGGGACAATTTTACCCAAGCCAATTAACCTACAAACCTGTTCGTCTGTGGGAGGAAACCGGAGCTCCCAGAGAAAACCCACGCAGGTCACGGGGAGAACGTACAAACTCCATACAGACAGCACCCGTAGTCAGGATCATACCGGGGTCTCAGGCGCTGTGAGGCAGCAACTCTACCGCTGCGCCACTATGTTGCCCGAAAGTAGTCTTTTCTTTGACTGGATTGCACGAAAACAAAAGTTTTTCAGTGTACCTGATATACATCTTTGTACATCCGTGTACATCTTTAGTCAGAGGGTGGTGAATCTGTGGAATTCTTTGCCACTGTGATCCAAGTCAGTGGATATTTTAGACAATAGGCCATTCGGCCCTTCGAGCCAGCTCCGCCATTCAATGTGATCATGGCTGATCATCCCCAATCAGTACCCCGTTCCTGCCATCTCCCCATATCCCCTGACTCCGCTTTCTTTAAGAGCCCTATCTAGCTCTCTCTTGAAACCGGCCTCCACCGCCCTCTGAGGCAGAGAATTCCACAGACTCACCACTCTCTGTGAGAAAAAGTGTTTCCTCGTCTCCGTTCTAAATGGCTTACACTATCTTTGGTTTAAAACAGCATCAGCAGTTCCTTTATACACATTCCCTCCATGTCCATGTGCCTGTCAAAAAGGCACTGTGGTATCCGCCTGTACCAATGCGTTCCAGGCACCCACCACTCTCTGTGTGCCCCGCCCACCTCCATTATACTTTGCCCTCTTGCTTTATTTGTTTCCATCTTGGGAAAAAAATTCCGTCCACCCTATCTATACCCCTCATAATTTATACGTTCAAATGTCCTTATTTTGGATTTTATTCACACGCAAAACATTTTAAAAAACCACATTTCACGTTTGGAACTTTCAGCAGCAAGAATATCATGTTCTCCCAAGCATCCTCTCACAGATTAGCATTACTCCAGAGTAGTGTTTGCAAAGGTTATCTCTGTTGACATACATTGTATAGTTACACACAAATACTGAGTGTATCAAATATTGACAAGTCTTTTCAAATCTTTGTCCCTTTCAAGTTTTTAGATTAGATGAAAACCCTCTGGGAATAAAAATCAGTTACGATTTCTTTACAAAGGGGAAGAACATCATGGTATTCCTATCAAAACGGATAAGGAACTATCAAAGTGTCCCGCTAAAGAGTTTGGGGGTCCAGCATGGAAACAGGCCCTTCGGCCCACGCCGACCAGCTATCACCCATTCACACTAGTTCTAAGTTATCCCGCACTTCCTCATCCACTCCCAGCACGCGTTAGGGATATTGTTTAGTTGCCAATTAGCCAACAAATTTGTACGTCTTTGGAATGTGGGAGGAAACCCATGCGGTCACAGGGTGAACGTGCAAACTCCACATAAGCACCACCCGAGGTCAGGATCGAACCCGGGTCTCATGTTCAAAAGTGATAGGAGCAGAATTAGGCCATTCGGCCCACTGAGTCCACTCCGCCATTCGATCATGAGTGATCTATCTTTCCCTCTCAACCCCATTCTCCTGCCTTCTCCCCATAACCCCTGACACCCGCACTCATCAAGAATCTATCTATCTCTGCCTTAAAAATATCCACTGACTTGGCCTCCACAGCCGTCTGTGGCAATGAATTCCACAGATTCACCACCCTTTGACTAAAGAAATTCCTCCTCACCTCCTTTCTAAAAGTACATCCTCTTATTCCGAGGCTATGCCCTCTGGTCCTAGACTCTCCTACTAGTGGAAAAATCCTCTCCACATCCACTCTATCCAGGCCTTTCACTAAGTTGCAATGAGGATATCCATGGCACCACTGTGTCGCTCATTTGCGCTTTCATGGAGGTTGCTGTGCCTAATATAACTGGCCAGGTTGGATTAAGGCCACAATGTCCATAGGTCTTGACCATCAACCCAAGGATCCTATTGGAACGAATGCATGAGCTGGTGGCCGGAGATGTTCAGCTGAGGTGTCCCTTTGCTCTTCAAAACATTCCAACGAGGGTTTCCAAACTCCTCCAGGGCCACATCACCTCCCAGTTCCTCTCCCAAGCACAGCCACTCCAGATCTTCTGAGATCCCTTGAACTTCTTCCAATTACACCTTTCAGCAAAGATAGACACAAAATGCCCAGTAACTCAGTGGGTCAGGCAGCATCTCTGGAGAATAACGATGGGTTTCAATCCTGTCCATTGTTCCATAGAATCATAGAAAATAGGTGCAGGAGGAGGCCATTCGGCCCTTCGAGCCAGCACCGCCATTCATGGTGATCATGGCTGATCGTCCCCAATCAATAACGTTGGGCGAGTCCAGAACCAGGGGCCACAGTCTTAGAAATAAAGGGGAGATCATTTAAGACTGAGGTGAGAAAAAACGTTTTCACCCAGAGAGTTGTGAATTTATGGAATTGCCTGCCACAGAGGGCAGTGGAGGCCAAGTCACTGGATGGATTGAAGGGAGAGCTAGATAGAGCTCTAGGGGCTAGTGGAGTCAAGGGATATGGGGAGAAGGCAGGCACGGGTTATTGATAGGTGACGATCATCCATGATCACAAAGAAGGGCGGTGCAGGCTCGAAGGGCCGAATGGCCTCCTCCGGCACCTATTTTCTATGTTTCTATGTAATAACCCGTGCCTGCCTTCTCCCCATATCCCTTGACTCCACTAGCCCCTAGAGCTCTATCTAACTCTCTCTTAAAATCCATCCAGTGATTTGGCCTCCACTGCCCTCTGTGGCAGTGAATTCCACAGATTCACAACTCTCCAGGTGAAAAAGTTTTTCCTCATCTCAGTCCTAAATGGCCTACCCCTTATTCTCAAACTGTGACCCCTGGTTCTGGGCTCCCCCAATATTGGGAACATTTTTCCTGTATCTAGCCTGTCCAATCCCTTAAGAATTTTAAATTTCTATAAGGGCCCCTCTCATTCTTCTAAATTCCAGTGAATATAAGCCCAGTCGACCCATTCTTTCATCATATGTCAGTCCTGCCATCATGGGAATTAAAATGTGTGACCTCTGGTTCTGGACTCCCCTAACATTGGGGAACATCATTTCTGTATCTAACCTGTCCAATCCTTTAAGAATTTGTTATGTTTTAAAGTTGCAGCAGTTTAATGAAGGAAGAGAGAGTGGCCATTGAGAATGAATGTAGCCGGAAGCCATCTGGAGATACATCAGCTGCCCTCTCAATGCAAACAGGTCACATCAAATAATGCCCAATGCAATACCACCTGTTGACACACCATGTGGTAATCACTTGTTCTTGGGAAATGTTTGTCTCGCATTGCAACGGATCAGTAATCCTTGCTCAGCAAAGCTGGGACAATGGTTTACTGATGTCAGTTCTCAGCCTTGGGCGTACTCAATCAGGGACGGGACGGCTCCAGAGTCAACTCAAAATGAGTCGAAGATAGACACAAAAAGCTGGAGTAACTCAGCGGGTCAGGCAGCATCTCTGGAGAGAAGGAATAGGTGACGTTTCGGGTCGAGACCCTTCTTCAGACTGGTTAGGGATAAGGGATACGAGAGATATTCGAGACCCTTCAGATACAGACTGAAGAAAGGATCTCGACCCGAAACGTCACCCATTATTCCTTCTCTCCGTAGATGCTGCCTGTCCCCGCTGAGTTACTCCACCAGTTTGTGTCCATCTTCGGTTTAAACCAGCATCTGCAGTTCCTCCAAACACACCTCCAAACTAGCGTTGTATCAGCATGGTAATAGGCCCTTCGGCCCACTTTGTCCGTGCCGACCAAGTTGACACTCCCTCTTCTCCCCTCTCCCGCCAGGCAAAATGTACAGGTGTGAAAACGCACATCTCCAGATTCAGGGACAGTTTCTTCCCAGCTGTTATCAGGCAACTGAACCATCCTACCGCAACCAGAGAGCAGTGCTGAACTACTATCTACCTCTTTGGTGACCCTTGGACTATCTTGATCGGACATTGCTGGCTTTACCTTGCACTAAACGTTATTCCCTAACCATGTATCTGTACACTGTAAATGGCTCGATCGTAATCATGTATTGTCTTTCCGCTGACTAGAAAGCTTTTCACTGTACACGTGACAATAAACTGAACACATTGGACTAGGCCCATTTGCCAGCATTCGGCTGATATCCTAAACCCTTCCAATCTATATATCCATCCAAATGTTAATAAAAGTCATAATTTTATCCAATTCTATAGCTTCCTCTGGCAGCTCGTTCCGGACACAGACTACCCTCCAAATGAAGAGGTTGCTCTTGGGTCCCTCAACTCTCTCCCATCTCAACTCAAGCCTATGCCCTCTAGTTTTAAACTTCTTTATCCTATGAAAACGAAAGGCCCTCACTCAATGCCCCTCCTGCTCACTTCAATAATAGACAATAGGTGCAGGAGTAGGCCATTCGGCCCTTCGAGCCAGCACCGCCATTCAATGTGATCATGGCTGATCATCCCCAATCAGTACCCCGTTCCTGCCTTCTCCCCATATCCCCTGACTCCGCTATCTTTAAGAGCCCTATCTAGCTCTCTCTTGAAAGTATCCAGAGAACCGGCCTCCACTGCCCTCTGAGGCAGAGAATTCCACAGACTCACAACTCTCTGTGAGAAAAAGTGTTTCCTCGTCTCCGTTCTAAAAGGCATACCCCTTATTCTTAAACTGTGGCCCCTGGTTCTGGACTCCCCCAACATGTTTCTGCCTCTAGCATGTCCAAACCCTTAATAATCTTATATGTTTCAATAAGATCCCCTCATCCTTCCAAACTCCATAGTATACAAGCCCAGCCGCTCCATTCTCTCAGCATATTACAGTCCCGCCATCCTGGGAATTAACCTTGTAAACCTACGCTGCACTCCCTCAATAGCAATAATGTCCTTCCTTAAATTAGGGGACCAAAACTGCACACAATACTCCAGCTGTGGTCTCACTAGGGCCCTGTACAACTGCAGAAGGACCTCTTTGCTCCTATACTCAACTCCTCTTGTTTTGAAGGCCAACATGCCATTCACTTTCTTCACTGCCTGCTGTACCTGCATGCTTACTTTCATAGGCTGATGAACAAGGATCCCCCAGATCCCGTTGTACTTCCCATTTTCCCAACTTGACACCATTTAGATAATAATCTGCCTTCCTGTTTTTGCTACCAAAGTGGATAACCTCACACTAATCCATGGTACCCTTCAGCCTCCTACGCTCCAAGTCCCAGCCACTCCAGCCTCCCTCGAGAACCTGAACCCAAACGACATCCTGGTGAAGAGGAGGAGACATCCTGGTGAATCTCCTCTGCACCATTTCCACCATAATGACAAATCCGTATAGCGGGAATAAGTAAACCGATTTCACATTCCGGCCAAACAAGCTGAACCTGATAACCCTGAACAAATTCAACTCAAATTTAGAAATTTCCTAACCATCTTCCCGAATCTCTATCTCAGGGGGTCAGCAACCTTGTTCTGTATAGGGGCCGGGGGGGACGCATGTCTGTGAGCGGATGGCGGGCCACATCTGTCACGTGTACACATGGATCACCCCTTCGAGGACACCACTCATACTCGCTGGTCCCCGGCCTATTGACAACCCCGACAGTGAAGCCCAGACACAGAAGGTGCGCGGCCATGCTGGCGGCTTTGCGCAGGATGCGGTTCAGCGCTGCTCGGCCATTGTGGCCGCCGGTGCAGGCGTCCTTGAGTCACCACGCCTGGGCGTCGCGGCCTCGGGCCTGGAGATACCGGAGATGACGGAAGTCTGCGGGCCCGGATGATTTCGGGTTATGAGCCGCAGGTTGCCGACCCCTGATCTAACTTGTGCCCCTTCGCATTGTACTGACGGGATCACAAACCCGGTCACATTTCCCTACACCCAACACACTGCAGGCTTCTAGAGTCAGTTTGGTGGGTTCAAGAGAGAGTTAGATATAGCTCTTGGGGCTAACGGAATCAAGGGATATGGGGAGAAGGCAGGAACGGGGGTACTGATTGGGGATGATCAGCCATGATCACATTGAATGGCAGTGCTGGCTCGAAGGGCCGAATGGCCAACACCTGCACCAATTTTCTATGTTTCAAAATCAGGATCGAACCCGGGTCTCTGGCGCTCTAAGGCAGCAAATCTACCGCTGCGCCACCGTGTCGCTCCCAAGAGTGTAGGAGAGAGATAGAATCTCGGAGGAGTTAATGGGAACATGGGAAGAATAAGGAAAGGTGTGTATGAGACGGGCTGGGGAGGGGTGGGACAGGACGGGCTGACGTGACCACATTACCATGTCCAAAGTCTGGGGGCTTCCAGTTGAGGCCCAGCTGTCAGTGGGTGACAATGTTGCAGTGAAGAGCAAGGTTACACAACTACTAGATGGCCACGAGTCACGGCACCAGGTGGAAGAGGGTGCCAGCTGCCCGCGCCGGTCACCTGCCCCTTTACCGGAGTTACATCCGTTAGAGAGGGACTAGAGGTGTCAGGGGTTACAGGGAGAAGGCAGGAGAATGGGGTTCGGAGGGAGAGATAAATCAGCCACGACTGAATGGCGGAGTAGACGATGGGGCCGAATGGCCTAATTCTACTCCTATCACATTTTATGACTGCACGCTGTCCACGGGCACCCTGGGGGATTTCTGGGACCGCTGGGCACCACCCGGGAGGGGGGGGGGGAGATATTATCCTTGACAAGGATGGGGATACAGTGGTTTTATAGTATATTTGATATTGAAGAATATTTGTTTTATTTGCATTATGGTCTTGGGTTTTGTTTTGAATTATTTTGTATTGTAAATAGTTTTGTAAATACTTGAATAAATCTATTTTTTGGTAAAACAAGAAACTGCTCAAAGTCTTGCTTCATTCTAGCTTCCTCCAGAGCTCGCAGTCTCATTGTTCTAGCAACTTAATCACGACGCTCCCACCTACCACCCGTCGCAGAACCCAAAGTGCAGGAAGGAACTGCAGATGCTAGTTTATACCAATAGTTTATGACCACCAGTGGCACCGGGGAGATGGCCAGCCCTGCCGACAGTCCGTTAGTTTTTTCATCTTTTGTTATTTTTAGCTTCTGTTAAGAGTTTGTTTTAATGTACTTCGGTTTGTTTTATGTGGGGAGAGGGGAGACGGGGGGGGACGGGGGGGGGGGGGGAAATCAGGTTCTTACCTTCCCAGAGATGCGATTGATTTTCGGATCACATTCTCCGGGCTCTGCAGCCTACCATCGCTGGAGCTGGGAGCCGCCTGGGACTGTCGTGAGCCCCACCGCGGGGCACGGACTTAACATCGGAGCGGATCCCTCGCCCGGGATCGCTCCCACCGCGGCCTGCGGACTTACCATCAAGGGCTCGCAGTTTCGGGAGAGGCTGAGTCGGGAGCTCCAACGCCGCAGAAGGTTCGTCCAGCCCCGACGCGAGGTTCGATCGCCCGGCGCGAGGGAGCTGACATCCCCCCGATACGGGAGCTGAACGCCTCGACGTGGAGGGCCAAAACGCCACCGGCTACGGGAGTCAAGATCGTCCCGTCAACGGAGGCTCGAGGCCCACGACCGAGGAAGAACAAAGGGAAGGCCTTGAACTGTATTTCGCCTTCCATCACAGTGAGGAATGTGTAAATGTGTTTTTGAGGTCTGTTGCTTTTAATTCTATGACTGACCTGGCCAGTGAAATTCCTCATATGTTGCAAAACATACTTGGCGAATAAAGTCTGATTCTGATTCTGAAAGTGCTAAAGCAACTCAGCGGGCCAGGCAGCACCTCTGGAGAACAAGGATGGGTGACGTTTCGGGGACAGGACCCTTCTTCAGACTGGGAGACATCTGCTGGTCGGGACCATTTCTCCGACTGCACTGAGTTTAGCGCAAGTCTTATCCGTTCCCTTCATGCCCTCCGGCACCACTGCTCTACAATGCCTGCAGTAGGTGCAGTGAGACAGAGATTGCAGTGAGACAGAGATAAGGAACTGCAGATGCTGGAATCTTGCATGGAACACAAAGTTCTGGAGTAACTCAGCGAGGCAGGCAGCAACTCTGGGAGAAATTGATCGGTGAGATTTTGCGTTGGGACAGTTCTTCAGACTGATTGTGTGGGGGAAGAGTAAACTAGAAATTGATTTGAGAAGAAACGCTCTCTTAGTACCAGACAGTGAGGACCTTCGGCAAGGATTACATACCTGGTTCACTAACACCATTTAAGGCTGTGTATCAGACCCATGTCTGATTCCAGAAACACATTCAGTCTCAGTCGGAAACAGCCCGGCGTGTGATTCAAGGGTTATTAGGCATTGGTGTTAAATACTAACCTTGCTCGCAAGTCCCACATCCTGTTCAGCCACTCACATTTATTTATATACAGAGCACCTTTTTATCAACTGCATGCTCCACACGGCCGAGTTCTTTGCTGATAGCCTCAAAGTGGTGGTGTAACTCAGCCGGCCAAGCAGTATCTCTGGAGAAAAAGATGGACGACATATTGGGTTGGAACCCCTCCTTACACCCTTCTCCCAGTCTGAAGAAGGGTTCAACCTGAAATGTCACCCATCCAGACCAGCCAAGTTACGCCAGCACTTTGTGCCTATTCCTGTCCTCCAGAGATGTTGCGTGACCAGCTGAGTTAATTCCCGGGGACAGCGGGACTGTCAATATGTTGATAGATTGGAGCGGCTGGGCTTGTACACTCTGGAGCTTAGAAGGATGAGAGGGATTCTTACTGAAACGTATAAGATTGTTAAGGGCTTGGACACGCTAGAGGCAGGAAACGTGTTCCCGATGTTGGGGGAGTCCAGAACCAGGGGCCACAGTTTAAGAATAAGGGGTAAGCCATTTAGAACGGAGACGAGGAAACACCTTTTCACACAGAGAGTTGTGAGTCTGTGGAATTCTCTGCCTCAGAGGGCGGTGGAGGCCGGTTCTCTGGATGTTTTCGAGAGAGAGCTAGATAGGGCTCTTAAGGATAGCGGAGTCACGGGATATGGGGAGAAGGCAGGAACGGGGTAATGATTGTGGATGATCAGCCATGATCACATTGAATGGTAGTGCTAGCTCGAAGGGCTGAATGGCCTACTCCTCAGTCTGAAGAAGGGTTTCGGCCCAAAACGTTGCCTATTTCCTTCGCTCCATAGATGCTGCTGCACCCGCTGAGTTTCTCCAGCACTTTTGTCTACCTTCGATTTTCCAGCATCTGCAGTTCCTTCTTGAACTACTCCTGCACCTATTGGCTATGGTGTTACTCCAGCACTTTGTTTTTTGTAAACCAGCATCTGCAGTTCCTTGTACCTCACAGTTCTTTCTGACCTAATAGACAAGGCTGGTCACGTACTGGATGACAGACGCGGTGAAAGCCAACCCAGAATCAGTGACCATCTCAATGAACATTAATGCAGCTTACACAAGTCGCAGCCAATGGGCTGAGGTACACGTATCGATATGGAGAAGCACAAACAAATGAGGTCATGACTCGACAATTCGATTGTTCAAGTGATGTTGATGAAGGGGTTAGAATAGGCAGAGAACCACAGATAATTCCCCTGCTCCTTTTCAAACCAGTGGCACACCTTGTGTCTGTCCAGCTGATGGCCAGCCCCCAGTTTGGTGTTTCAAGTGACAGACGACACACCTCAATTAGTCTGTCTGTAAATCAGTGGCTGGAGACTCAGACCCACCACACTCTGCCCTGGGTCAACCCACGCCACAGTCTGAAGCATTTGGAGACCATTCTCCATTCAACGTAGAACAGGGCAGCACAGGGACAGACCCTACCAAACCCAACGCTGCATGCAGATGACTGAGGGCAGCACGGTGGTGCAGCGGTAGTTGTTGTCTCACAGTGCCCCGAGACCCCGGTTCGATCCCGACCTCGGCTACTGTCTGTTTGGTGGAGTTTGCACGTTCTCCCCTGTGACCACATGTGTTCCCACCGGCTCCAGGCTAGTATAGCTTATTGTCACGTGTAACGAGGTACAGTGAAAAGCTTTTGTTGCGCGCTAACCAGTCAGCGGGAAGACCATACATGATTACAATCGAGCCGTCCACAGTGTACAGTGCAGCATAAAAGGAATAACGTGACCCTCCTGCATCCCCAAAGACGTGCGGGTTAATTACCGGTCGGTCCTTAGCGTGCTGGGAGTGGAGGAGAAAGTGTGGCAACATACAACTAGTGTCTCGTGTAGTTTAGTGTCGTGTGTACCGAGGTACAGTGAGAAACTTTGGTGGGACAAAGGGTTTATTTCTATGTTGTATCTCTAAACTAAATATTAAACTGAAGGGCCTGTCCCACTTTCCACCACCTTTTTTACTCGTGGACATTTTTCATCAGGCTAGAAAAAACGCCCCGACCTACTTAATGCCACGAGTACCTACGACTAGCATCACGGCCTGCTACGACATACCTACGACCTCATGACGACCATGCTGCGAATTTGAGTCAAGGGCTAACTCGGCAGAGGTCATGATTAGGTCGTGAAAGTGGGACCGGCCCTTTAGTCACTGCAGATCCCATGTATCTTAATCTTCTAGAAGTGCCTACCATGAGGGACGTTATCTAATGCCTTACTAATATCCATGTAAACAACACATTTCCTAGATCATCGCTGCTGGCTTTGGTTTGTCCTTTTGAATCCCTTTCATTCATTTGTTCTTTGTACCTCTTCATACCTTTAGTTTCCCACTCCCAGACTCTGTCGAGACCCGAAAGAATGGCCTGAAGAAGGGTCTCGACCAGAAACGTCACCTATTCCTTTTCTCCAGAGATGCTCCCTGACCCGCTGAGTTACTCCGGCATTTTTTTGTCCATCCCCTCCCCTAACCTCATCAATCCCGCAAACCAATTTTCCAAGAATCTAAGCAGAGATGCAAAACCACATTCACCCTCCATGTTAAAGAAAGGATAACGCTCCCATTACAGTGAAAGACTTTGCCTTGGAAATATTATGGGTCAGTTCCTCGTTTATCAAAGTTTGATTATGACAGCAGAGATTCCACAAACAAAGCAGTCTTTCAGATGACTGTGACTTGGCTAACTAATCTAGAGCTGTAGCCAAAAGATTAGCACATTAGTAGAGAATATTGAACTGCAGTAGGGAAACTCCAGCTCCAAGTTTAGACTCGATTCTAGCCCTTCAGCCCACGGAGTCCGCGCCGACCAGCGACCACCCCCTATACTAGCACCATCCTACACGCACTAGGAACATTTTACAATTTTACCAAACCTGTACGTCTTTGGAGTGTGGAGGAAACCAGAGCACCCGGAGAAAACCCACACAGGTCACGGGGAGAAGGTCCAAACTCCGTACAGACAGCACCCGTAGTCAGGATGGAGCCCAGGTCTCTGGTGCTGTGAGGCAGCAACTCTACCGCTGCGGCACCCCAGCAATTTATTTTGGTTGAAATGTATTAGTCAACTGAATTAGTCACTGTTTGGGTCGACACCAGCAATGCTTGGACTTAACACACATTACCTGGGCTAATATTTAATTTGAACAACCAAAGAATATTCTTATTGCATTAAATATATATTTTTTACTAACTCCAGATTAGCTAGATTTACTAACTCCAGACTCTGTCACATTGGGGTCATCTGACAAGGTGCATCCAAGATTCTGCCCAGATCCACAGGATGTCTTAAAGATAGCGGAGTCAGGGGATTATGGGGAGAAGGCAGGAACGGGGTACATTGGCTCCAAATCAACACTCACTAAAGTTAACAACCCCACTCTCACTATTGACGGCACCACTGTCTCCCCATCTCCTGAGGCACGCAACCTTGGCGTGATCTTTGACTCAACCCTCTCCCTTGAGCCTCACATCCGCCATGTTGTCAAAACATCATTTTTCACCTCCGCAACATTGCCAAAATCAGATCCTCTCTCACAACCCCCCGCTGCTGAAAGACTCATCCATGCCTTCATCTCCTCCCGACTGGACTACTGTAACTCTCTTCTCTTTGGAATCAATTCCAGCAACATCAACCAACTCCAACTGGTCCAGAATGCAGCCGCTCGACTCATTACCCACACCAAATCCTGGCACCACATCACCCCAGTTCTCAAAGAACTTCACTGGCTTCCCATTTCCCACCGGATCATCTACAAAATCCTGGTCCTCACCTACAAAGCCCTCAACAACTTGGCCCCCCCTTATCTCACTGACCTCCTCTCCCCCTACCAACCCTCACGGTCCCTCAGATCCACATCAGCTGGTCTCCTCTCCACTCCGAAATCAAACCTCTGCACTTTTGGAGACAGAGCCTTCTCCAGGGCAGCTCCCAGGCTCTGGAATTCCCTCCCACAACTCCGAAATTCTGAGTCCCTCACCATCTTCCAGTCCCGCCTCAAGACCCATCTCTTCACCTCTGCATACCCTTAGTCCCATGTCCCCCTCCCCTTTGCATCTCTGTCTTACTGCTCTATTTTGTTTTGTTTATTCCTGACTCTCAATGTAAAGCGACTTTGAGTCCTGAAAAGCTCTATATAAATAAAATCTATTATTATTATTATTACTGATTGGGGATGATCAGCCGTGATCACATTGAATGGCTGGTGCTGGCTCGAAGGGCCGAATGGCCTACTCCTGCACCTATTGTCCATTGACACTGTGTAACGATGCAAGCACTGCTGGTAACTCAGACAGAATTCACAACAACATGAGTAGATTATTAATCTCTATTGTCTGCTGGACCCTGCATGCAACTGGGCGGTAGGAATGCCTCAATAGTACAGGTCCACCACCCATCTTCCGGCACCTACTTTAACCTGGACAAAATGACGAGAGTGCACTTGAAATCCCCCCCGGATGTCCCCCCTTCCCTCTCTGTGATAGTTGGACCTAACTGAGCAAACGGCAGCACCACAATGAAATATAAAGCATTGAGTCACACAGTGTGAAACTGTGACCATGTCAGCCACACAACCTTGTACAACTACGGAGGGAATTAACTACCGCACACCGGGTAGAGCTGCTGCCTCACAGCGCCAGAGACCTGGGCTCCATCCTGACTACGGGTGCTGTCTGTACGGAGTTTGTACGTTCTCCCTGTGACCTGCGTGGGTTTTCTCCAGGTGCTCCAGTATCCTCCCGCACTCCAAAGACGTACAGGTTTGTAGGTTAATGGGCTTAGTATAAATGTACAAATTGTCCCTAGTGCGTGGTAGGATAGTGTCAGTGTGCGGGGATCGCTGGTCGGCGCGGACTCAGTGGGCTGAAGGGCCTGTTTCCGTGCTGTATCTCTAAACTACACTGCAGATGCTGGTTTAACAAAGAAAGGACTTGAGCAATAAAGTACTTGAGTAACTTAGTGTTTAAGAAAGAATTGCAGATGCTGGAAAAATTCAAGATCAAGATTCAAGATTGAAGTGAGTTTATTGTCATGTGTCCCAGATAGGACAATGATATTCTTGCTTTGCTTCAGCAAATCGAAGGTAGACAAAAATGCTGGAGAAACTCAGCGGGTGAGGCAACATCTATGGAGCGAAGGAATAGGCGAAGTTTCAGGTCGAGACCCTTCCCAAGCTGGAAATTTGCTGCTTATTTTCATGTTCATACATTCTAGGAGCAGAATTGGGCCATTCGGCCCATCAAGTCTACTCCGCCATTCAATCATGGCTGATCGATCTTTCCCTCCGAACCCTATTCTCCGGCCTTCTCCCCATAACCCCTGACACCCGTACTGATCAAGAATCTATCTATCTCTACCTTAAAAATATCCATCGACTTGGCCAATCATTCCTGGGATCATTCTCGTAAACCTCCTCTCAAGGGTCTGATACATTGATCATCAGGTCCTTAAGAATTAACCGCCTTCAACCTCAAACTTTATGCGGCACATCGGTGTTCTTCTTCTGCAGAAGGGTCTCGACCTGAAACGTCACCCATCCCTTCTCTCCACAGATGCTGCCTGACCCGCTGAGTTACTCCAGCACTCTGTGAAACGTCACCTATCCATGTTCTCCACAGATGCTGCCTGACCCGCTGAGTTACTCCAGCACTCTGTGAAACGTCACCTATCCATGTTCTCCACAGATGCTGCCTGACCCGCTGAGTTACTCCGGCACAGTGTACTTCTGTGCTTTGTAAGCTATACGGAACCACACTATAAATGATAAGGTAGACCAAAATGCTGGAAAAACTCAGCGGGTGCGGCAGCATCTATGGAGTGAAGGGAATAGGCAACGTTTCGGCCCGAAACCCTTCCGGGTTTCGGCCCGAAACGTTGCCTATTTCCTTCAGTGTTTCGGCCCGAAAGGTTGCCCATTTCCTTCGCTCCACAGATGCTGCCTAACCCGCTGAGTTACTCCAGCACTCTGTGAAACGTCACCTATCCATGTTCTCCACAGATGCTGACCCGCTGAGTTACTCCTCGCCAGTCTTTATCAATTTACTTTGCTGAATTCCACAATGATCTCAATCCTCAGACAAACAGCTGTTTCTGGCAATTTCAGAAGCCTCTTCCTTGACTGTAATACTATCTTGACATTTCATCAGCCACAGATGAATCACGTTTCCATCTGGGTATCTGGGCCTTAAAAGGAATATATTTATTTTGCAATTTCTTGTGCATTGTTTCTTCATTACCTTCCCCCCCCATCATACCCCTGTAGTTTTCCACGTAACCACAAAAAAACTCTCCTCTCAGCAGACAAAAGTGCTGGAGAAACTCAGCGGGTGAGGCAGCATCTATGGAGCGAAGGAAATAGGCTGTGAGGGCCCGAGTCCTCTCAGGCCCTCACAGTCACTCTTATTCAGATTGAAGATCTTGGCTTCATATTACACTGTAAAACTATCAAACCCAATATAAATGTTTAATTATGTTATGGCCACTCTTGCTATAGGCCCTCTGGCAACTACATAGCTGTGGAGGCTAGTTTGGTTATTGTTATGGCGGAGATTGTCAGATTCTTCATTAGTACGGGTGTCAGAGGTTACGGGCAGAAGGTAGGAGCATGGGTGAGTTGGGAGAGATGGATCAGCCATGACTGAATGACAGGGTAGACTTGATGGGCCGCATGGCCTAATTCTCCATCTATGACATATGCAATTATTATCATTTAACATAGATAGGCACAAAGTGATGGAGTATCTCAATGGGTCAGGCAGCATCAATGGAGACCCTTCTTTGGGACCCTTCTTCAGACTGATTGTGTGTGACAAGGGTGCGGGGGGCACTGAACAAGACCAGGACAAAGCAGGGCCGGCAAAAGATGACCTTAGGCAGGGAGGTTCCCCGACAGACCAATTATCATTTAAAATGTTCCTCATAGAAAAAGCAAGGTCAAAAGTGGCCTTTTCCTCTGTTAGATCCTCAACAAAATACCAAGAAAGATCACGGTCACCCAGATAGATTCCATGAATTTATCTTTAGTTTAGACACAAAACAGTCCCTTTTGGCCCACGGAATCCACAAGACCCGATTATCCGTTCACTCGGAGACTTGACTACCCATTAGACTTGATTAGTACAGGAGTCAGGGGTTATGCGGAGAAGGCAGGAGAACGGGGTTAGGGGGGAGAAATAGATCAGCCATGATTGAATGGCGGAGTAGACTAGATGGGCCGAATGGCCTAATTCTGCTCCTATATGAACATCTGTGCTTGGTGCCCGCGTGTCTGCACCCGCGCATGCACTCACCTGCACGGCCCGCAGGATGCCTGCGCTCCTGTCCCGGATGTCTGCAAAGGGGCAGCTGCGGGAGAGGCGCAGGAGCAGCAGCAAGAGTGGCTGCAACTCAACCTTGCGCTTCCTCCTGCTCCAGGCAGCCGCGCACCGCCCGTGCAGCGCTGTCCATGGCCGCCGCCCTGCTCTCCCGTTGACGGCTCTGCAGCAGCTCGGCGCATTTCCTCAGCTCACATGCGGCCGGGACCTGGGGCACCAGTGCAGCTCCACCGCAACCCTGGCCCTCCTCCTCCTGCTCCATCGCAGCTCAATCAGCAGCCAGACCTCATCGGAAACTGCGGCAGAAACAAGAAACCTTAATGTTGCCCAAAGTCACAAGGATGTTTCAATAAACAACAGACAATAGGTGCAGGAGTAGGCCATTCGGCCCTTCGTGTCAGCACCGCCATTCAATGTGATCATGACTGATCATCCACAATCAGTACCCCGTTCATTTGTGGCATTGTTTCACTGCCACAAATGACACAAATGAGCAATGGCATTCTTACTTGCAGAGGCACCATGGCCGGTAAACACTATACTATAGATTAGAAGCTCATAAAAAATAAAAAAAACTAATAACCACAACCAAGCCCAAAGGCAATAGTGCAACCTAAAGCAGGGCCGAGTTTGGAGCTTAGTTTGGTCATGCTATGCGGACAGGAGAGGTTTGGAGGGATATGGGCCAAACGCAGGCAGGTGGGACTACAGTGTCAGGGTTATGGGAGAAGGCAGGAGAATTGGGGTTAGGAGGGAGAGATAGATCAGCCATGATTGAATGGCAGAGTAGACTTGATGGTCTGAATGGCTAAATTCTACTCCTATTCCTTAATGACCAGTGAAAGATGGGACATGTTGGTCAGAAGATAGACACCAGCATCTATCTATCTGCAGTTCCTTCCTACACACTCCATGGCATCTTGGTGAGCATGGGCAAGTTGGGCCGAAGGGCCTGTTTCCTCACTGTATGGCTCTGCTGAGTCTGTAGTGTTCAAGGGAGGAAACTGCTCGTGATCCCGGGCTTTAGTTTCCAGGCTCCTATGACTGCTGCAAGTAAGATTTCCATTGCACCGTACATGATGCTAAAATGTTGCATTCACGCCTTACACCACGACTGTGATGTTGCATTAATGTGTCAGAACCCTTACGATGCGACAGAAATCTAGCACACAACCCATCCACACATCTAAAGAGTTGCATTAGAGCCTTCGATAGGTCTGAGATGCTGCATTAATGCCAGAAACAACGCATTACACTGCAGCTTTAGCTCCCTCTCTACCCCAGAGAGGGAGAGAGAGAAGACAATAGACAATAGGTGCAGGAGTAGGCCATTCGGCCCTTCGAGCCTGCACCGCCATTCAATATGATCATGGCTGATCATCCAACTCAGTATCCCGTACCTGCCTTCTCTCCATACCCCCTGATCCCTTTAGCCACAAGGGCCACATCTAACTCCCTCTTAATATAGCCAATGAACTGGCCTCGACTACCCTCTGTGGCAGAGAGTTCCAGAGATTCACCACTCTCTGTGTGAAAAAAGTTCTTCTCATCTCGGTTTTAAGGATTTCCCCCTTATCCTTAAGCTGTGACCCCTTGTCCTGGACTTCCCCAACATCGGGAGCAATCTTCCTGCATCTAGCCTGTCCAACCCCTTAAGATTTTGTAAGTTTCTATAAGATCCCCTCTCAATCTCCTAAATTCTAGAGAGTATAAACCAAGTCTATCCAGTCTTTCTTCATAAGACAGTCCTGACATCCAGAATCAGTCTGGTGAACCTTCTCTGCACTCCCTCTATGGCAATAATGTCCTTCCTCGGATTTGGAGACCAAAACTGTACGCAATACTCCAGGTGTGGTCTCACCAAGACCCTGTACAACTGCAGTAGAACCTCCTGCTCCTATACTCAAATCCTTTTGCTATGAAAGCTAACATACCATTCGCTTTCTTCACTGCCTGCTGCACCTGCATGCCTACTTTCAATGACTGGTGTACCATGACACCCAGGTCTCGCTGCATCTCCCCTTTTCCTAGTCGGCCACCATTTAGATAATAGTCTGCTTTCCTGTTTTTGCCACCAAAATGGATAACCTCACATTTATCCACATTATACTGCATCTGCCAAACATTTGCCCACTCACCCAGCCTATCCAAGTCACCTTGCAGTCTCCGAGTAGGCCATTTGGCCCTTCGAGCCAGCACCGCCATTCAATGTGATCATGGCTGATCATCCCCAATCAGTACCCCGTTCCTGCCTTTTCCCCCATATCCCCTGACCCCGCAATCTTTAAGAGCCCTATCATGATCTCTCTGAAAGCATCCAGGAACCCGCCTCCACCACCCTCTGAGGCAGAGAATTCCACAGACTAAAGGGGGGAGAAGGGGGAGAGAGAAGGGGGAGGAGGAGAGAGGGATGAGAGAGAGAAAAGGGGTGAGGGGAGAGATGGAGGAGGGGGAAGAGAGGGGGGGAGAGAGAGAGGGAGAGAGAGTGGGGGTGAGAGAGAGAGAAAAGGGGTGAGGGGGAGAGATGGAGGGGGGGGAGCGAGGGGGGGAGAGAGAGAGGGGGGGGGAGAGAGAGGGGGGGAGAGAGAGAGAGGGGGGGAGAGGGCAAGATGTAGGGTTACCGGCGCTGCTGGGGAATCCTCGACCACTGGACATGAAGTTGCAACAAACGCAACTCACCGCCCCAGCTGATGCAACTTTTTTGATACAGTTTCGCCGCTGCGCATGTCCGCTCGCCGCGGGCGCGGGAGGGGGGTTCTGGGAGTTGTAGTTTAGCTCTAACCCGCATGCGCGGTGACGGCCGCGTAGCCCCGCAACTGGAACTACAACTCCCGGCAGGCACCGCGCCGCCCACACATCCCCCCCCCCCCCACCCGCGTCTTAAAGGGGCCGTCCCGCGCCGGCTGCACCAATTGCAACTCAAGCGGCTGTGAAGGTTAAGCGAGTTAAGGGGCGAAAGGTGGCTGAGAATTAATTGCAGCACTGTTAGCAATGCAACCAGGTCACTCACTGGGCCTCCAGTCACACTCCACAGTATGATAACAAATTAGAGGTTGCACCAAGTAGTAGAACAAGACCATAAGACATCTGAGCAGAATGAGGCCATTCAGCCCATCAAGTCTAGTCAAGAGTGTTTTATTGTCATATGCTCCGGATGGGACAATGAAATTCTTACTTACTGCAGCACAACAGAATATGTGAATATGTAAACATTGTATATAACGGGGGAAGAGAAAAATAGTTGAATAAATAACAAATATAATGCAGTAATAATAGTCTATTGCAGTTCAGAGCTTATTTGTTGTCGTGTTTAACAGCCTGATGGCTGTAGGGAAGAAGCTGTTCCTGAACCTGGACGTTACAGTTTTCAGGCTCCTGTACTTCTTCCTGATGGCAATGGTGAAATGAATGTGTGGCCAGGATGGTGTGGGTCTCTGATGATGTTGGCTGTCTTTTGGAGGCAGCAACTTCGATGATCCCTTCAAATCATTCTCGTAAACCTCCATTGGACCATCTCCAGAGCCAGCACACCTTCCTCAGATATGGGGCCCAAAACTGCTCACAAATGCTGGAGAAACACAGCGAGTGAGGCAGCATCTATGGAGCGAAGGATTAGGTGACGTTTCGGGTCAAGACCCTTCAGGCTGAAATTCTTTGTGAAACTCTTTGCTTGCGTATACAAGGTATACAAATAATCACCACATAAAGGGCATTGACACAGTTACAAAGTACCCCTGCGCCATGCCCTCCTCTATTCTCCCCCCCTCCCCCTCCCCCTTCTCACTGCAGCCCCCCCACACCAGGTACTCTCCAGAGATGCTGCCTGTCCGCTGAGCATCTGCAGTTCCTTCCTACTCCGTTGCCCATTGTTCTTCCCCCTCCCTCGCAGATCGAGGAGTTGCAAATTGTGAAGCCAGAGGAAGGAATGTAGGGGAGGGGTGAAATGTGTGAGCCCAAGTTGGGGGGGGGGGGGGAGGTTACTCCAGCACTTTGTGTCCTTTTGGGAGATGAGGAAACACTTTTTCTCACAGAGAGTGTGAGTCTGTGGAATTCTCTGCCTCAGAGGGTGGTGGAGCAGGTTCTCTGGATGCTTTCAAGAGAGAGCTAGATAGGGCTCATAAAAATAGCAGAGTCAGGGATATGCGGAGAAGGCAGGAACGGGGTACTGATTGGGGATGATCAGCCATGATCACATTGAATGGTGGTGCTGGCTCGAAGGGCCGAATGGCCTACTCCTGCACCTATTGTCTATTGTCTATTAAACCGGCATCTGAAGTTCCTTGTTTCTATGAGATAGAAAGAAGGGTCTCGACCTGAAATGTCTGTCCATTCCCTCCACAGTTGCTGCCTGACCCGCTGGGTTACTACAGCACTTGGATGGGTGCTCAAGATCCCGTTCTGATTTATTTTCAGTCTGATTTGTGATTTTTGGTTTGTGATTTCTGTGGCCAATATCTCCACAAAACAGGTGTCAGGGTTAGGGGAGAAGGCAGGAGAATGGGGTTGAGATGGAGAGATAGATCAGCCAGCTTGAACGGTGGAGTAGACCTGATGGGCCGAATGGCCTAATTCTGCTCCTATCACCTGTGAACATAAACTTATGAACTTTGTGAAGCAGAATTGCATTCATTTCCTTTTGGCAAGAGAAATAATTCATAAGTGAATTTTTAAAATAATTTCCAGCAGCTTAACTTGATTCTCAGTAAAAGTCTTTTTTTTTTTAAGGAAGCTAAAATCCAATTGTCACAATTTCCCATCTGTGATAGATCAGATTCTAATTCCTGCATAAAGGTTTAAATGAAACCTTTTCCCAAGCTCCATAGGAAATGTTGACCTATTTCAAACAATTATTCTGGTGTTTTTGTGCTCCGAGTTGCAAATACTTTGCATTGTGTAACTTCTGCAAAGCAACCTTGCCGAGGCTCTCAGCATCGACTTCTGGGTTGGTTTGTTTTGCTTCAGATTCCGTTGAATAAGGTCACTGTCGGGATGAAAACACGGAAAGGTCTTCAAGCTGGGTAGACAAAAGTGCTGGAGAAACTCAGCGGGTGCAGCAGCATCTATGGAGCGAAGGAAATAGGCAACGTTTCGTCCCGAAACCCTTAAGGAAATAGGCAACATTTCGGCCCGAAACCCTGAAGGAAATAGGCAACGTTTCGGGCCGAAACCCGTAAGGGTTTCGTCCCGAAACGTTGCCTATTTCCTTTGCTCCATAGATGCTGCTCCACCCGCTGTGTTCCTCCAGCACTTTGTCCACCTTCGATTTTCCAGCATCTGCAGTTCCCTTCTTAAACACAAGGTCTTCAAGCTGGCAGCCAAGGATTCTGTCCCCAGTTTGTTTATCCAACTCCACGTGTGGCGAATGTAGCAGAAACGTTACTGAGCTCTTCATCTCGAACCTGAGCCAATAATGCTGGGGAACATACACATAGGACACAGCACAAGAACAGGTTGTTGTGTCTATGTAAGACTGTCCTTACGGTCACCTCAAGAGGGCTCTGCCCCAATATGCAAAGATCCTAGAGGAGCATTAAAAAATGGCGGCCGTGACGTTCCGTAACGGACTACACGTCAGTCCATTGGATTTCGGAGGAGTGGTCTATCTTCCTCCTCTAGTGTCTTTGCCTATATGTATGTTTTTCTCGGAATCAGTCACGCAGCCATGTTGGCAGGAATAAACCACTTACTGACACGTTGCTATCCGTCAAACACTACACAGGCCCTTCGGCCACAATGTCTGTGCCGACCATGATGCTGAGACCAACTCTTGTGTGCCTGCACGTGATCCGTGTCCATCCATTCCTGCATGTCCATGCGTCTATCCAAACGCCTCCTAAGCACCACTATCGTATCTGCCTCCACCACCACCCCTGGCAGCCCGTTCCAGGCACCCACCACCCTCTGTGTAAAAAAAAACTGCCCGCACATCTCTATTTAATGTTGCCTCTCTGACCATAAGCGAGGAGGCTGACTGGACTTTGGTTCCTTCCCTCACAGTGGGGAACTTTGGAGCCGCTGTGGGGATGTTGTGTCGTGTTTTGTGCTTTTTAAAACTTTTTTTAAATTTATTTTTTATTTTTTATGACTGTTAGGTAAAATCCATTTCGTTGTCTCTTATGAGATAATGACAATAAATTGAATCCAATCCAATCCAAATAAAGCCGTAACTCAGCGGAACAGGCAGCATCTCTGGAGAGAAGGAATGGGTGACGTTTCGGGTCGAGGCCTTTCTTCAGTACATATTTACTTTTTTGTGTGTGTGTGTGTGTGTGTGTGTATCCGTGTGTGTGTGTGTATCCGTGTGCGTGTGTGTGTGTGTGTGTATCCGTGTGCGTGTGTGTGTGTGTGTGTGTGTATCCGTGTGCGTGTGTGTGTGCGTGTGTGTGTGTGTGTGTGTGAGAGAGAGAGAGAGAGAGAGTGTGTGATGTTTAGTGCAAGACAACGTCCAGTAAAGTTCCATTAAAGAGTCGAGGGCCTCCAATGAGGTAGATGGGTCAGGATTATAGACAATAGACAATAGGTGCAGGAGTAGGCCATTCGGCCCTTCGAGCCAGCACCGCCATTCAATGTGATCATGGCTGATCATATTGCTCTCCAGTTGGTGATAGGACGGTTCAGTTGCCTGATAACAGCTGGGAAGAAACGGTCCCTGAATCTGGAGGTGAATTAGAATTATATTAGGTTATAGTTATATTAGAAAGTGAGTTATTATTTGTTGGCTTTGACCAGCGAGACAGAACTGGGGAATTCTCGAGGACAAGGGTAATTTTATTTGTAAATTCTGCTGTTGGTTGAGAATATCAGATACTTAGAGCTGGAATGTTCACAAGGTCATAAGTGATAGGAGCAGAATGAGGCCATTTGGCCCATCGAGTCTACTCTGCCATTCAATCATGGCTGATCTATCTCTCCCTCTCACCTCATTTTCCTGCCTTCTCCCCATAACCCCTGACACCCGTATTAGTGAAGAATCTATCTATCTCTGTCAAAATATCCATTGACTTGGCCTCCACAGCCATCTGTGGCAATGAATTCCACAGATTCACCACCCTCTGACTAAAGAAATTCCTCCTTCCTAAAGGATCGTCCTTTAATTCTGAGGCTGTGCCCTCTGGTCCTAGACTCTCCACTAGTGGAAACATCCTCTCCACATCCACTCTATCCAGGTTTGTTTGGCCTGCCATCGGACCCACACTTGATGCAAGTCCTGACGGGTCAGATAACTGCAGCAGGTAACGCTGGAGAAAGCCGAATGTGAAACTCCTCGTGGCAAATCTGCTCCCGACACAAAGAAGCAGCTGACGGGCGTCAGTTCATTGTTGTCACGTGTACCGAGATGTAGTGACAAGCATTGTTTGCACACTCTCCGATCAAACATGGTGGCGCAGCGGTAGAGTTGCTGCCTCACAGCGCCAGAGACCCGGGTTCGATCCTGACAATGGGTGCTGTCTGTACGGAGTTTGTACGTTCTCTAACCGAGGTCAGGATCGAACCCGCGCCACCGTGGCGTCCACTTGGATCGACAAAGGAAGACACAAAACAATCAAATGTTTTTAAAACAACAATATGCATCTGAAGTGTTAAAGAAGGAACTGCAGATGCTGAAAATCAAAGGTACACAAAAATGCTGGAGAAACTCAGCGGTGCAGCAGCATCTATGGAGCGAAGGAAATAGGCAACGTTTCGGGCCGTGAGGGTTTCGGCCCGAAACGTTGCCTATTTCCAGAAGTGTTTCGGGCCGAAACGTTGCCTATTTCCTTCGCTCCATAGATGCTGCTTTGAGTCTGAGAAGGGTTTCGGCCGAAACGTTGCCTGTTTCCTTCGCTCCATAGATGCTGCTGCACCCGCTGAGTTTCTCCAGCATTTTTGTGTACCGCTGAAGTGTAACAGTTGTGTGGCCCTGCTAGGTGCAACAGAGTTAGCTTCACAGAGGCAGAGGGAGGTGGCAAAGTGGAACAACACTGACTCCTACTGGACACAGCCTGCAGCTACAAGTGCACCTGATCTGAATCAATCAGTTCAATGATTCTTCATTGCCACATGTACCCGGTTACGGTGCAACGCTTCGGAAATTTTGGGGAGTGCCAATCCACCGTTTTCTTTAGGTTTACATAAATGTCGTTTAAGAATTCTATGAGTTTTATAATCCCAGATAAAGTTTGTAATCACAGAGTCAAATTTTTTTTTAAAGCTTTTAGGGAGATAAATCGGTATTGATTAGATACACAGATACATAGAAAATAGGTGCAGGAGTAGGCCATTCGGCCCTTCGAGCCTGCACCGCCATTCAATATGATCATGGCTGATCATCCAACTCAGTATCCCGTACCTGCCTTCTCTCCATACCCCCTGATCCCCTTAGCCACAAGGGCCACATCTAACTCCCTCTTAAATATAGCCAATGAACTGGCCTCAACTACCCTCTGTGGCAGAGAGTTCCAGAGATTCACCACTCTCTGTGTGAAAAAGTTTTTCCTCATCTCGGTCTTAAAGGATTTCCCCCTTATCCTTAAGCTGTGACCCCTTGTCCTGGACTTCCCCAACATCGGGAACAATCTTCCTGCATCTAGCCTGTCCAACCCCATAAGAATTTTGTACGTTTCTATAAAATCCCCTCTCAATCTCCTAAATTCTAGCGAGTATAAGCCAAGTCTATCCAGTGAAATAGGTAAAGGAGTTGTGGAAGGAAAGTCATCTTTACAGCATTTACTCTACCTATAAGGGAAATCGGGAGTGTTTTCCAAAATTAAATAAGGGCATTTAGTTTAGTAATTAATGGTGGAAAATTTGCTTGGAATAGAGAGGTGTATTTTCTAGTCACGTAGATTCCAAGGTATTTACATTTTTCAGTGGCAATCCCAAAGGGAAATTTTAGGAAATGTGAGCTTTTATTGAGCTTTTATTCCAATTTATTCTACATCCTGAGAAGGAATCAAATTGTTCTATGAGGTTTAATATATTTGGGATACTGACTTGAGAGTTGGTAATATATAAAAGTACATCGTCTGCAAATAACAAAATCTTGTTATTGGTATGTTTAGTGTTATAACCATGTGTATTTTATATGTAGCACCTGCCTCAACTACCTCCCCCACGGTCGATGAGAGAGTGGACAACCTCTGTGGGGGGGGACAATGGAGGAGCCGGCGTGGGGGGGGGAGGGTGGAGAATGATGGACAATGAGGGGGGGGGGACAAAGGACACATAGGGAGCCAGCGGGCTTTGTAACTATGTCAGCGCCGTAGGTTGCCGCTATTTGTATCCATCGTGTACGCAAGTAAAGAATCGCACTGTGCCTAGTCAATAGAGTATTCCTATTCCTATCCTCCGGCAGCTCGTCTCATGTTGGGGCCAAAGCAGTTACAAGAATACTGAAAGGCCTGGATGGAGTGGATGTGGAGAGGATGCAGCCTGAATTACTCCACAGACGCTGCCTGAATTACTCCAGTACTGTCCTGTTTGCAAGATGCATACATCAACTGAAATGCCTGTGTTATAGGCCTGGGTAGAGTGGATGTGGGGAGTATGTTTCCAATAGTGTGGGAGAGTCTAGGACCAGAGGGCACAGCCTCAGAATTAAAGGACGTTCCTTTAGGAAGGGGATGAGGAGGAATTTCTTTACTCAGTCAGAGGGTGGTGAATCTGTGGAATTCATTGCCACAGACGGCTGTGGAGGCCAAGCCAGTGGATACTTTTAAGGCAGAGATCGACAGATTCTTGATTAGAGCGGGTGTCAGAGGTTATGGGGAGAAGGCAGGAGAACGGGGTTGGGAGGGAGATAGATCAGCCATGATTGAATGGCAGAGTAGACAATGGGCCAAATGGCCTAATTCTGCTCCGATCACATGAATTTATGAGATCAGAGTAATCAGAAAGGCAATTAAATATTTGTGTAGGAAAGAACTGCAGGTGCTGGTTTGAATCGAAGGTAGACACAAAATGCTGGAGTAACTCAGCGGGACAGGCAGCATCTCTGGAGAGAGGGAGATGCAGCTGAGATACTCCAGCATTTTGTGTCTACCTTCAAAATAAAGAGTAATCAGAAATAAGGATGTTGGCTTCAGAGCAGACCGAGGCATTGTGCGGGGAAGTCATGACACACTCAGCTGACCCGCTGAGTTCCTCCAGCACTGTAGGTCGACAAAAATGCTGGAGAAACTCAGCGGGTGAGGCAGCATCTATGGAGCGAAGGAAATAGGCAACGTTTCGGGTCGAGACTCGAGACCCCCACATAAAGTGACCCCCGCTGAAATCAAATTACTTGCCCCGCCAGAGTTTATTTCCAGCCTAATCACCCCCCCCCCTTGGACAACCCAGTCTTGCAGGAGAAAGGACACAGCACCCTTGAACAACAAAATATCATTTATTGAAAATCATAAAACATCACTCAGGAAGTTAATACTAGTCTTCGCTGCCGCCCATCGCACGAACCCGTCCCGATCGCTGGCAATATCGTGGAGCAACATTGTTCCTGCCATTTCCAGAGGGAATTAGAGTACAGCAGTCATGGACAAAGTGGCCAACAGCTTTACACATGGACAGATTCAACCTGGATCTGCAACCGTGAACTTCGCCACAAGACAAGAAAACACAACACAAGAGTTGATTAGGTGGAAGGGAACGAGGAGTCAATAGGAGGATGAGCAGTGAGCTTCGGAGAGCAGGAGGAAGAGGATGAAGTCTGATTTTATGGAGGTGTACAGGAAAACGAGAGGAATAGATCGAGTAGACGAGTCTTTTTGCCAGAGTAGAGGAATCGAGAATCAGAGGACATAGGGTTTAAGGGGGAGGGGGAAAAGATTTAATTGGAACCCCAGGGGCAACTTTTTTCATACAAAGGGTGGTGGGCATAATGGATGGAGCTGCCAGAGGAGGTAGTTGAGGCAGTTTCTATCACAACTTTTAAGAGACATTTAGACAGGTACAAGTGTAGAGGGATATGGGCCAAACGCAGGCAGCTGGTACTAGTGTAGATGGGGCATGTTGGTGGGTGTGGGCAAATTGGGCCGAAGGTCCCGTTTCCTCGCTGTGTCACTCTATGACTAAGTGGATTACCTCAATGCATGCGTTCACACAATAAGTGGAACATCAGCACGGTGGCGCAGCGGTAGAGCTGCTGCCTCACGGCGCCAGAGACCCGGGTTCCAACCGGACTACCGCCGCTGTCTGTACGGAGTTAGTACCTTCTCCTCATGACCTGCGTTGCCTGTGAAGATCCAAAGATCTTCGATTTCCTCCCACACGTGCAGGTTTGTTGGGCTTGGTACAAAATGTAACACTGTCCCTAGCGTGCGCGTGGTGCGCGTGAGCGGTGTTGTTAATTTGCGGGGATCGCTGGTTGGCGCGGACTTGGTGGGCCGAAGGGCCTGTTTCCACGCTGTATCTCTAAACTAAACTCCAGCAACTACGGGATATCGAGAGAACCAAGGGATCTACGAGCGAGATGCAAGGCCCCAATCACCACACCCACACATACATACATACATACACGCATGCTTCATCACAAATACTACCACCCGCAACAAGATGCTATTGTGTCTGGTAGTACTACCGGCACCAAAGGGTGGCGCAGTTCTTGACCAAAGAATCGTGAATGCAAAGTTACATTTTGTCAGTGTTTAAGAAGGAACTGCAGATGCTGGAAAATCGAAGGTAGACAAAAATGCTGGAGAAACTCAGCGGGTGCAGCAGCATCTATGGAGCGAAGGAAATAGGCAACGTTTCGGGACGAAACCCTTCAGGAAGGAAATAGGTAACGTTTTGGGCCGAAACCCTTCAGGAAGGAAATAGGCAACGTTTCGGGCCGAAACCCTTCAGGAAGGAAATAGGCAACGTTTCGGGCCGAAACCCTTCAGGAAGGAAATAGGTAACGTTTCGGGCCGAAACCCTTCAGGAAGGAAATAGGCAACGTTTCGGGCCGAAACCCTTCAGGAAGGAAATAGGTAACGTTTCGGGCCGAAACCCTTTCGGGTTTCGTCCCGAAACGTTGCCTATTTCCTTCGCTCCATAGATGCTGCTGCACCCGCTGAGTCTACCTTACATTTTGTCAATATGCTGATCTAGTATACTCAAGGGGAATCGAATGAATGCGATTTACTTTCAAAATGGACGGCTGAGTTAAGGTTCAGCTGTCAGTAAGCAGTGGACGGCACGGCGGTAGGGTTGCTGCCTCACAGCGCCAGAGACCCGGGTTCGATCCTGACCACGGGTGCTGTCTGTGCGGAGTTTGTACGTTCTCCCAGTGACCTGCGTGGGCTTTCTCCGGGCGCTCCGGTTTCCTCCCACACTCCAAAAGACAGACAGGTTGTAGGCTAACTGGCTTGGTATAATTGTAAATTGTCCCCAGTGTGTGTAGGGTAGTGCGTTAGTTGGCAGGGATCACTGGTCACTGGTCGGCACGGATTCGGTGCTTGTATCTCTAAACTAAACAAAATTTGGGATTGATTCAAATTGAATGCTGTCTAATTACAGCAACTTATCAAACAACTCTCCTTCTGAACTGTTGCGTTGCTATGGAATGGAGAGAGAGGGAGAGAGAGGGGGAGAGAGAGGGAGAGAGAGGGAGAGGGAGAGAGAGAACAAAGTACCTCCACCAGTTATCATTTGAGGGCTGGAGCAGCATGCAGCTTTGACCAATGTGAGGATGAAGCAATGAAGAGTGTTTACATTCACCTGGGGCTGAGTGAGCAGGTCCAGTGGAGCATCAGTTACTTGGGTGGGCGAGGTGGGAAGAGAAGAGAGCATTGGAATGTCAGTAGTCTTCAATAACTCAACCACAGCACAAATGGACCATTAAACCGTCGCAAGACCAAGCAGTGCTTCCATTGTCCCACTAGTGGGAGAGATTTCACAACACTCTGAGTTGAGCAATACGTTTTAATTAAATACACCAGGCGTCTAAAATATTTCAGTCACTTGAAAGCCCTGGATAGAAGGGGATGCGGAGAGGATGTTTCCACTAGTGGGAGAGTCAAGGACCAGAGGTCACACACAGCCTCAGAATAAAAGGACGTACCTTTAGGAAGGAGATGAGGAAGAATGTCTTTAACCAGAGGGTGGTGGATCTGTGGAATTCATTGTCCCAGAAGGTCAAAGTTAATGGATATTTTTAAGGTGGAGATCGACTGATTCTTGATTAGTACGGGTGTCAGGGGTTTCGGGGAGAAGGCAGGAGAATGGGGTTGAGGAGGAGAGATAGATCAGCCATGATTGAACAGTGGAGTAGACTTGATGGGCTAAATGGCCTTATTCTGCTATTAATACTTATGAACCTATAATGTGCACAGGAGATGCTTAGTGGAGCTTGCTAGCTTGTACCAGACCATTCCAAATGGTCTTCCAAATGGGCCATGCTAGATGGAACTAATCCGACATTGGACAATGGGACAAATCTTGTCGCCTTGACTTCTCTGGAAGAGATACCTTTGTGAAAGTTTCAGGAGCCAATACATTTACAGCATCACCACAAGTTATTGGGATTCATAATTAATTCGTTAAAACTCGATTGGATTTTAACCGAAGAAAAGTAATCAAAGGAACAAGAGTCAACATATAAAAACGCTGCATTTTATGGGGTTAGGCCCAATAGTTAAGTCGAGCCATTACTGGATGTTCTTGTACAAGGGTCCAGGTGCATATTCGCAGTAGTGCTCTTGAGAACCAACGCAAAGACTAGTCACCAGCGTTCTCTTGCAATGGTCACCAGTTACATTCACCGTGTCAAAAGCCAAAGAGGCCATCACTCCCGTGAAACGCTGCACAAATGTGACATTAGTGTGGAGAACTTCACATTAAGTGTTTGCAGTTTTGCACTTTCTGTTTGGCCGCTTCAAACATTGCCTCCGTCTTTAGATCAGATCCTATTCCAATAGAACACAGGAGTTGTTTTTTTTTAATTTGCAAACAAACTTATCATTGCAGTTGAACAGTAGAGGTAATTCTGAGGGTTTGACAAACAGCACCTGCAATTCAAGCTCTTTATACAGATGAGGGGAACTTGTTTCACACAGAGGGTGGTGGGTGTATGGAACAAGCTGCCAGAGGAGGTAGTTGAGGCTGGGACTATCCCAAAGTTGAAGAATCAGTTAGACAGGTACATGGATAGGACAGGTTTACAGGGATATGGGCCAAATGCAGGCAGGTGGGACTAGTGTAGATGGGGCATGTTGGCCAGTGCAGGCATGTTGGGCTGAAGGGCCTGTTTCCACACTGTATCACTCTAGACTTCAACACAGCATAGTGGAAGCTGCAACATTCGCAATGCAACAATTTTTACACATTTTGGGAAACATAGTGTAGACTATGAAACGTCAGACACAGGACTCCAACCAGTGATGCAGGGAACTCAAGCTGATCAAATTCCACCTTGGTAGACCGTCAGTCTGAAGAAGGGTCTCGTCCCGAAACGTCACCCATTCCTTCTCTCCAGAGATGCTGCCTGTCCCGCTGAGTTACTCCAGCATTTTATGTCTATCTTTGGTAGATTACAGTTCACTTCATTAAATGAATGTTACAATAAATATCACTCAACATGTTCTTAGGGAGAACATGGATAGGTGACCTGCGTGGGTCTTTAGTATAGCTTATTGTCACGTGTATCGAGGTACAGTGAAAAGCTTTTGTTGCGTGCTAACCAGTCAGCGGAAAGGCAATACATGATTACAATCGAGCCGTCCACAGTGGACAGATACAGGGTAAAAGGGAACAATGTTTAGTGCAAGGTAAAGTCAGGACCATTCAGTCTCATCAGCCAGTTTAGGGTCAACCATCTGTTTGTGGGTCTGGGGTTAGAACATAAACAGGGCAGGTAACAGCAGGTAGTGCGGCACGGTGGCGCAGCGGTAGAGTTGCTGCCTCACAGCGCTGGAGACCCGGGTTCAATCCTTACTACGAGTGCTGTCAGCACAGAGTTTGTACGTTCTCCCCGTGACCTGCGTGGGTTTTCTCCGGGTGCTCCGGTTCCCCCCTCCCCCCCCACACTCCAAAGACGTGCAGGTTTGCAGGTTAACTACCTCCAGTAAAAGTATAAATTGTCCCCAGTGTGTGGAATAAAGAGTAAGCCATTTAGAACGGAGACAAGGAAACACTTTTTCTCACAGAGAGTGGTGAGTCTGTGGAATTCTCTGCCTCAGAGGGCGGTGGAGGCGGGTTCTCTGGATGCTTTCAAGAGAGAGCTAGATAGGGCCACTGTATTAGGGATAGGCATTCCTTCCCTCCAGAGATGCTGCCTGTCCCGCTGAGTTACTCCAACATTTTGTGCCCATCTTCGGTGTAACGATGAGATAGATAGAGCTCTAGGGGCTAGTGGAGTCAAGGGATATGGGGAGAAGGCAGGCATGGGGTATTGATAGGGGACGATCAGCCATGATCACAATGAATGGCGGTGCTGGCTCGAAGGGCCGAATGGCCTCCTCCTGCACCTATTTTCTATGTTTCTATGTTTCAATGTTAAACCAGCATCTGCAGTTCCTTCCGATACTTTATTAGGGATTCCACCATTCCAGAGAGAGGTCGATATAAACTGTGTCCTGGCTGAATCCCAGAATCTGGATAAAACCCTGACTGGAGGAAATGATGCTCTCAGCTAAAAATCACAAACGTTTGAATCAGGAGGGGGGGGGGGGGGGGGCAGCCTCATTATAATGCTGCCTCTCTGAACACAGTCAATTAATGCTCGAAATAAAGTCTAGTCTGTAGACGACAGAGAACTTGGTCAAAGCTGAGTATTAAACGCTGCGTTGAGCAGGTTTACAGCTGGCATTGTGTGATGTACGTCTGTGGAATTCTCTGCCTCAGAGGGCGGTGGAGGCAGGTCCTCTGGATGCTTCAAGAGAGAGCTAGATAGGGCTCTTAAAAATAGCGGAGTCAGGGGATATGGGGAGAAGGCAGGAACGAGGTACTGATTGGGGATGATCAGCCATGATCACATTGAATGGCGGTGCTGGCTCGAAGGGCCAAATGGCCTACTCCTGCACCTATTGTCTATTGTCTAATGTGACTCTGAGTGTGGGGCAGTGGGGACAGATATCTGGTCTTTTTCAACTTTATCCTGGTTATCCCCATTCCTAATTCTTAGGATTGGACAAACAGCATCTGTTTCAGTATAACAAGCCGAAACGTCGCCTATTTCCTTCGCTCCATAGATGCTGCCTCACCCGCTGAGTTTCTCCAGCACTTTTGTCTACCCAAGCCCTACATATAACATATGATGAGCATTTGACACCGCTGGGCCTGTACTTGCTGGAGTTTAGATGTTTGAGGGGGGTGGGGGGTGGGGACCTCATTGAAACTTACCGAATAGTGAAAGGCTTGGATAGAATGGATGTGGTGAGGATGTTTCCACTGATGGGAGAGTCTAGGACCAGAGGTCACAGACTCAGAATTAAAGGACAGGCTTTTAGAACAGAGATGAGAAGGAATTTCTTTAGCCAGAGGGTGGTGAATCTGTGGAATTCATTGCCACAGACGGCGGTGGAGGCCAAGTCGTGTGACATTTTTAAGGTGGAGATCGATAGATTCTTGATTAGTGCGGGTGTCAGGGGTTATGGGGAGAAGACAGGAGAATGGGGTTGAGATGAAGGATAGATCAGCCATGATTGAATGGCGGAGTAGACTTGGTGGGTCGAATGGCCTAAATTCTGCTCCTAGGACTCGTGACCTTTATCCTGATGCTTTACATGGGAAGGTGACGTGTTGAGGCTCGGAACCTCTCCTGTGCAGAGGGAGGGTGAACGAGAGAGTGAGTTCGTTCCCAACCTCTGGGGCAGGACCTACATCTATGTGAGGAGCTGGTTCGGTGAGACCACAGGCCTTCCCTTGATGGAGATCTAGAGCAAGGCACTTTCACAAGTTTAGTTTAGTTTAGTTCAGAGATGCAGCGTGGAAACAGGTCCCTTTGCCTCACCGAGTCCACGCCGACCAGCGATCACCAGGTTCAGAATAGCTGCTTCCCCACAGCCATCAGGCTATTAAACTTGGCTCGGACAAAACTCTGAACATTAATAGCCCATTATCAGTCATTTGCACATTATCAGTTTATTTATTCATGTGTGTGTATATATTTATATAAGGTATATGGACACACTGATCTGTTTTGTAGTCAATGCCTACTATGTTCTGTTGTGCTGAAGCAAAGCAAGAATCTCATTGTTCTGTCAGGGACACATGACAATAATCTCTCTTGACTTGACTCACACCAGTTCTATGCTATCCCACTTTCCCTATCCACTCCCTACACACTAGGGGCAATTTACAGAGGTCAGAACCCAGGCTACAATGGAGTTGACCTCCCTTTACTTTAGAGACAGTGCAGAAACAAGCCCTTCGGCCCACCGAGTCCGCGCTGACCAGCGATCCCCGCACACTAACACTACCCGACACACACTGGGGACAATTTACAATTTTACAGAAATTTAACCTACAAACCCACACGTCTTTGGATGTGGAGGAAACTGGAGCACCCGGAGAAAACCCACGCGGTCACAGAGAACATGCAAACTCCACACAGACAGCACCAGTGGTCAGGATGGAACCGGGGTCTCCGGTGCTGTGAGGCAGCAGCTCTACCTGCTGCGCACAGTTCAACACTGTAGTCCACAGACCATTACTGAACCATGATTAACACAACTACAAACTCAGGTTGCTCGTCACTTTAAAAGGCTTAAAAGTTCTAAAACTTTTGTTAGGAAACAATGATTAAGAAACTTGTCAATGGTTAATGCAGATGATCAAACTCCCAGTCCGTCACAGCCATGTAAGAACAATCAATTCAAGGCAGATCGTAATAATCATCTTTAAATATGGAGCTTATTAAAAATAAAACAACCTGCCTGCAAATGCATACCACATTAAAAGTTAGAGTGTAAGAATTTAAATGCACAGCAAAACGAAACTGCACCACAAATCATTATCACACAACAGAAGTGATTGTTGTTGGTCATCTGCAAGGCAGGTTAGTTGATTTACAGCAAGCTGATGGTGGAGCCATGCCTTACACAATCTACTGGCCCTCCTCACTGCTGGCAGCATGTAAAGGGTTAAAATAAAACAGAGAGAGACAAATGAAACAGACAGCACATTGCAAAGCGCCACAAACTTCATCAGCGCCACTTACAACAAACACGGCTATCAAACCCCTCGGTATAAATTAAACCTTCTCATGCAGAGAGGACAATTACAAAAATAATCACTGCACACTGCACACCCCCTCCCCCTCCCCCCGACCCCCCCATCTTGTAATAACTCTGTCACATGCCTGTCTGAGCCATTTACGGGTGACAGAGTTTATGGGGAGAAGGCAGGAGAACGGGTTTAGGAGAGATAGATCAGCCATGATTGAATGGCGGAGTAGACTCGATGGGCCGAATGGCCTAATTCTGCTCCTATCACTTATGACCTTATGAACAACTGGCAGATGTTGCAATATTGAGCCAACACAAAGTGTTGGAGGAACTCAGCGAGTCAGGCAGCATCTGTGGAGGGAATTGGCAGGTTATGTTTTTGGTTGGGGCCATTCTTTGGACTGATTGTGGGAGGGGGGTGAGGGGGGTGGGGAGGGGGGTGGGGGGAAGCGGGCCAAAACCTGGTGAGTAATAGGTGGATCAAGCTCCAGCATTAAGAATGGTGCTGTGGCACGGTTTAGTAAGCTGAATAGTCATCAACTATCTCCATGCAGAAATGCAACTGTGTTTCCTGCAGTGTTGACCAAATCCCTTGCTCTTTTATTTCAGTGCACTGGAGCCCTAACGTTGCTGCCACATCTAGTCGACAATGGACACAGAGTGCTGGAGTAACTCAGCGGGTCAGGCAGCATCTGTGGAGAACATGGATAGGTGACGTTTCACAGAGTGCTGGAGTAACTCAGCGGGACAGGCAGCATCTGTGGAGAGAAGGAACGGGTGACGTTTCGGCTCGAGACTCTTCTTCAGACTGATGTCATGGGAGAGGGAGATACTTAGATAAAGTGCCTGTCCCACCAGCATGCGATTGCATGCGTCTAGCGCGACCAAACGTGGTGGCTTGACGCGTACGGCCAGTCCCACTTCCAAGCGCAGAGGCGTATGGAGTTGTGCGGGGCTGGTCCCGACATCATAAACACCAATCACCTGGGCAGGAGGCGGGCCGACTGAATTTGGACGTTGCACAGCGCCGGGCGGTGACGTCATCGCACAACGCCACGTGCAAGGCGTACGCCGTCAAGACGCTGCGTACGACGTCAAGACGCTACGTACGCCCTCAATGTGCCTGTGGGCCTACAGGCCGTTGGCGTGCGAAGATTTCGGACAGTGCGGGATTTTCGGAGCCCCGCGCAATGTCAGGACCAGCCCCGCACAACTCCATACGCCTCCTCGCATGGAAGTGGGACCGGCCCCGTGAGGCCGTACGCCTCAAGCGATCACGTTTGGTGGCGCTAGACGCATGCAATCGCATGCTGGTGGGACAGGCCCTTGACATCGA
>CM075999.1:3153915-3238031 GCA_038087875.1 Malacoraja senta | reverse complement strand
GTCAGGCAGCATCTGTGGAGAACATGGATAGGTGACGTTTCACAGGGTGCTGGAGTAACTCAGCGGGTCAGGCAGCATCTGTGGAGAACATGGATAGGTGACGTTTCACAGAGTGCTGGAGTAACTCAGCGGGTCAGGCAGCATCTGTGGAGAACATGGATAGGTGACGTTTCACAGAGTGCTGGAGTAACTCAGCGGGTCAGGGCAGCATCTGTGGAGCGAAGGAAATGGGCAACCTTTCGGGCCGAAGAAACCCTGAAGGAAATATGCAACGTTTCGGGCCGAAACCCGGAAGGGTTTCGGGCCGAAACGTTACCTATTTCCTTCGCTCCATAGATGCTGCCGCACCCGCTGAGTTTTTCCAGCATTTTGGTCTACCCTTATCATTTATAGTGTGGTTCGTATAGCTTACAAAGCACAGAAGTAAACTGTCGCAGAGTAACTCAGCGGGTCAGGCAGCATCTGTGGAGAACATGGATAGGTGACGTTTCACAGAGTGCTGGAGTAAACTCAGTGGGTCAGGCAGCATCCTCTGGGGAACATGGATAGGTGACGTTTTGGGTCGGGACCCTCTTCAGAGATCGAAAGCCAAAACATCACCGATTCACATTCTCCAGACCCCTAAGAAGGGTCCTTTTCCCTTTTTGTCCAGCTGTCTGACCCGCTGAGTTACCCCAGCCCCCAAATCTACCCATTCCCTCGCGCCCCCCTGCCCCCGCTGCCCCCCTCCCCCCGCCCCCGCGTTTGGGGACAGGGCCCAACGAGTCTCGCTTGGTCTATTATAATATATATATATATATTTGTGTGAGTGTGTGCATTGAATTGAATTGAATAGAATGCTATTTATTGTCATTCAAACCTAGGCTTGAACGAAATATCTTACTACAGTTTTTTACATTACAAAAAACCCCAAGACCCACACTTAACATAAACATCCATCACAGTGAGTCTCCAACACCTCCTCACTGTGATGGAAGGCAAAGTCTTATCTCTTCCCTTTGTTCTTCTCCCACGATCCAGCAGTCCAACTGCAGCTTCTAGGCGAACTGGGGCTCCGATGTTAAATGCATGTGTGTACATGTACATATATGGTTCTGTATATATATATATATATATATATATATATATATATATATGTTGGTGCGTATATATATATATGACAGGAGTTTGGTTTTTGCTGTGTACGTTAGTGGAAAATTGCAGCGTTGAGTGGGAAAATGCTGGGTTCTGTTGCAGCTGTGATGATGACGAAGTCAGTCACTATCTTTGAGGGTAGACAAAAGTGCTGGAGAAAACTCAGCGGGTGCAGCAACATCTATGGAGCGAAGGAAATAGGCAACGTTTTGGGCCGAAACCCTTCAGGAAGGAAATAGGCAACGTTTTGGGCCGAAACCCTTCAGGAAGAAATAGTAACGTTCGGGCCGAAACCCTTCCGGGTTTCGGCCCGAAACATTGCCTATTTCCTTCGCTCCATAGATGCTGCTGCACCCGCTGAGTTTCTCCAGCACTTTGTGTAACCTTCGATTTTCCAGCATCTGCAGTTCCTTCTTAAACACTCTCTTTGAGGGACCTGACAGTTTGTGAGAATGAGATCGTGCGCTTGCGATTCAATTGATTGAGTCATTTAAACCTGATCACTGGTGATAATGAGATCATGTGCTTGAAAGTCACTGGTCTTGAGGAAGCTGACCTTTGGAGTGATCTTTCTTTCCCGTGAGGGTCGGAGAGAAGCGGCAGTCAGAGGTAGAGAGAGCGACGAGTATTGGATGGCAGTAGGTGAGTCAGAGGGGAAAGAAGATTTAAGAAGAGCGCCAAAGGCCAAGGTTCGAGTCATTTACTAATTAGTTCATTAGGTAACAGATAAAGAAGTGCAACTGTAGGGGGAGCGGCCTTGTTGAGTGAAGTGCCTCGGTGAGTAAAGTGGAGTCTTTGGCTCAAGAGTCTTCGACGAGGAGGCTGAGGCAAGGAGGCTACGCTCGATTGAAGTTTGTGATTTTCGTCCACTGAAGAAATGGCAGGCAGGTTGGTGGAGTGTGTTTCCTGCAGGATGTGGGAAGTCAGGGACACCGCTGGAGCTTCTGGAAACCACACCTTCAGACTTTGTGTCCAGGTGCAGCTCCTGAATGAACGGGTTGGGCAACTGGAGAAGCAGCTGGACGACCTCCGGGCCATCCGGGAAAATGAGAGTTTCCTGGACAGGTCCTACAGTGAGGTTGTCACGCCAAGGATACAGGAAGAGTGAAGGTGGGTGACAGGGAGAAAGGGGAGTAACCGTGGATGCAGGAGACCCCAGTGGCTGTGCCTAATGGAAACGGGTACGCCATCTTGGGAGCTGTCGGGGCAGATGACGCTTCCAGTCCAAGCGGCGGACAGGTCGGTGGCTCCAATCCCAGCGACTAGACTCGACCGCGAGACCAACGTCGGGCAGAGCCATAGTGGTGGGTGACTCCATTGTCCGAGGATCAGACAGGAGATTCTGTGGCGGCAGACGAGACGCCAGGATGGTCTGTTGTCTCCCTGGTGCCAGGGTTCAGGATGTCATGAACCGAATTCAGAACATTCCTCGAGAGGGAAGATGAACAGCCGGCAGTAGTTGTGCATGTAGGCACAAACGACGTCGGAAGAAGAGGAAAGAGGTTCTGCAACGTGAGTTTAAAGAATTGGAAGAAGAATGAAAAGCAGGATTTCTAGGGTGGTTATCTCTGGATTGCTTCCAGTACCTCGTCCTAGTGGGGACAGGAACAGGGAGATAGGGGATCTGAATGTGTGGCTGGGGGGCGGGTTTGCACCTTAACTGGAGGGGGACCGACGTTCTGAGGTCAAAGTGTTGTATATGAATGCGAGAAGTATAAGAAATAAAGTGGACGAGCTTGAGGCTCTGTTAGAAATTGGCAAGTATGATGTTGTGGGAATTACAGAGACATGGCTGCAAGAGGAACAGGGTTGGGAACTGAATATTCAGGGCTATTCCTCATCTCAGTCCTAAATGGGCTACCCCTTATTCTTAAACTGCGTGACCCCTGGTTCTGGACTCCCCCAACATCGGGAAAAAATTTGTGCATCTAGCCTGTCCAATCCCTTAAGAATTTTTTTGTTTCTATAAGATCCCTCTCATCCTAAATACCAGTGAATACAAGCCCAGTCGACCCATTCTTTCATATGTCAGTCCCACCCATCCTGGGAATTAACCTGGTGAACCCACGCTGCACTCCCTCAATAGCAATAATGTCCTCCTCAAATTAGGAGACCAGAACTGCACTCAATACTCCAGGTGTGGTTTCACCAGGGCCCTGTACAACTGCCAGTAGGACCTCCTTGCTCCTATACTCAAATCCTCTCGCTATGAAGGCCAACATGCCATTAGCTTTCTTTCACTGCCTGCTGTACCTGCATGCTTACTTTCAGTGACTGATGGACAAGCATACCCAGGTCTCGTTGCACCTCCCCTTTTCCTAATCTGACACCATTCAGATAATTATCTGCCTTATTGTTCTTACACAGCACGGAAACAGGCCCTTTGGCCCAACATGTCCATGCCCGTCCAAGATTGGCCCATCTATGCTAGTCTCAATTACCCACATTTGACCCTTACCCCACTAAACCTTTCCTTCCTTCTTTCCTATTTTCACACACAGGGCGGTGGGTGTATGGAACAAGCTGCCAGAGGAGCAAGTTGAGGCAGGGACTATCCCATGTTTAAGAAACAGTTAGACAAGTACATGGATAGGGCAGGTTTGGTGGCATATGGGCCAAACGCAGGCAGGTGGGACGTGTAGCTGGGACAAGTTGGTCAAGTTGGGCCGAAGGGCCTGTTTTTACACCGTATCACTCTACGACTATGACTCTAAGTGGAATATTATATATTTACACTTAATATTCAAGAGTTATTATTTCCGATTGAAAATGAGGAAAGGGTTCACAATATTGCCACAACGTAACTAATTCAGTTGCACGGGGCGATCACATTTAATAATATTTAAAACTAAAATTAAGGATTTATGTGTACATTCAATCAAGCGACCCTTGACTATTATTTAGCAGAGGTATTGAATTATCTTAAATGATTAGGATAATTCCTCTGTTCACGAGCAGGCAGTGAAAAATATGCCCGCTAAATATCACTAAAATTCATAGCTTACTTCAATTTGATTTAAAGAGCCATTTTTACTGCTGGCTAAAGGCCAGTTTTCAGGGGATCTGCAATGGATGGTATTAAAAAGTAATGCCGACATCAATAATCCCAGCAAAGTTGTTTAGGAACAGCGCCTCGTATGAGATTACAACCATGAACATTGAATTACTCGTACAGCGTGGCAACGGGCCCTTCGGCCCAACTAGCCCATGTTGACCAAGCATCTCTGGGGAAAATGGATGGGTGACGTTTCGGGTTGGGACTATAGAAGGGTCAATAGACAATAGACAATAGGTGCAGGAGTAGGCCATTCGGCCCTTCGAGCCAGCACGCCATTCAATGTGATCATGGCTGATCATCCCCAATCAGTACCCCGTTCCTGCCTTCTTCCCATATCGCCTGACTCCGCTATTTTTAAGAGCCCTATCTAGCTCTCTCTTGAAAGCATCCAGAGAACCTGCCTCCACTGCCCTCTGAGGCAGAGAACTCTTCACAATCTTACAGACTCACCACTCTCTGTGAGAAAAAGTGTTTCCTCGTCTCTGTTCCAAATGGCTTATTCCTTATTCGTAAACTGTGGGCCCCTGGTTCTGGACTCCTCCAACATCAGGAAACATGTTTCCGGCCTCTGGTGTGTCCAAACCCTTCACAATCTTATATGTTTCAATGAGATATCCTCTCATCCTTCTAAACTCCAGAGTGTACAAGCCCAGCTGCTCCATTCTCTCAGCATATGACAGTCCCTCCATCCCGTGAATTAACCAAGTTCATGTTCATAAGTGATAGGAGCAGAATTAGTCCATTCAAGTCTACTCCGCCATTCCACCATGGCTGACCTATCTTTCCCTCCTAACCCCCATTCTCCTGACTTCTCCCCGTAACCCCTGACCTGAAACATCACCCGTCCGTTTTCTCCGGAGATATTGCCTGACTCGTTGAGTTACTCCAGCATTTTGTGTCCATCCTCTAAACCTTCCCTCTATATGTCCTATCCAATGTCTATCAATGTTGTTATAGTGCCTGCCTCAACTACCTCCGGTGGCAGCTCGTTCCATACACCTGCCACACCTCAGGTTGCCTCTTAGGTTCCTATTAAATCTTTCTCCTCTCACCAACTTAGGTCTGGTTCTTGACTCCCCAACACTGGGTAATAGACAAGTGCCTATACCCTCTCAATCCCCCTTCGTGATTTTATACACCTCTATAAGATCACCCCCTCCTGCGCTCCAAGGAATAGAGTCCTAGCCTGCACAACCTCTCCTACGGCTCAGGCCCTCGAGTCCTGGCAACATCCTCGTCAATCTTCTCTGCACCCTTTCCAGCTTGATGGTCTGATCGGTAACATGATCAGTGTTTCTGATTCCTGCTGTCCGCTGCTCTAGGTAAAAGACTCTGTACATCAACTCGATCTAGGCCTCATGATCTGAAATTAGAATTCTCCAATTTTAGGTAACATCTAATAAACCCCCCCACCCCATTCCCTCCCCCCTCCCACACCCCTTTCTCCCTCACACCCCTCCTCTCCACCACAACCAGAGAGCAGTGCTGAACTACTAGCTACTGTAGGTAGACAAAAGTGCTGGAGAAACTCAGCGGGTGAGGCAGCATCTATGGAGCGAAGGAATAGGTGACGTTTCGGGTCGAGACCCTTCTTCAGACTGATGTGGGGGTGGGGGGGTGGCGGGAAGAAGCTTCCCGCCCCCCCCCCCACCCCCACATCAGTCTGACCCGAAACATCACCTATTCCTTCGCTCCGTAGATGCTGCCTCACCCGCTGAGTTTCTCCAGCACTTTGGTCTACCTTCACTCATATTATAAGTCACTTTTGAGACTGCCCAATTAATTACGGCAGTTAAGGACAACGGGACAATTTGTTTTCCCCAGTTCACCCACTTCATAAATCCATGCCATTCGGCCCCTCAAGTTTACTCCGCCATTCAATCATGGCTGATCTATCTCTCCATCCTAACCCCAATCTCTGCCTTCTCCCTGTAACCCCTGACACCCGCACCTCATCCCAGCACGGGCCAATGAAGTCTCTTCAAGAGGGCAAGAGATCGGCCGACTTCTGATGCCCGCGGATGTGTAGGAAATTATCAGGACAAAAGGTAGCTTTTCACTGTACCTTAATACAGGTGGCAATAAACTCCACTGGAACTAAACTGGAACTGTAATACATATATTATATATATATATATATATAATATACGCGCGCACACACATGCACACACACACACACTCACACACATATATATACACATATAATTATTGTATGTGTGTTTGTGTGTATATATCTACACACACACAACCACACATACTAGAATTATATATATAACTAGACTAAGCGGACCCGTTGGGTCCCAGCATCACACGGGAGGGCTGGTCCCCCAACGCAAATATTCCAGCTCTCCACCAATACTAATATTGGTGGCCAGTGGGGGGGGGCTTTCTGGAGCGCTAGTATGGGTGTTGTGGGCTGAAGGGACTGGTTTCCAGAGGGCTAGTATGGACATTGCAGGCCGAATGGATTCTTGGGGTGCCAGCTCAGTCACTCAAGCCTGATGTGCTGGCAGCTCACTCACTCACGGCTGGTGGGCTGGCAGTTGACTCACAGCTATTCCTTGAAATTCCATTTCAAGCAGGGTGCAAGGCCACCAAATTCAAGTGCAGTTTCATATCATTTCAAGCATGGTGCAAGGCCACTAAAGACAGCGAGTCGTGACCTCGCCCTCCTCCATATTGCAGAGACTGAGCCACGCCCATACTTCTGGGTTTATAGTCCCCCCCACCAGAAGGGGCGTGGTCTTCATGGTGTGATTGACAGGAGAGAGAATATCAACATTTTTTAAACATTAATAACTCTTTTATTTTTCATCGATGGGAAAAATATCGGCACCTGATGAGCGGAGGAGGACTCTGAGTAAGATGGCCAAAAATCACAGCCGTACGTGGTAGCGTTTTTTCTAAAATCAATATAAAACGCAAACAGGAAGTGGTCAAGATTAGACTTCTAATTATATAGAAGGTAAGGCAACTTTAATTAGGCAAGGCAACTTTAATTATGCAAAGCAACTTTAATTAGGCAAGGCAACTTTAATTAGGCAAGGCAACTTTAATAAGGCAACGCAGCTTTAGCATTTCCAAACCAAAGGCAACACAGCTTAGCATTTCCAAACTATATTTTCAAACCACATTAAGGGCACTGACAGGTCAGTAAAACCACTCACAGTTTAGTAGACATGTGTTCAGTGTTATTCACAGCTCAGACTGAGAGACATGACCCCTCTCGCTCCCCCATCTTGCAGAGACTGACTGAGGCACTCAACACTTCCGGGTTTTATAATCCCTCTGGATGGGGCGTGGCCTTCAGGAGAGAGAATCTCAACATTTTTTAAACACTAATAACTCTTTTATTTTTCATCGTTAAAATCCTTTTGTCCTGCGCAGCGGAGGGGGGCTCTGAGTAAGATGGCCAAAAATCACAGCCGTAAGTGGCAGCGTTTTTTCTAAAATCAATATACAGAACAACAGGAAGTGGTCAAGATCAGACTTTTAGTAATATAGACTTTAGTATGTGTGTTTGTGTGTGTGTAGATATATACACACAAACACACATACAATAATTATATGTGTATATATATGTGTGTGCATGTGTGTTGTGCGTGTGTGTGCACATGTGTGCCTGTGTATGTGTGTGCAGGGTGTGTGTGCGTGTATGTGTGCAGGTGTGTGTGCAGTGTGTGTGTGTGTGGTGTGCCGTGTGTGTGTGTGCGCGTGCGTGTGTATACAGTTACAGTTTGTTTATCTTAGTTTAGTGAACTGAGAAATAAGAAGTTCAGTATGTGAGTTTGTGTGTGTGTGTATATATAACTTTTTTCTCTCTCATTTATGACATTGTTTACAGTGTACTATGTTTACATATTGTGTGGTTCTGCAGCAAGTGAGAATGGCATTGTTCTATCTGAGACACACGACAATAAAAACACTCTTGACTTGAAAATGAGAGCAGGAGTTGGCCACTCAGCCCCATCCGGTTTCCTCCCACACTCCAAAGACATGCAGGTTTGTTGGTTAATTGGCTTTGGTAAAATTGTAAACTGTCCCCAGTGTGTGTAGGATAGTGCTCATAGTGTACGGGCTGATCGCTGGACGGCACGGACTCGGTGGGCCGAAGGGCCTGTTTCTGCGCTGCGTCCCTAAAGGCTAAAGACTTCATGGTTTGAACATAGTGAACAGCGTCAGTCAGTCAGTCAGTCAGTCAGTCACACACGGTCTGCCTGAGCATAAACAGCTCCACTCCCTCAGCCTCTCCTCTGGCTCCATACAACACTGGCCTGGCAGTGTTTGATGGAAAGAAACATTTTATACTTTTACGAGGAACTTTATGGCAGGCAGATGTCAAAACATTCCCATATTAGCTCAGTTTAGTTTGGTTTAGAGATACAGCATGGAAACAGGTCATTCGGCCCGCACCGACCAGCGATCCCTGCATACCAAAAACTATCCTACACACACTGGGGACAATTTACAATTTTTGCATTTATACCAAGCCAATTAACCTACAAACATGCAAGTCTTTGGAGTGTGCGAGGGAACCAAAGATCTCGGAGAAAACCCACGCAGGTCAAGGGGAGAAAGTACAAACTAGACTGTGGAACAGCATCCCCTCTTCCCATCAGAACTGCCCCCTCCATCGACTCTTTTTAGTCAAGACTTAAAACTCATCTCTACTCTCAAGCCTTTCTTGACGTCCTCTGAGGGAGGGCTATATGTCTGTATTTATGTATGTATTTAATATATGAACCACTGTTGTATAACGTTAGTACCTCCACCAATGTAAAGCACTTTGGTCAACGAGAGTTGTTTTTTAAATGTGCTATAGAAATAAAAGTGACTTGACTTGACTTGAGTGACTTGACAAACTCTGTACAGACAGCACCCACTGTCAGGATGGAACCCCGGGTCTCTGGCGCTGTGAGGCAGCAGCTCTACCCGCTGCGCCACCGTGCCGACCCACTGTCGGAATTAATGTTCCATATTTTGATTAACAATGAAAGAATGACAAGCTTGTTTTTTTCTAATGGAAACATCTTATAATAAATGAATTGCAAATTTAAAGATCACAGTTTAATGTTTTCAGATGCTTGACGACACTATCTTGAGAATTTGGATATTTTCACTTGATAATCAGGTGTTATTAAATATATACAAAACCGTGAGAGGAATAGACAGTAGACAAAAGACAATAGGTGCAAGAGGAGGCCATTCGGCCCTTTGAGCCAGCACCGCTATTCAATGTGATCATGGCTGATCATCCACAAATCAGTACCCCATTCCTGCCTTCTCCCCCATATCCCCCTGACTCTGCAATCTTTAAGAGCCCTATCTAAGAGCCCTAGCCCTATAGATGACTAGGAGAATCGAGAACCAGAGGACACTGGTTTAAGATGAGGGGGGGAAGGATTTAATAGGAATCTGAGGGGTAACGTTGTTACACAAGGGGTGGTGGGTGTATGGAACGAGCTGCCAGAGAAGGTAGGGACTGGGTAGAGGCTGGGACTAATCCAACAGTTAAGAAACAGATTACTATCTAAATGGTGTAAAGTTGGGAAAAGGCGAAGTACAACGGGATCTGGGGCTCCTTGTACATCAGTCTATGAAAGTAAGCATGCAGGTACAGCAGGCAGTGAAGAAAGCCAATGGCATCTGGCCTTTATAACAAGAGGAATTGAATATAGGAGCAAAGAGGTCCTTCTGCAGTTGTACAGAGCCCTAGTGAGACCACACCTGGAGTATTGTATGCTGTTTTGGCCCCCTAATTTGAGGAAGAACATTCTTGCTAATTGAGGGAGTGCAGCGTAGGTTTACAAGGTTAATTCCTGGGATGGCGGGACTTGTCATATGCTGAGAGAATGGAGCAGCTGGGCTTGTACATTCTGGAATTTAGAAGGATGAGTGGCGATCTCATTGAAACATATAGATTGTTAAGGGCTTGGACACACTAGAGGCAGAAACATGTTCCCGATGTTGGGGGAGTCCAGAACCAGGGGCCACAGTTTAAGAATAAGGAGTAAGCCAATTAGAACGGAGATGAGGAAACACTTTTTCTCACAGAGAGTGGTGAGTCTGTGGAATTCTCTGCCTCAGAGGGCGGTGGAGGCTGGTTCTCTGGATGCTTTCAAGAGAGAGCTAGATAGGGCTCTTAAAAATAGCGGAGTCAGGGGATATGGGGGAGAAGGCAGGAACGGGGTACTGATTGGGATGATCAGCCATGATCATATTGAATGGCGGTGCTGGCTCGAAGGGCCGAATGGCCTCCTCCTGCACCTATTGTCTATTGTCTATTGCAACATTTATACAGGTTTGTTCGCTCGTGTGTCAGACGATGTGTAGCTCGCCGTCGGCTTCTGTCGTCGTCCAACATGTTGACAGAATTGTCGCCCGACGCGTCACAGAGTTCATCGCGCCGTCGGTTCCTGGGAACACCACGAGGAGGCTTCTGTCATCATCCCCTTTAAACAGGTACAATGATGGCATAGGTTAAGAGGGGTATGGGCCAAATGCAGGCAGGTGGGACTGGCCTGGTATGCTAACCTGGCCAGCATGGAGAAGATGGGCTGAAGGGCCTGTTTCTGGACAAAGTTTAAAGGAGATGTGCGGGACATGTTTTTTTACACAGAGGGCGATGGGTGCCTGGAACGCGATGCCAGGGGTGCCAGATACAATGTTTAAGAGACTTTTGGATAGGTGCATGGATATGCAGGGAATGGAGGGATATGAATTATCTGCAGGCACATGAGATCAGTGTATCTTGGCATCACGTACAGCACAGGCGTTGTGGGCCGAAAGGCCTGTTCCTGTGCTGTACTCTTCTATACTCTATGATCTACACCTCTATGTTTCTACAGTCGCTAGAACTCCCTGTGACTGCGCGCTCCGGTTTCATCCCACATCCCAAAGACGTGCGGGTTTGTGGGTTAATCGGCCCCTCTGTAAATTGCCCCCTAGTGTGTAGGGAGCGGACGAGAGAGTGGGATAACGTAGAACTAGTGTGAAGGGGTGATTGGTGGTTGGCGTGGACACGGAGGGCCTGTTTCCACGTTGTATCTCTGTACTAAGCTACCGTGCTTTACATGGATTTGAAATATAAAATAATTTCTTCAGCGTGCCAGCTACAGAGAAAGCGAGCACGGTGGCGCAGTGGGTAGAGTCTCTACCCCACAGCACCGCAGACCCAGGTTCAATCCCGACTACGGGTGCTGTCTGTACAAAGTTTGTACCTTCTCCCCGTGACCTGCGTGGGTTTTCTGCGAGATCTTCGGTCTCCTCCCACACTCCAAAGGTAAATAGACAATAGACAACAGACAATAGGTGCAGGAGTAGGCCATTCGGCCCTTCCAGCCAGCACCACCATTCAATGTGATCGTGGCTGATCATCCCCAATCAGTACCCCGTTCCTGCCTTCTCCCCATATCCCCTGACTCCGCTATTTTTAAGAGCCCTATCTAGCTCTCTCTTGAAAGCATCCAGAGAACCTGCCTCCACCACTGAGGCAGAGAATTCAACAGACAAATTGGCTTGGTAAATGTAAAAATTGCCCCTAGTGTGTGTAGGATAGTGTTAATCTGTGGGGAATTGGTGGTCGGCGAGGACCCAGCCTGTTTCCGTGCTATGTCTCTAAAACTAAAAACTTAAACTAAACGATAGAAGGTTAATTGCCATTCCTTCGCTCCATTGATGCTGCCTCACGCGCTGAGTTTCTCCAGCTTTTTTGACTACCACCGAAGGTTATCTAGCGCTTATTTCTCTGCCGCTGCTGGCACCTCCATTATGGCTCTCAGGTGTCATGTATATACAGATTCCACAGAGCACAGACATAAACAGCTCCAAGGCAAAGATTTGTCCTGCACATTCGTCGTATATTCTATCAATGTTTCTTGAATAATGCATCAGTGCATAATTCATATTCCCACTTCCCTGGGTAAGCATTAATAAAGCAAGATTGTACAAATAAGGTAGCACTTTGTCATTAGTCAGCAATTTCTTTTTTTGTCGAGATTTCAACTACTGACAGCACCAAAGATAGACACAAAAGACTGGGGTAACTCTGAGGCTGCCGGAAGAGGTAGTTGAGGCAGAGATTATTGCAATGTTTAAGAAACATTTGGACAGGTACATGGATAGGACGGGTTTAGAGGGATATGGGCCAAACGCAGGCAGGTCAGGTGGTTTACAAGAATGATCCCAGGAATGAGTGGGTTAACATATGATGAGCGTTTGACGGCACTGGGCCTGTACTCACTGGAGTTTGGAAGGATGAGGGGGGACCTCATTTAAACATAGAGAATGGTGAATGGCCCGGATAGAGTGGATGTGGAGAGGATGTTTCCACTAGTGGGAGAGTCTAGGACCAGAGGTCACAGCCTCAGAATTAAAGGACATTTCTTTAAGAAGGAGATGAGGAGGAATTTCTTTAGTCAGAGGGTGGTGAATCTGTGGTATTCTTTGCCCCAGAGGCTGTGGAGGCCAAGTCAATGGATATTTTTTAAGGCAGAGATAGATAGATTCTTGATTAGTACGGGTGTCAGGGGTTATGGGGGGGAGGCAGGAGAATGGAGTTAAGAGGGAGAGACAGATCAGCCATGATTGAATGGCGGAGTAGACTTACTGGGCCGAATGGCCTAATTCTGCTCCTATCACTTATGACCTGATGAAATTAAGATGGTTCAGTTGCCTGGCCCGCTGAGTTACTCAACACACTGTGTTCCTCACAGAATCTAATGATTAAGTGGTGAGTACTATGCTGAAAATCGGCCGCCTACTAAACCTTTCATTATGTGGATTGGTAAACCGATTTGGTGGTTTATTTAATCTGGTTAATTGAAGTGAAATAAGATCACTGGCATCTGCTTTGTTCTGCTGTGCGGTTTCTCCAATTATAATCCAAGCAGATTCCGGCCAGGATTTCTGGTTTCCATGGAGACTGTGTCATAGGAAGAAAATTTAGGAGGAAACTTAATTAGGTTGTATTAAGGGAAAAAAAAAATCATCAGATCAACTCTTAGATTAAGCTCCCTGTAATTCCCGTAAAATGTGTTTCAAACATGTTAATTTTATTTTCAGGGAGGGTCATTGTAGTTTGGTTTGTATGCCTTTCTTGCAGTGTGTGATCAAATATGTGCTCAATGCTTGGCTGACTTATCACAGTTTCAATTACGTTGTTATCAGCGGCTCATCTGCGTTTCCTGTAACAGCATTCATATGGTCATAAGGTCATAAAAGTAGAATTAGGCCATTCGGCCCATCAAGTCTACTCCACCATTCAATCATGGCTGATCTACCTCTCCCTCCCAACCCCATTCTCCCGCCTTCTCCCCATAACGGCTGACACCCGTACTAATCAAGAATCTATCCATCCCCTCCTTAAAAATATCCAATAGACAATAGACAATTACTTCAGGAGTAGGCCATTCGGCCCTTCGAGCCAGCACCGCCATTCAATGTGATCATGGCTGATCATCCCCAATCAGTACCCCGTTCCTGCCTTCTCCCCATATCCCCTGACTCCGCTATCTTTAAGAGCCCTATCTAGCTCTCTCTTGAAAGTATCCAATGAACCGGCCTCCACCGCCCTCTGAGGCAGAGAATTCCACAGACTCACCACTCTCTGTGAGAAAAAGTGTTTCCTCGTCTCCGTTCTAAATGGCTTACCCACTGACTCGGCCTCCAGTATCTTTCAATTCAATCAATAAAGTGTCAGGCACAACGAGGCATTAAACATCGTACAATGTCTCCACACAGACGGTGGTGGGTGTATGGAACGTTGAGGCAGGTATCATAGAAACATAGAAAATAGGTGCAGGAGGAGGCCATTCGGCCCTTCGAGTCAGCACCGCCATTCATTGTGATCATGGCTGATCGTCCCCTATCAATAACCCGTGCCTGCCTTCTCCCCATATCCCTTGACTCCACTAGCCCCTAGAGCTCTATCTAACTCTCTCTTAAATCCATCCAGTGATTTGGCCTCCACTGCCCTCTGTGGCAGGGAATTCCATAAATTCACAACTCTCTGGGTGAAAACATTTTTTCTCACCTCAGTCTTAAATGACCTCCCCTTTATTCTAAGACTGTGGCCCCTGGTTCTGGACTCGCCCAACATTGGGAACATTTTTCCTGCATCTAGCTTGTCCAGTCCTTTTATAATGTTATATGTTTCTATAAGATCCCCCCACATCCTTCTAAACTCCAGTGAATACAAGCCAAGTCTTTTCAATCTTTCCTCATATGACAGTCCCGCCATCCCAGGGATCAATCTCGTGAACCTACGCTGCACTGCCTCAATCACAAGGATGTCCTTCCTCAAATTAGGAGACCAAAACTGTACACCGCAACTTTTACAAAGCAATTAGACAGGTACATGGAAAGGACAGGTTTAGGATATGGGCCAAGTGCAGGCAAGTGGGACTAGTGTAGATGGGGCATGTGGGCAAGTTGGGCCAGAGGGACAGTTTTCACACTGTATGCCTCTTTGATTTGAGGGAAGCAGGCCCTACAACGCAAATCATCCATGCCAACCAAGATGTCCCATCTAAGCTAGTCCCATCTCCCTGTGTTTGGCCCATATTCCTCAAAACCTGTCCATATCTATGTACCCGTCCAAATGTCCAACAGATGTTGTTATTGTATCTGCCTCGATTACCTCCTCTGGCAGCTTGTTGCATATAGCCATTGGCCTCTGTGTGAAATGGTGCCCAGCGGCTTACTATGCATGTACATACAAGGAACTGCAGATGCTGGTTTACAAAGAAAATGCTGGAGTAACTCAGCGGATCAGGCAGCGTCTCTGGAAAAACATCAATAGGCGACGTTTCAGTTGGGGATCTCTCATCAGGCTACACCATTACATCGATGACCCCATGGACGTCCCTGGCCAGGACCTGCCCCGAAAGCAGTGGACAACCCTCAACCACTTGAGGACAGGCATCGGACGCTATGGAGTAGCGATGAAGAGGTGGGGCCTCGTGGACAGCGAGAGCCTCCTGCGAGTGTGGGGACCCAACACAGACAGTGGAGCCCACACATCGTCACCAGTTGCCCCAAACACCGGCCACCGAATGGTGAACAAGGTCTGATTGACCTGGATGATGACACGTTGGCCTGGCTCGCCTCAACGGAGCTGCCGGTCTAAAAGACACACGACAGAAGAAGAAGAAGTACAGGTTACTATAGATTCCTTGATCATCGCTTGAATGAATAGAAAAAAGACCTCCAAACTGTCTGGTAACGACTACAAGGGTCTTGCCCTCTCCACACCACTCGAGGTCCAGTCACTGCTCACACATCTTCATGAGACTTGAGTCTGTAGAAAATCCATAGAAAGCTCATCAATGCCTCTACTTCATCAAGAGTGTTTTATTGTCGTGGGTCCCAGATAGAACAATGACTTTCTAACTTGCTGCAGCACAACACAATATGTAAACATAGTACACTGTAAACAATATGATAAACAAGAAAAACATACACACACATGTATATATACAGTATATATATATATATATATATACACACACACATACTGTATACACACACATGTAAATATATAAACACACACACACATATACATTTATAAACACACACACACATGTATATATACAGTATATATATATATATATACACACCCATATACTGTATACACACACATGTAAATATATAAACACACACACACATATAAATTGATAAACACACACACATATAAATATATAAACACACACATACATTTAAATTTACACACACACACACACACACACACACACACACACACACACACACACACACACACACACACACACACACACACACACACACACACACATACATATACATATACATATATAAAGACAAACGATCCTTCCTTAGAAGGAGATTGCTGATGTCACCCAGTTCTCCATCGACCTTCCACAAGTGTGCGATGGAGGGCACACTGAATGGTTTTGTCAGGCCTAGTTCACCAACTCAAACGGCCAGGAATGAATGATATTACATGGAGTGGTGGACACTGCCCGGTCCATCACAGGTACTCACCTCCCCACCATCGCGGGGATCTCATAAGGGTCATAAGTGATAGGAGCAGAATTAGGCTACTCTGCCATTCAATCATGGCTGATCTATCTCTCCCTCTCAGCCCTTCAGTCAGTGGGTGGTGAATCTGTGGATTTCATTGCTGCAGCAGGCTGTGGAGGACGTCAATGGATATTTTTAAGGCGGAGATAGATTTTTGATTAGTACGGGTGTCAGGGATTATGGGGAGAAGGCAGGAGAATGGGATTAGGAGGGTGAGATAGCCATGATTGAATGGGCCGAATGGCCTAATTCTGCTCCTATTACTTATGACAATAAAACACTCTTGACCCATGACTATAACAAGGATGTATGGAAATAAATAACTGGCCATACCTAGCTGATGAGCAATTCAAGGTTGGACATTTCGATGGTTGTGAAAGATATTCAAGACCGAACAGTTACTCCAGAACTCTGTGTCATTCTTATGATAAATAAGGAGGCTTGTTGCTCAACCTCCTTGGCCTATCTCAAAATGCTTGACAATCAATGATGTCTTTGCAGTCCACCCAAGAGTTAAAAACCAGTATAGTACAGATCCTACATTCAACGCTGAATTATTGTATCAGTATGGCCACAATGGGCAGTACGGTGGCACAGCGGTAGAGTTGCTGCCTCACAGTGACAGAGGCCTGGTTCTATCCTGACTATGGATGCTGTCTGTAGGGTGTTTGTATGTTCTCCCTGTGGCTGCGTGGATTTTCTCCGGGTGCTCCGGTTTCCTCTTTATTGTCTTTGAGGAAAAGTGCTGTTTAAGAACTGAAATTGTACATTTTAGAGCATATTTGCCAACAGCTGGTGAGGGCTCATTGATTTTAATTGTCCCCTGATAAAATATTTAGTATGCACTTTACCACATTGTATGGTTGTACGAGCAAAATGGGACTCGGAGGTTGAGCGGGATCATCCCTGATTGAGTTGCCACTGAAAGTTGTCTCTCCACCTCTGTCCGTTTTGAGTTGAATTTTAATGAGGAAGTTCTTTGAATGTCAGTGTGGTTCATTGGTGCCATGTACCGGATGACATCCCACCCAGTGGTTTCATTCAGAGATACACCGTGGAAACAGGCCCTTCGGCCCACTGAGTCCATGCCGACCAACAATCACCCGTACACTAGTTCTATCCGACACACACTAGGGACAATTTACAGAAGGCAATTAACCTACAAACCTGAAGTTTGAAGGAATCTGAAGAAGGGTCAGCTAATCCTTTTCTCCAGAGATGCTGTCTGACCCACTAAGCTGCTCCAGGTTTTTGTGTTTATCTTCTGTTTAAACCAGCATCTGCAGTTCCTTCCTACACATTTAACCTACAAACCTGTATGTCTTTGGAGTGTGGGAGGAAACCAGAGCACCCGGAGAAAACCCACGCAGTCACAGGGAGAACGTACAAACTTCATACAGACAGCATCCATATTCAGGATCAAACCGGGCCTCTGGCGCTGTGAGGCAGCAACTCTACCGCTGTGTCACCGTGCTGCCCATTGTGGCCATACTGATACAATAATTCATCGTTGAATGTAGGATCTGTACTATACTTGTTTTTATCTCTTGGGTGGACTGCAAAGACATCATTGATTGTCAAGCATTTTGAGATAGGCCAAGGAGGTTGAGCAACAAGCCTCCTTATTTATCATAAGATGGACACAGAGTTCTGGAGTAACTGTTCGGTCTTGAATATCTTTCATAACCATCGAAATGTCCAACCTTCTATGATAGAATAATCCTGACTTTGAACCAAAAGGACACAGAGTGCTGGAGTAACTCAGCGGGACAGGCAGCATCTGTGGAGAACATGGATAGGTGACGTTTCACAGAGTGCTGGAGTAACTCAGCGGGTCAGGCAGCATCTGTGGAGCGAAGGAAATGGGCAACCTTTCGGGCTGAAACCCTGAAGGAAATAGGCAACGTTTCGGGCCGAAACCCGGAAGGGTTTCGGGCCGAAACATTGCCTATTTCCTTCGCTCCATAGATGCTGCCGGAACATGGATAGGTGACGTTTCACAGAGTGCTGGAGTAACTCAGCGGGTCAGGCAGCATCTGTGGAGAACATGGATAGGTGACGTTTCACAGAGTGCTGGAGTAACTCAGCGGGTCAGGCAGCATCTGTGGAGAACATGGATAGGTGACGTTTCACAGAGTGCTGGAGTAACTCAGCGGGTCAGGCAGCATCTGTGGAGAACATGGATAGGTGACGTTTCACAGAGTGCTGGAGTAACTCAGCAGGTCAGGCAGCATCTGTGGAGAATTCAGATTCAGATTCAGATTCAACTTTATTGTCATTGTGCAGTGTACAGTACAAAGACAACGAAATGCAGTATCCAGAGAACAGGGATAGGTGACGTTTTGGGTCGAGACCCTTCTTCACAGACAGAAAGATAAGAGATGGGGGGATGGGGGGGGGGGGACCCATGGAAGGTTTGTTCTGGAAGTTGTGTCGGAAGGAACTGCAGATGCTGGTTGACACCGAAGATAAGACACAAAATGCTGGAGTCACTTAGGCGGGCCAGGCAGCATCTGTGGAGAGAGGGAATGGGTGACTTTTCGGGTCTTCAGACTCAAGAAGTTCCTCTGAAGATTTCTGTCTGTGTCACAGAGACGGGTGATAGCGTGATACAGCGTGGCCACAGGCCCTTCGGCCCAGCTTGCCCACACTGGTCCAGCTGGTGACTGTGCCAAACGTTTACTAGGCTGGCAGTGGGTGGAAGGGCCTTTGAAGAGAGAGTGTGTGTGTGTGTGTGTGGGCAGGGAGGGAGGCAGGGAGGCAGGGGCCGCTGGGGGTGACCCAGAGCGCCGCTGCCAGTGCCGGCTTCCATCAGTAGGGGTCGTGTGGTGTCAGGCTTTGTAGTGAGGAGTGGCAGCAGTATGATGAGGGTCTCTCTCTCTCTCTCCCTCCCTCCCTCCCTCCCTCCCTCCCCTGCCCTCACTGCGCAGGCTGCAAACATGGCGGAAACTGAGTGAAATCTAAAGCCCGGAGACTGGAGCAGGGGAGTCTACACTGGGGGGGTGGGGGGGGAGAGACTGTACACCGGACACCGGACCGGACCGGACCACAGCCTCTCGCTGCCGCCGGTAAGTACCCGCTTGCCCCGCGGCGCTGGGGAGTGAGCAGCCCGGGGTGGAGACAGGAGAGGAGGGAGGAGGGATAGAGGAAGGAGAGAGGGAGGAGGGATAGAGGAAGGAGAGAGTGAGGGAGGGAGGGATGGAGGGGGGGAGGGGGGTAGTGTCGTCTTCCGTGCGCCGTGTGGCCACTGCATTGTATCCAGTGCACTGTATCCATTGCTTTGTATTCAATGTATTGACCCCAATGTATCGATGCATTGTATCCAATGCAATGTATCCAGCGCGGGATTTCCATGTCTGGTGTGATGTGTCCAGTGTGGGGCCGGGTCTCTCTCTGTCTCCCTCTCTGTCTCCCTCTCTGTCTCCCTCTCTGTCTCCCTCTCTGTCTCCCTCTCTGTCTCCCTCTCTGTCTCCCTCTCTGTCTCCCTCTCTGTCTCCCTCTCTGTCTCCCTCTCTGTCTCCCCCTCTGTCTCCCCCTCTGTCTCCCTCTCTGTCTCCCTCTCTGTCTCCCTCTCTGTCTCTCTCTCTCTCTGTCTCCCTCTCCCCAGCCCAGGGCCACCGGACGCGCTGGCTCCTTGTTTATGTTTCATTGTGTCATTGTTGCCCTCTCCCTCCCTCCCTCTCCCTCCCTCTCCCTCTCTCTCACTCCCTCCCGCCTGCCTTCCCCCACCCTATCCGTCCATGGAGGAGGAGTGGGGATGAGGAGAGAGGTAGAGGAGGGGGGGGGGTGGGGGTGTAAAGGGACGAGACTAGGGGATGAGGGAGAAGGAAGGGGGTAGAGAGATGGGAGGGGATGCAATGTTTCCATTGAGTGTGTGTTGGAGAATCTGTGTGTGTGTGTGTGTCAGTGCATGTGTGTTGAGTTAGTGTGAGCATGCGTGTGAGAGAGTAAGTGTGTGCGTGTGGTAGTGTGTGTGTGTCAATGCGTGTGTGTGTCAGTGCGTGTGAGACTGTGAGCGCGTGTGAGTGGAAGTGAGTGTGAGAATGCTTGTGTGAGTGCATGTGTGTGAGAGAGCGCGTATGTGAGACAGTGTGTGTGTGAGAGTGTGTGTGTGTGTCAGTGCATGTGTGTTGAGTGAGTGTGAGCATGCATGTGAGAGAGTGCATGTGTGTGTGTCAGTGTGTGTCAGTGTGTGTCTGCGTGTGTGTGTGTCAGTGTGTGTGAGAGTGTGTCTGCGTGTGTGTGAGTCAGTGTGTGTGAGAGTGTGTCTGCGTGTGTGTGTGTCAGTGTGTGTGAGAGTGTGTCTGCGTGTGTGTGTGTCAGTGTGTGTGTGTGAGATTGTGTGTGAAGGCGCGTGTGTGAGAGTGGAAGTGAGTATGAGAATGTGTGCGTGCATGTGTGTGAGAGAGCGCATGTGTGAGTGCGTGTGTGTGTGTGTGAGAGAGTGTGTGTGTGTGTGTTTTGCTCCCCTCTGGCACTACAAGGGTAGTGATGATTTGCAATGATGGACATGTCTTGATCTTTGCAGATATGGACAGTTAATCTCTCTCTGTACACGGATCCACCACTGAATATCTGGTAACTGGTGGTCCGGCACCTCCTGGACACTTTACTTTAGGGATACAGCACGGAAACAGGCCCTTCGGCCCTCCAAGTCGGTGCTGACAAGTGATCATCCCGTACACTTGCACTATCCTACACACTAGGGACAATTTACAATTTACAGAAGCTAATTAACCTACAAACCTGTACGTCTTTGGAGTTTGGGAGGAAACCGGAGCACCTGGAGAAAACCCACGCGGTCACGGGGGGAACGTACAAACTCCGTGCAGACAGCGCCCGTAGTCAGGATCGAACCCGGGTCTCTGACGCTGTGCAACAGCAGCTCCACCGCTGCACCACCGTGCTGCCCTGTCATGGTCGAGTCAAGAGTGTTTTATTGTCAGATGTCTCAGATAGAACAATTAAATACTTAAGGGCCTGTCCCATTTGGCGATTTTTTTCAGTGACTGCCGGCATCATTAACTGACGTATCAGGTCACCGAAAAATGTGCGGTGTGACTGCGTATTGCCACGCGGTGTTTTTTCAAGTGTCGCAACAGTTTTTTTGTCGCCGTTGGATTTTGAAATGTTCAAAATCTTTTGGTTTTACACTGATATGATGCCGGCAGTCGCCGAAAATATCACCAAGTGGGACAGGCCCTTGACTTGCTGCAGCACAACAGAATATGTAATCATAAATAATATAACAAAAACTCAGAAAAAAAGAAGAAGAAAAAAACCTTTGCCGGCTCTTACATTGTTTTCTGTTTCAAATTTCAGATTACTTATTCTCCCGAGAGCTCCTCGTTCCCAGGCATCCTGTGGACCAAGACCAGCAGCGGGATTTGAACTCGCGGATTACCAACGTGTGAATGAATGGGAAGAGGATTTTGCTGCGGTTGCTGCGGCGATGTTGAGGACAGGCAGCTAAATGAATGCAGGTTCATAGCCGTCTACCAGTGGGTCGGCCATCACACAAGCACACACCTTCCCAAGGTAGGGTGTCAGATGGAGGTCTTTACAACAGAGTCACACAGCGCGGAAACAAGCCCTTCGGCCCAACGTACCCATGCTGACCCACATGCCCCATGTACATGGGTGAGGTGACATTCCTCGATAGATGTCGGGACCCTTCATCAGACTGTGTCTGAAAATGGATTCAAATTGCGTCTGAAGAAGGGTCTCGACTCGAAACCCATTCCTTCTCTCCAGAGATGCTGCCTGTCCCGCTGAGTTACTCCAGCATTTTGGGTCTATCTTCGGTGTAAACCAGCATCTGCAGTTCCTTCCTTCACGAGTCACACCTGCCCAAAGAGTCATACAGCACAGCTGTATGGCCTTGGGTGCTATCTGTGAGGAGTTTGCCCGTTCCCCATGTGACCTCCTGGGTTTCCACCGGGTGCTCCGGTTTCCCCCCACAACCCAAAGACGTGCGGGTTTGTAAGTTAATCGTCCCTCTGTAAATTGCCCCTTGTGCTTGGGGAGTGGATGAGAAAGTGGGATAACATGGAAGCAGTGTGAATGGATGATCGACGGTCGGCATGGAATCGGTGGGCCGAAGGGCCTGTTTCTATGTTTTTCTTTCAATCAAAGTTGTAAACATTATTGAATCGAAGATAGACGCAAAAAGCTGGAGTAAATCAGCAGGACAGTCGTCATCTCTGGAGGGAAGGAATGGGTGACGTTTCGGGTTGAGAAGTCTGAAGAAAGGTCTCGACCCGAAACGTCACCCGTTCCTTCTCTCCAGAGATGCTGCCCGTCCCGCTCAGTTACTCCAGCATTTGGTGTCTATTTTCGGTGTAGACCAGCATCTGCAGTTCCTTCGTAAACATTATTGATTCAGCACTGAGGAGGGGATAAAATCATGGAATCAGTTGTATTTGTCAGGAGATTTCTGGGATTTTATTAATGGTATTGATTAAAATTGATTCATAATTCAGAGAATGTTAATTCAGTTGGATGGTTCAACTTAATTGCTTCCATCAACGTTTAAAATCATATCTAAGATATTAAACATAAAGCAGTTTTATAATTAAAAATCTGTGCATAAATCAGAATTTTTTTAGTTTATGCGTTGGAATCTGCAATACATCCTATTTCAGTTTCAAATAATCTTCCACACTCTTTGTGGTGACGCAGCAACACAGCGGTAGAGTTGCTGCCTCACAGCGCCAGAGACCCGGGTTCGATCCCGACTACGGGTGCTGTCTGAACGGAGTTTGTACGTTCTCCCCGTAACCTGCGTGGGTTTTCTACGGGTGCTCCGGTTTCCACACACACTCCAAAGACGTGCAGGTTTGTCGGCTAATTGGCTTGGTAAATTGTCCCTAGTGTGTGTAGGTTAGTGTGTGGGGTGATTGCTGGTCGGCAGGGACTCGGTGGGCCGAAGGGCCTGTTTTTGCGCTGTATCTCTAAACTATACTAAATTTTAACTAAACCTTCTCCCAGTGGCACTTTACGATCATTGTATTATGTTGGCTGAGGAGATTTACATTGAAAGGTTCCTGGATGTGAATGGATCACGGCCTCCACATGGCCATCCATTATTTGACAGAAGATCCTTTAACTGAAGGTCTTCAACAGCCTTGCATCTCTCCCACATCCTCCATGTGTATGCACTGAATATCAACAGCGTGGAAGCACGCCCTTCTGCCCAACTTGCCCACGCCGACCAACATGCCCCATCTACGCTAGTCCCACCACGTCTAACCATGTCCTATCCATGTTCGACACAGAATGCTCGAGTAACTCATGCTTGAGTATCCATGTTCGGCACAGAATGCTTGCGACAGGCGGCATCTCTGGAGAGAAGGTGACGTTTTGGGGTCGAGACACTTCTTCAGACTCTACTGTCCTATCCATGTACCTGACCAAATGTTTCCTAAATGCTGCGATAGTCCCAGCCTCAACTACCTCCTCCGGCAGCTCGTTCCATACACCCACCACCCTTTGTGTAAAAAAAAATGTTGCCCCTTGGGTTCCTCTTACATTGTTCTCCCCTTCACCTTAAACCTATGTCCTCTGGTTCCCGATTCCCCCAACTCTGGGCAAGAGACTCTGTGCATCTACCCGATCTATTCCTCTCATGACTATGCACTTCCCTGTATAAGATCACCCCTCATCCTCCTGTGCTCCAGGGAATAGAGTCCCTGCCTACTCAACCTCTCCCTACAGCTCAGACCCTCGAGACCTGGCAACATCCTCGTAAAAATCTGTATGTTTTCTTATTCTGAAAGCTCTTCAAACAGATTATTATTGGACAGATTATAAAAAGCATTTAATATTTTCTCCAAAAACATATCCCTGCTACACTTGCAGGAAAATGTAGTGACTCCGTCTAAACAGTGCGTTCTCTAATGCCACTGTGGACTTTGTGGCCTGTGTTTTGTGGCAATAAAATATGACAAATCCTAGTTTGTTTTTCTGTTACACGAGGGAATTGACAACAACTTCAGGATTCCAGCACGAGTCACTGACGCTGCCTCTTCAAACATTCTACATGATCCTTGACCTTGGGTTAACATATGATGAGCGTTTGATGGCACTGGGCCTGTAGAGTGATACAGCGTGGAAACAGGCCCTTCGGCCCATCCAAATCACCGGATGGATTTAAGAGAGAGTTAGCTAGAGTTCTGGGGCTAGTGGAATCAAGGGATATGGGGAGAAGGCAGGCACGGGTTATTGATTGGGGACGATCAGCCATGATCACAATGAATGGCGGTGCTGGCTCAAAGGGCTGAATGGCCTCATCCTGCACCTATTTTCTATGTTTCTATCTATCTTGCCCACACCGGCCAACATGTCACAGCTACACTAGTCCCACCTGCCCGCGTTTGGTCCATATCCCCAAACCAGTCCTACCAAAGTATTGAAGGTAGACACAAAATGCTGGAGTAACTCAGCGGATGAGGCAACATCTCTGGAGAGAAGGAATGGGCCACGTTTCGGGTCGAGACCCTTCTTCAGACTGATGTCTGGGATGGGGGCGGGACAAAGATAGAATGTAGTCGGAGACAGTAGGACTAGTGGGAGAACTGGGAAGGGGAGGGGATGGAGAGAGAGGGAAAGCAAGGGCTATTTGAAGTTAGAGAAGTCAGTGTTCATACTGCTGGGGTCGAGAAGTTTGAAGAAGGGTCTTGACCCAAAATGTCACCCATCCCTTCTTTCCAGAGATGCTGCCTGTCCCGCTGAGTTACTCCAGCGCTTTGTGTCTATCTTCAGAACTTAGAACAGCTCAACGCAAGAAGGGGCTTTTCAGTCCACAGTGTCCTTGTCCAGGTTGCTGCAAGTAAGAATTTCATTGTTCCATTTTAGTACATATGACCCTCTTACCGTCAAGTTAAACGGATCTTCTCTGCCTGCACGCGATCTACATCCCTCCATTCCCTGTACATCCACCTGCCTATCTGCTGCTTCTTGCGTTTGAGGCAGCAGAAGTTATGTAACGGCCTCCAGGCGCTGTAGCCAGTTCAATATTCTTGCTATTGAGGGAGTGCAGCGTAGGTTTACATTCTTGCTATTGAGGGAGTGCAGCGTAGGTTCACCAGGTTAATTCCCGGGATGGCGGGACTGTCATATGCTCAGAGAATGGAGCGGCTGGGCTTGTACACTCTGGAGTTTAGAAGGATGAGAGCGGATCTCATTGAAACTTATAAGATTGTTAAGGGCTTGGACACGCTAGAGGCAGGAAACATGTTCCCGATGTTGGGGGAGACCAGAACCAGGGGCCACAGTTTAAGAATAAGGAGTAAGCCATTTAGAACGGAGACGAGGAAACACTTTTTCACACAGAGAGTGGTGAGTCTGTGGAATTCTCTGCCTCAGAGGGCGGTGGAGGCCGGTTCTCTGGATGCTTTCAAGAGAGAGCTAGATAGGGCTCGTAAAGATAGCGGAGTCAGGGGATATGGGGAGAAGGCAGGAACGGGGTACTGATTGGGGATGATCAGCCATGATCACATTGAATGGCGGTGCTGGCACGAAGGGCCGAATGGCCTACTCCTGCACCTATTGTCTACTGTCTATTGTCGAGGGTTGTGCGGTCTACCCCTCCACCATGGGGGCAGTGGACAGCGCAGTCGAAAATGCCGTGCTGCTGCGCTGTTTGCTGATCTGCTCCACACACGCAGGCTGCTGATGAACGCAGTCCCCAGCGATTCATGTTGGCGTTGAACCGGCCGACCCCTGTACGGAGCCGGTTCATGGCGGACCCACTCTTTGCAGGGCAGGTCCGAGCCGGGTGGGGCTGTGGTGTTCGGTGCAACAGTGAATTGAGGAGGTCGCGAAGTCTGTTCCCAGTTGGTTCTCCATGCTCCTAGTGTGTTGAAACCGGAGCCACAGAGGGTCGCTGCGTGATGGGAGAAGGGGCGACGAGATGACAGGTGTTGAGGTCCCAGTTGCTGTGAGTCCTGGGCGAGGTGGTGCAAAGGATTCTTGGCGTCTGATCTAAAACCCCACTTCACCTTCACCGCCCAATATTTCATCTTGCAATTTAATCGTATACTCACAAAGTTCAATATCCTACATCAAATTTGCTTCCAACGATGTTGGCACAATAACTATTTTATGTGTAGAACAGAGTGCTGGAGTAACTCAGCGGGTCAGGCAGCATCTGTGGAGAACATGGATAGGTGACGTTTCACAGAGTGCTGGAGTAACTCGGCGGGTCAGGCAGCATCTGTGGAGAACATGGATAGGTGACGTTTCACAGAGTGCTGGAGTAACTCAGCGGGCCAGGCAGCATCTATGGAGCGAAGGAAATGGGCAACCTTTCGGGCCGAAACCCTGAAGGAAATAGGCAACGTTTCGGGCCGAAACCCGGAAGGGTTTCGGGCCGAAACGTTGCCTATTTCCTTCGCTCCATAGATGCTGCCGCACCCGCTGAGATTTTCCAGCATTTTGGTCTACCTTATCATTTATAGTGTGGTTCCGTATAGCTTACAAAGCACAGAAGTACACTGTGCCAGAGTAACTCAGCGGGTCAGGCAGCATCTGTGGAGAACATGGATAGGTGACGTTTCACAGAGTGCTGGAGTAACTCAGCGGGTCAGGCAGCATCTGTGGAGAACGTGGATAGGTGACGTTTCACAGAGTGCTGGAGTAACTCAGTGGGTCAGGCAGCATCTGTGGAGAACATGGATAGGTGACGTTTCAGTTCGGGACCCTCAAAAATCACCAATCCCAGCTCGATCCTGACTAGGGGTGCTGTCTGTACGAAGTTTTGCCTTCTCCCTATATTTAAGAGGGAGTTAGATGTGGCCCTTGTGGCTAAAGGGACCAGGGGGTATGGAGAGAAGGCAGGTACAGGATACTGAGCTGGATGATCAGCCATGATCATATTGAATGGCGGTGCAGGCTCGAAGGGCCGAATGGCCTACTCCTGCACCTATTTTCTATGTTTCTATGTTTCCCCGTGACCTGCGTGGGTTTTCTTCGGGTGCTCCGGTTTCTTCCTACACTCCAAAGACGTGCAGGCCTGTGGGTTAATTGGCTTTGGTAAAATTGTAGTGTGTGTGTGTGCTTGTGCGCGCTAGTTGGTGCGTGTGTGCGCTAGTGTGTGTGTGTGTTAGTGCTAGTGTGTGTGTGTGTGTTAGTGCTAGTGTGTGTGTGTGTGTTAGTGCTAGTGTGTGTGTGTGTCAGTGCTAGTGTGTGTGTTAGTGTGTGTGTGTGTGTTAGTGTGTGTGTGTGTTAGTGTGTTAGTGTGTGTGTGTGTTAGTGCTAGTGTGTGTGTGTGTTAGTGCTAGTGTGTGTGTGTGTCAGTGTTAGTGTGTGTGTGTGTGTTAGTGTGTGTGTGTGTTAGTGTGTTAGTGTGTGTGTGTGTTAGTGCTAGTGTGTGTGTGTGTGTTAGTGCTAGTGTGTGTGTGTGTGTTAGTGCTAGTGTGTGTGTGTGTGTTAGTGCTAGTGTGTGTGTGTTAGTGCTAGTGTGTGTGTGTGTGTTAGTGTGTGTGTGTGTTAGTGCTAGTGTGTGTGTGTTAGTGTGTGTGTGTGTTAGTGCTAGTGTGTGTGTGTTAGTGTGTGTGTGTGTTAGTGTGTGTGTGTGTGTTAGTGTGTGTGTGTTAGTGCTAGTGTGTGTGTGTGTTAGTGTGTGTGTGTTAGTGCTAGTGTGTGTGTGTTAGTGCTAGTGTGTGTGTGTTAGTGTGTGTGTGTGTGTTAGTGCTAGTGTGTGTGTGTTAGTGTGTGTGTGTGTTAGTGCTAGTGTGTGTGTGTGTGTTAGTGCTAGTGTGTTAGTGCTAGTGTGTGTGTGTGTTAGTGTGTGTGTGTTAGTGCTAGTGTGTGTGTGTTAGTGCTAGTGTGTGTGTGTTAGTGTGTGTGTGTGTGTTAGTGCTAGTGTGTGTGTGTTAGTGTGTGTGTGTGTTAGTGCTAGTGTGTGTGTGTGTGTTAGTGCTAGTGTGTTAGTGCTAGTGTGTGTGTGTGTTAGTGTGTGTGTGTTAGTGCTAGTGTGTGTGTGTTAGTGCTAGTGTGTGTGTGTTAGTGTGTGTGTTAGTGCTAGTGTGTGTGTGCGTGTGCGCGCTAGTTGGTGCGTGTGTGTGCGTGTGTTAGTGCTAGTGTGTGTGTGTGTTTCAGTGTGGGTGTTAGTGCTAGTGTGTGTGCGTGTGTTAGTGCTAGTGTGTGTGTGTGTGCGTGTGTGTGTGTGTGTTAGTGCTAGTGTGTGTGTGTGTGTTAGTGCTAGTGTGTGTGCGTGTGTTAGTGCTAGTGTGTGTGTGTGTGTGTGTTAGTGCTAGTGTGTGTGTGTGCGCTAGTTGGTGTGTTAGTGCTAGTGTGTGTGTGTGCGCTAGTTGGTGTGTTAGTGCTAGTGTGTGTGTGTGTGTTAGTGCTAGTGTGTGTGTGTGTGTGTGTGTTAGTGCTAGTGTGTGTGTGTGCGCTAGTTGGTGTGTTAGTGCTAGTGTGTGTGTGCGCTAGTTGGTGTGTTAGTGCTAGTGTGTGTGTGTGTGTTAGTGCTAGTGTGTGTGTGTGTGTGTGTGTGTTAGTGCTAGTGTGTGTGTGTGTGCGTGTGTGTGCGTGTGTTAGTGCTAGTGTGTGTGTGTGTGTGTTAGTGTGTGTGTGTTAGTGCTAGTGTGTGTGTGCGTGTGTTAGTGCTAGTGTGTGTGTGTGCGTGTGTTAGTGCTAGTGTGTGTTAGTGCTAGTGTGTGTGTGTGCGTGTGTTAGTGCTAGTGTGTGTGTGTGTGTGTGTTAGTGTGTGTGTGTTAGTGCTAGTGTGTGTGTGTGCGTGTGTTAGTGCTAGTGTGTGTGTGCGTGTGTTAGTGCTAGTGTGTGTGTGCGTGTGTTAGTGCTAGTGTGTGTGTGTGTGTTAGTGCTAGTGTACGGTGATCGCTTGTCGGCATGGACTCTGGTCCAATGGGCCTGTTTCTGCTCTGTATCTCTTAACTAAACTAAACTCATTTGTACATTGCAGTTACAAAGCTGCAAACTGCACATTTGCTCCTTGGTAGCAATGGGTTAAACGTTGCAATATGAGCCGCTCACTATGTCAGGCTGGCCCTCTGCGATGTCTTGCATGACTCCGTCCGACATGACTCTTGGCCTTTGACCAACAGTGAGTCACCCTTCACAGAGCAGGTAGTCGGGCCAATTCAAGTGTGTAAGGCATGGAGGCCGTTATTGTCGCCAGTCTATGTGTGGCTGATGGATCACGGTTTAAGGTGCTGTGGTAATACACTTCATTCCACTCATAGAGTCTTAGAGTGTGATGGGCCTGTCCCACTTAGGCGATTTTCTAGGCAGCTACAGGTGACTAGTTTGTCGCCACATGTTCGCTGGTGGTTGGCGGGAGTCGTCTCCTCAGTCGCGCAAAAAGTTGTTGCGTCTTTCTGGTCGCCGCTAATTATGCAAGAGACCGTGGGTTTGACGCCAATGAGCGTAGCTTGACTTCTCCTGACATAGGTTGTCGCCAGGATGCAGCAGGTTACCGGTTTTTCGGCGACCTGCTGCAACTATGACAGTCGCCGGCAGTTGCCTTAAAAATCGCCAAGTGGGACAGGCCCATAAGAGTCTTCGAGTCATAGAGTGATACAGTGTTGCAACAGGCCCTTCGGCCCAACTAGCCCACACCGGCCAACATGTCCCAGCTACACTAGCCCCACCTGCCCGTGTTTGGCCCATATCCCTCCAAACCTGTCCTATTCATGTCCCTGTCTCGACCTGAAACGTTACCCATTCCTTCTCTCCAGAGATGCTGTCTGACCTGCTGAGTTACTCCAGCGTTTTGTGTCTACCTGTCCAATTGTTCCTTAAGCATTGGGATAGTCCCAGCCTCAACTACCTCCTCTGGCAGCTCGTTCCATACATCCACCAAACACCCTTTGTGTGAAAAAGTTACCCCTCAGATTCCTATTAAATCTTTTCCCCTTCACCTTGAACCTATGTCCTCTGGCCCTCGATTCACCGACTCTGGGGAAGAGACTGATTGGGGCGTTCACTGTGTGAGTGTGCCAGCCCTGCGGCTCTTGGTGGCTATCGGTTTCTGACCTCACACGTGGAAATGCAAAAGCAGACAGGTAAGGGGGACAGAGAGAGGGGGGGGGGAGAGAGAGATAGCGAGGTGGGATGATGGGGGAAAGAGAGAGAGCAAGGGAGGGTTAGAGAGGGAGGTGAGAAATAAATGGAGGGAGAGAGAGGGGGAGAAAGGAAAAGAGAGGAGGGAGGGAGGAGGGGTGAGAGAGAGAGAAAGAGAGAGGGGGAGAGAGAGATGGCGAGGGAGAATGCGGGGGGAAAGAGGGAGAGCGAGGGAGCGTTAGAGAGGGGTGAGAGAAATAAATGGAGGGAGAGAGGGGAGAAAGAAAAAGAGAGGGGGAGGGAGGGAGAGGGGTTAGAGACGAGAGAGAGGGGCGGAGAGAGAGAGAGGCGGAGAGAGAGAGGGTGGGGAAAGAGCAAGGAGGTGGAGAATGAGTGAGGTAGTTGTGTACCTCAGATATATCATATATTTATAATACTTTTGTAGTATATTTATGCAAGAGAAAACCAATAACTTCTTCCCCAAATCACTAGAAAGGAAGCAGTTAATTGCAGCTTCCCACAGCATAATTCCAATCAAAGATAGACACAAAGTGCTGGAGTAACATTGCTTCAGGCAGCATCTGTGGAGAACTTTTATTTTTTTCTCAAGAGATGCTGCCTGACCCACTGAGTTACTCCAGCACTTTGTGTCGCTATCTTTGGTATCCACTAGCATCTGCAGTTCCCTCCGACACATAATCCCAAGAGCCTTTCTTCATCTGTCGGGAAGTAGTGAAGGATGCATTACAACCTGTGTAGACGTCACAGTGTCAAACAGCATGGGAACAGGCCCAAAATGCTGGAGTAACTCAGCGGGACAGGCAGCATGTCTGGAGAGAAGGAATGGGTGACGTTTCGGGTCGAGACCCTTCTTCAGACACGACACGACATTGTCATTGTAAATACATACAACAACATTTAATAATAATAATAATAAGATCTTTTATTATCATTGCACAGAGGTGCAACGAGATTTGATATGCAGCTTCCATCCGATGTCATAACTTAATCAACTACAAATTTAGATACCCAGACAAACATGATTTATTAAAAAAAACAGTAAAACAGTTTCAGAAGCACTGGCCGAGCGGAGCTCCAACGTATCAGATAACGACAATGGAAACAACACAAATGGCAAGAAAAACGTCAGCAAGTCATAATGTGCAATATTTCACGGTGTAGTGTTGTGGCAGCACAAAATATTGGCTATGGGGGCTGTGTGTTCAGTGTAAAGTTCAGAGTGGTGATGGCCTTGGGGTAGAAACTATTTTTTTATCTTGTGGTGTGTGATTTGATCCTGATTACGGGTGCTGTACGGAGTTTGTACGTTATCGCCGTGACCGCGTGGGTTTTCTCCGGGTGCTCCGGTTTCCTTCCCGCACTCCAAAGACGTGCAGGTTTGTAAGGTTAATTGACTTGGTATAAATGTAAAATCTCCTCAGTTTGTGTGTGTGTGTGTAGGACAATGTTAATGTGCGGGGATCACTGGCCGGCGCGGACCCGGTGGGCCGAGGAGCGTTTTTCCGCACTGTATCTCTAAACTAAACTACACTGGGGAATGCGAATGATTAAAAGCCCAATGGGTTGGGTCTGTGATTGATCATTGAGTAACTGGGTGCTTTGTTTACTCGTTGCAGGAACCCCCTCCAGGTGGGTTTGTCCACACCAGCCGTTCACCTCTCAACAATGAGAAAACCAGGGCCTCAAAAGGGTGAGTTGTGGCGGGATTTTGATATTCCACGAACAAACCTCGGTGGCGAAGCCTCGCGAGTCGACCCTTGCTTGGTGGTTGATGAGAGCGTTGAGGGGAAGAACAATGGACAATGTGGACTCGGTGTGGGGGGGGACCGCTGTGGGGGGTAGGGGGGAAGAGAACAAAGGGGGGCCGACGTACTTAGTAACTTTGTGAATGCCCTTTATGTGGTCACTATTTATATACCTTGGGTACGCACGCAACGTGTGACAATAAAGTATTCCATATTCCATTCCAAACTATAATCTTCACCTGTGTTTGGGAAAACGTTAGGACAGTTCCCGCAAGGAAATGGCAGAATAAGAGGTTTCTAAAACTGCTGGAACCTTGTGGACGTTCGATTGTAATCCTGCACAGTCTTCCCGCTGACTGGTTAGCACGCAGCAAAAGCTTTTCACTGTACCTCGGTACACGTGACAATAAACTGAATTGACCTGCGTGGGTTTTCTCCGGGTGCCCCACTCTCCTCTCACACTCCAAAGGCATGCAGGTTTGTAGGTTAATTGGGTTCGGTAACATTGGAAAATTGTCCCGACTGTGTAGGAATCTGAGGGGTAACTTTTTCACGCAAAGGGTGGTGGGTGTATGGAACAAACTGCCAGAGGAGGTAGTTGAGGCTGGGACTATCCCAATGTTTAAGAAACAGTTGGACAGGTACATGGATAGGACAGGCTTGAGATGAGAAATAGGACTGAGATGAGAAAAACATTTTTTACACAGAGAGTGGTGAATCTCTGGAATTCTCTGCCACAGAATGTAGTTGAGACCAGTTCATTGGCTATATTTAAGAGGGAGTTAGATGTGGCCCTTGTGGCTAAAGGGATCAGGGGGTATGGAGAGAAAGCAGGCACAGGATACTGAGTTGGATGATCAGCCATGATCATATTGAATGGCGGTGCAGGCTCGAAGGGCCGAATGGCCTACTTCTGCACCTATTTTCTATGTTTCTAATGTTTGGAGGGTTATGAACCAAGGCAAGCGGGACTAGGGTAGCTGGGACATTGTTGGCTGATGTGGGCGGGTTGGGCCGAAGTGCCTGTTTCCACATTGTATCACACTAGGACTCTAACACTTCATAAATGCTGTCTGTGATTATCCTGGCAAAGATGAATCAATCCATATGTTGTTCTTTGTGTTAGTTGCAGATTGGAAAGATGGGAGAAGGCAGAAACACAGTCGGAGTGGTCGCCCATCCAATACCCCGTCTCCATACCAAGGTAAGCCCATGAAGTCCCACCTCGAAGACAGACACAAAATGCTGGAGTAACTCAGCGGGACAGGTGGCATCTCTGGTGAGAAGGAATGGGTGACGTTTCGGGTCGAGACCCTTCATCAGACTGAGAGTCTGGGGAGAGGGAAACAAGTGTTTTGACGATGATGCAGAGAGATATAGAACAAATGAATGAAAGATATGCAAAAAAGCAACTGGCCATTGTTTGCTCTGGGCTAGGTGAAAATGAGTTACAGACAATGAAACTCACCAGGATGACAGTGAAGGTAGACAAAAATGCTGGAGAAACTCAGCGGGTGCAGCAGCATCTATGGAGCGAAGGAAATAGTCAACGTTTCGGCCCGAAACCCTTAAGGAAATAGGCAACGTTTCGGGCCGAAACCCTCAGGGTTTCGTCCCGAAACGTTGCCTATTTCCTTCGCTCCATAGATGCTGCTGCACCTGCTGAGTTTCTCCAGCAATTTTGTCTACCTTCGATTTTCCAGCATCTGCAGTTCCTTCTTAAACACTTTGTCTACTCCACTGCGAAATCTCCTCAAGGTATGCCTACTTTGAAGAATCAAGAATCTGATGAAGGGTTTCGGCCCGAAACGTTGCCTATTTCCTTCGCTCCATAGATGCTGCTGCACCCACTGAGTTTCTCCAGCACTTTTGTCTACCTTCGATTTTCCAGCATCTGCAGTTCCTTCTTAAACAGGATGACAGTGAAACTGGTGTAACAACTAGGGTGGTGTCGGGACGAGGTCATGAGGTACGGTGAAAATCTTTTGTTGCGTGCTATCCAGTCAGCGGAAAGACAATACGTGATTACAATCGAGCCATTCACAGTGTATAGATACATGATAGGGGAATAAAGTTTAGTGCAAGGTAAAGTCAGCAAAGTCTGATCAAGGATAATCCGAGGGTCACCGATGAGGTAGATAGTAGTTCAGGACCGCTCTCTGGGGAGCAGTGAGGTGATGGGGGAGGGGGGAGGGAGAGGGGATGCGAGGGTTACTTGGAATGAATTAATACTTTATTGTCACAGTGGAATTTAATATTCATACCGCTGGGTTGTAAGGTGCCCAAGCGAAATATGAGGTGCTGCTCCTCCAATTTGAGTTTGGCCACACTCTCCGACTTTGAAGAAGCACGACCTCCAGTGTGTATCACCAACTGGATTGTCAATTGGGTCGTTGGGCAAAGAACTTTCTTTTTAGTTTAGCCCTTCCTGGAATGTGGACGTCAGTGACCATGCCAGAGACCACCTCTACTTGCCTCTGAGTTCAGTTTCAGTTTAGTTTACAGTGAAAAGCTTTTGTTGCGTGCTAACCAGTCAGCGACAAGACGGGGCATGCATGAGTCAACCGGATTGGTGGCTGTGGAATCGCACGTTGACCAGTCCAAGTAAAGGCAGCAAATTCCCCAAATAGAATCACCGAGCTGTCCAGCACAGAAACAGGCCCTTCGGCCCACCTTGTCCATGCTGGCCAGGTTGGTACTCTACATCATGGAATGTGGAAACAGGCCCTTCGGCCCACCGAGTCCATGCTGGCCAGGTTGGTGCACTACATCATGGAATGTGGAAACAGGCCCTTCGGCCCACCGAGTCCATGCTGGCCAGGTTGGTGCACTACATCATGGAATGTGGAAACAGGCCCTTCGGCCCACCGAGCCCATGCTCATCACCCCGTAAACAGTTCTATGTTATCCCACTTTCACACCCTACACACTAGGGGCAATTTATAGAGGACAATTGATCTACGAACATGCACGACTTTGGAGTGTGGAGGAAAACCGGAGCACCTGGAGAAAACCCACGCAGGTCACGGGAAGAACGTATAAACTCCGTCCAGCCAGCACCTGTAGTCAGCATCGAACTCTGGTCTCTGGCGCTGTGGGGCAGCAGCTCTACCCGCTGCGACACCACGCCGCCCCTAAGTGAAAGGTCACGCAAGAGTCGGCTTCGTAGGTAGCTGTGGAGTCACAGGTAGACCAGACCAAGGAAGGACAATGAACTTCCTTCATAGAATGATACAGCTGACAGCACGGAGACAGGCCCTTCGGCTCACCTTCTCCCTGCCGACCAAGCTGGCACACTAGTCTGGCCCCATTTGCCTGCATTTGGCCCTTTGACCTCATGAACCCTTCCTATCCACACATCTGTCCAGGTGCTTTTTTTGTTTTTTTTAAGTCGTAATTGCAACCACTCCTGCAGTCTCGTCGAACAGCTCGTTCCAGATACGGACTATCCTCTGAGTGGAAATGATTGTCTGTGAGCGGAGAGAGTGAACGTTTTAACGGCAGTCCACGAGTGGCCTGGTTCCAGTTACTGAGATTAGGTTATCAATTGCAGGTTTATTTATCGACCTGGATTGAAATTGCTCGCTGCTGTGGTACATTTGAAGCAGGTTTGGGAACTCTTATTGAGAGCAGGTTCAATAATTCACCCACAAAGGTACCTCCGTCCATCTGAAATGTGAGGCGACTTATAATTGAAGTTGAAGTTGTACTTCACTGACCTGCCTGTTTTGGAACTTTATTCGTGGGACTTAAAACCCATTTCTCTTGGTTTGTGCGACACGATACTCAGCGGGTGCAGCAGCATCTATGGAGCGAGGGAAATAGGCAACGTTTCGGGAAACAAGTGTTTTGACGATGATGCAGAGAGATATAGAACAAATGAACAAATGAATGAAAGATATGCAAAAAAGCAACAGGCCATTGTTAGCTCTGGGCTAGGTGCAAATGAGTTACAGACAATGAAACTCACCAGGATGACAGTGAAGGTAGACAAAAATGCTGGAGAAACTTAGCGGGTGCAGCAGCATCTATGGAGCGATGGAAATATTTCCTTCGCTCCATAGATGCTGCTGCACCCGCTGAGTTTCTCCAGCATTTTTGTCTACCTTCGATTTTCCAGCATCTGCAGTTCCTTCTTAAACGCGATACGATAGAACATTATTTATCCCAGGAGGGAAATTGATCTGCCAACAGTCATAAAAACACAAGATACATGAAACATGAAATTAAAGTGACGAGTTGAGAAGATTGGGTTTGTGCAAAGATTGTGTGTGTGGTGGGGGGGGGTCTCAGTCTACCCCACGACAGAAGGGGGAGGAGTTGTACAGTTTGATAGCCACAGGGAAGAAGGATCTCCTGTGGCGTTCTGTGCTGCATCTTGGACTTGCCTGGTCAGACTTTTGTTTGTAAAGGAATTACAATATTGAGGGCGGCAGGTTGGTGCAGCGGGTAGAGCTGCTGCCTCACAGCGCCAGAGACCCGGGTTCCATCCTGACCTCAAGTCCTGTCGTATTCTGTCGTGCTGCTTGCTGCAAGTAAGAATGTCATCGTTCTGTCTGGGACACACGACAATAAAAACACTCTCGACTCTTGCGGAGTTTGCACGTTCTCCCTGCGACCGCGTGGGTTTCCTCCGGGCGCTCCGGCTTCCTCCCACATCCCAAAGACGTGCGGGTTTACAGGTTAATCGGCCCCTCTGTAAATTGCCCCTGGTGTGTAGGGAGTGGATGAGAAAGTGGGATAGCATAGAACTAGCCCCAATGGGAGATGAATGGTCGGAGTGGACTCGGTGGGCCGAAGGGCCTGTTTCCGTGCTGCATCTTTAGAAACATAGGAAATAGGTGCAGGAGGAGGCCATTCGGCCCTTCGAGCCGGCACCGCCATTCACCGTGATCATGGCTGATCGTCCCCAATCAATAACCCGTGCCTGCCATCTCCCCATATCCCCTGACTCCGCTAGCCCCTAGATCTTTGAACTTAAAACTAAGCTAAATTCTATTCACTTTGGAAAAGGCCGCACCCTTAGCATGTGTGGATTTTAATCTTCAGAAGAACTGAGAAATGACAAAACATATGTGTGGACGGTGTAATGGGAACATTGGGAACAAAATAGAACCATTGTGTTGATAATTTACGAGGAGTCACAGCGCAGTCATTCATCGTGGAGAGACTGTTTATGCGTTGCAGGAATGTTTCAATGGTTGTGTACCCCTGCTTTAAGTGTGCTGATATCTGATAGAAACGCACTCCTGCACCTTGAGCCAACCTTCTGAAAGATTAGATCTGTGCTAGTAATTTACTCCTGAAACGTGGGCACACCGAGAATGCTTGGAAAACATCGGACAGCTTCTTGCCGGCTGTTACCAGACTGCTGAACGGTCCTCCCGTAAGCTAAGGCTGGAGTCCCCATCTTTCAACCTACCCCCTTTCAGACCTTGCACATAAACAAAAATCTGCACTTTCTCTGCAACTGATATATTACATGGTGTGTTATGAATATTCCATCAGGCAAATCCACATCAACTGTGCCACAGATGGCTGTGGAGGCTGTCAATGGATATTTTTAAGGCAGAGACAGACAGACAGTTAGTTGTGTTAAAGAAGGAACTGCAGATGCTGGAAAATCGAAGGTACACAAAAATGCTGGAGAAACTCAGCGGGTGCAGCAGCATCTATGGAGCGAAGGAAATAGGCAACGTTTCGGGACGAAACCCGGAAGGGTTTCGGCCCGAAACGTTACCTATTTCCTTCCTGAAGGGTTTCCGCCCGAAACGTTGCCTATTTCCTTCGCTCCATAGATGCTGCTGCACCCGCTGAGTTTCTCCAGACAGTTAGTTAGTTGATTAGTATGGGTGTCAGGGGTTATTGGGAGAAGGCAGGAGAATGGGGTTGAGAGGGAAAGATAGATCAGCCATGATTGAATGGTGGAGTAGACTTGATGGGCCGAATGGCCTAATTCTGCTCCTAGAACTCATGAACACACATCAAGCAAAACAAGCTGAAAATAACAGTTTTATTTTCACAAGTTCTCTAAGTGTGAACTTTATCTTGCATCTCAAATTCTACGTAGATATTCGTGAATTCTGTAAGGGCAAATGTTTAGTGAAGGGCAGCACGGTGGCGCAGCGGTAGAGTAGCTGCCTTACGCCACTTACAGCGCCAGAGACCCGGGTTCGATCCCGACTACGGATGCTGTCTGTACGGAGTTTGTACGTTCTCCCTGTGGGTTTTCTCCGAGATCTCCGGTTTCCTCCCACACTCCAAAGACGTACAGGTTTGTAGGTTAATTGGCTTTGTGTGTGTGTGTGTGTGTAAATTGCCCCTAGTGTGTGTAGGATAGTGTTAATGTGCAGGGATTGCTGGTCGGTCGGAAGGGCCTGTTTCCACGCTGTATCTCTGAAACTGAACTAGAGATTCGTGAATTCTGTGAGGGCGAATTCCCCGGAGTTCCCCCAAATGTCTGTAAGGCAGGTATGACTTGTATGAATGGGAGGACATTATAACTTCTTATCACCAGCTGGTTCATTCAGAGAACATAATGCTGTCTACAGCAAACAGCATGGAAACTTCAGCAGCAATTTGCGTAATTGCCTTGCACAATGACGGGCTGAAAATCCCTCCAGTAAAGCCGCAGCTCGGTGGCACGGCGGTAGAGTTGCTGCCTCGCAGCGCCAAAGACCCAGGTTCAATCCTGACTACGGGTGCTGTCTGTACGGAGTTTGCACGTTCTCCCCGTGACCGAGTGGATTTTCTCCGGGTGCTCCGGTTTTTTTTCCCACACTCCAAAGACGTTGAGGTTTGTAGGTTAATTGGCTGCAGTAAAATTGTAAATTGTCCCTAGTGTGTGTAGGATAGCGCTAGTGTACGGGGTGATCACTGGTCAGCACGGACTCGGTGGGCCGAAGGGCCTGTTTCTCTAAACTAAACTAAAACAAAAATTCTTGCGTTCTGTTGTCAAACCAAGCTGTGATGCAACCCCATGCAATGAATCAGTAGACATTGGTACAGGTCAACGACAGGTACAGGTATTGGATAGAGTTGATGCAGAGAGAATGTTTCCACGAAATAAAAATGATTGGAAAATTGTGAACTGCAAGTGCCAACGAATTTAAACTTGTTAAAGGAGCTGGCAAAATATATAAAGAACACTGTCTGCTCCTGGTAGAGTATCTCAGTAAGAGATTAATCCGAATGAATCATTCTTAACAAGGGTGATTAGTCTTCATTAATCAAGTCAAGTCACTTTTATTTCTATAGCACTTTTAAAAAACAACTCTCGTTGACCAAAGTGCTTTACATTGGTGGAGGTACTAACGTTATACAACAAGTCAAGTCAAGTGAGTTTATTGTCATGTGTCCCTGTTAGGACAATGAAATTCTTGCTTTGCTTGAGCACAACAGAACATAGTAGGCATTGACTACAAGGCATTCTATAAATATATACACAATGGTCAATATACTGATAAAGTGCAAATAACAGTATTGGCTAGTAAAGTTCAGTGTTATGTCCGAGCCAGGTTTAATAGCCTGATGGCTGTGGGGAAGTAGCTGTTCCTGAACCTGGTCGTTGCAGTCTTCAGGCTCTTGTACCTTCTACCTGAAGGTAGCGGGGAGATGAGTGTGTGGCCAGGATGGTGTGGGTCCTTGATGATGCTGCCAGCCTTTTTGAGGCAGCGATTGTGGTAGATCCCCTCGATGGTCAGAGCCGAACAGTGGTTCATAGATTAAGTACATACATAAATACAGACATGTAGCCCTCACTCAGAGGACGTCAAGTAAGGCTTGGGAGTAAAGATGAGTTTTAAGTCTCAACTTAAAGGAGTCGATGGAGGGGGCAGTTCTGATGGGAAGAGGGATGCTGTTCCACAGTCTAGGAGCTGCAACCGCAAAGGCGCGGTCGCCCCTGAGCTTATGCCTAGACCGTGGGATATTCAGCAACCCCAAGTCGGCCGATCTGAGGGACCTGGAGGTGGTGTGGTGGGGAAGCAGACTTTTGATGCAGGTGGGGGCAAGCCCATTGAGGGCTTTGTAGACATATAGAAGGATCTTGAAGTTTATTCGGAACCACACAGTATTGTCGACCGTCTGCTCAGGGGCAGTAAATAATGGAGATGTTAACGCTAAAAACTAGGGTGAGCTTTGGAATCTCTGGAGAAACTCAGCGGGTGAGGCTGCATCTATGGAGTGAAGGAAATGGGTGACGTTTCGGGTCGAGACCCTTCTTCAGACCGAAACGTCACCTATCCCTTCGCTCCATAGATGCTGCCTCGCCCGCTGAGTTTCTCCAGCATTTTTGTCTACCTTAGATTTTTCTTAAACATTTGTAATCTCAGAAGATTTAGGGCTCTTATTGTTATATCTCACCCCGGCCACTCCCTCTTCTCCCCTCTCCCATCAGACAAGAGGTACAGAAGTGTGAAAACAAACGCACACCTCCAGATTCAGGGACAGTTTCTTCCCAGCTGTTATCAGGCAACTGAACCATCCTACCACCAACTAGAGAGCGGTCCTGACCTCCCATCTACCTCATTGGAGACCATCGGACTATCTCTAATTGGACTTTATCTTGCACTAAATGCTAATCCCTTTATCCTGTATTAACATCACCCATACATGTTATGGTTCAATAGTTCTTTCATTAACGCGTGTACCAAGGTAAAGTGAGATTTTTTTGTGTAGAGATACAGGATAAAGGGAATAATAATTAGTGTGAAATAACATTTGGTGCAAGTTTTGCAAAGAGATGAGGGGGAAAGTGGAGTGGAACATAGAGAACGATCCTTCTATCTGCATCTTTAGTTTAGTTTAGACATACAGCTCAGAAACAGGTCTTTCGGCCCACCGAGTACGCACCGACCAGCGATCCCCGCACTCATACCGAGCCAATTAACTTACAAACCTGTACGTCTTTGGAGTGCGGGAGGAAACCGGAGCACCCGGAGAAAGCCCACGCAGGTCACGGGGAGAAGGTACAAACTCCGTACAGACAGCACCCGTAGTTGGGATGGATGGTGGCGCTGTGAGGCAGCAGCTCTACCCGCTGCGCCACCGTGCTGCCCCTTGGAGATTACTATGTACTCCAGTGCCGTCTGTTACCCCTGCCAATCGACTGACATCTCCCTACTTTGCGATTGATCTTATTCATAAGTTCTAGGTGCAGAATTAGACCATTCTGCCCATCGAGTCTACTCTTCCATTCAATCAAGGCTGATCTATCTCAGTCTAGGATGGAACCCGGGTCTCTGGCGCTGTGAGGCAGCAGATCTACCCGCTGCACCACCGTGCCGCCCCCTATGTTATCATCAAATTAAAATTCTCTGTGATTCTGGTGTGATTCGGGAGAGCACCGCGCTTTGTTCTTCCAGCGGATCATGTCTGCACTCTTTGGCACGAGATGTGTGAGAATATTTAATTCCATCACTGGAGAATATCGTTCCCAACAGCACATTATTGCCCACCGAGTTTTTGAAATCGCCTCTCAAGCCTTTGATAGTTTAGTACCTTGCATCCAGTGGTGACACTAAATCTCAAAAGAGCGTGTGTTTTCCCCCACTACGAGAAAAGGGAGATGAGGAGATGCCGCTTCTCTTTGCACCTTATTAAGATCAGTGTTGCTATCTGTCTTGTGTGCTTAATGGCATTCTATTATAGATTCCTGCTGCTGTAAGCAGTCTCCAGGGTCTGATTGCCCTGGATTAGTTCTGCCGTTGAAATACACGCCTGCTTAAATGATGCTCTGTATGGTTACTGGGAAACGACACCACCTTAATGAGGAACAAAACCATTAGATGCAGAATCTCTGCCCAAACAATATATTGCATCTTCACAGCCCGGAAAAAGGCCCTTCGGCCCCACCGAATCCGCACCGACCAGCGATCCCCGCACAAGTTCCTCCTCAACTCCTTGCTGAAAGTGAGTCCCAATGGTTGTCACAGTTTGCCGAGATTCTCTCTCTATCTGGGATTAGCTGAACCCGGACAGGCTCCATGGAAAAAAGACGAGAGATTTCAGCCGTTGATGCCAAAAAAACGGTAAAACCTGCCATTTCGGGAGAGGAGCCAGCCAATTAACAGTGCGATTCTGTCCAACGCTGCATCGACTATGTGTGGGTCACTGTGTCGCTGCTGGGTGAAGGTGGAGTGGTGACCAACCTTTGATCGGGAGCGAGAGATAAATAGACAGTGTGTTCACTATCCTGTAGCTTTTGCCAAGAGTTAAAATGGCACAGATATTTATGTTCTGTGCCAACTGTAAATTTATTTTTTACATAAAATAATTCTGCCTGCAGCGCTGTCTGGTACAGTGCAGGCTAGACAGGTCTACAGTTCTGCTTTCCAGCAGTCTAACTATCAAATGGAATTATAATTGCATCCAAAAAGTCAAGCTTTGAGGATTTGCACATTTTCTGTTTTCTGTAATTCAGTCTAAAAATTCCTACACCATCGAAATGTCCAACCGTGAATATCTTGCAAATTCCTACAATTGAAATAGACTGTCTTTGAACCTAAAGGGCACAGAGTGCTGGAGTAACTCAGCGGGTCAGGCAGCATCTGTGGAGAACATGGATAGGTGACGTTTCACAGAGTGCTGGAGTAACTCAAGGATGAGTCTCACCCCGGCCACTCCCTCTTCTCCCCTGTCCCATCAGGCAAGAGGTACTGAGTGTGAAAACGCCCACCTCCGGATTCACGGACAGTTTAGTCCCAGCTGTTATCAGGCAACTGAACCATCCTATCAAAAACTAGATAGCTGTCCTGACCTCCCACCTACCTCTTTGGAGACCCTCGGACAAATATGAATCCGACTTTACTGGACTCTGTGGACGACTTGGTTGTAATCATGTATATTCTTTCCAATGACTGGTTTAGTTCAGAGATACAGCGCGGAAACAGGCCCTATGTTTCGAGACCCAAAACGTCACCTATTCCTTCGCTCCATAGATGCTGCCTCACCCGCTGAGTTTCTCCAGCATTTTTGTCTACCTCAGATTCCTATTAAATCTTTTCCCCTTCACCTTGAGCCCATGTCCTCTGGTCCTCGATTCCCCTACTCTGGGCAAGAGACTCTGTGCGTCTACCCGATCTGTTCCTCTCATGGTTCTATACTTTCTGCTTGTGCAAAAGGTTGTAAAACAGTTGGTGTGGGTGTAGTCAGCACTTTGTGTCCCATTTAGACCAAGGTAGCAGAGTGTTCTTGGCTGAGTCTTCGACAGAGGGTGCAGTGAACTGCCTGACAGGCAGGTATTCCGTCCTCGGTACCAGCTACACATGCTGTTAAATATTTTGTCCACAACAACATTTTGTGAATCAAAAATGCTGGGCTCAAATGATGGATGTTATTTGATGGTAAAACCAAATACTAGCGAGGAACAGGAGATTTAATTTTAAAACATACAGCGTGGAAACAGGCCCTTCGGCCCACCGAGTCCGCGCCAACCAGCGATCGCCCCGTACACCAACACTATCCTACACACACTTTCTTGCTTCCTCCCTCCTTCCCTCCCCTTCCCAGCTCTCCCACAGCCTACTGTCTCCGCCTCTTCCTTTCTTCTTCCCGCCCACCCCCACATCAGTCTGAAGAAGGGTCTCGACCCGAAACGTCACCTATTCCTTCGCTCCATAGATGCTGCCTCACCCGCTGAGTTTCTCCAGCGTTTTTGTCTACCTTCGATTTTTCCAGCATCTGCACTTCCTTCTTGAACATCTACACACACATGGGATCATTTACAATTGTACCAAGCCAATTAACATACAAACCTGCACGTCTTTAGTGTATGTGAGGAAACCCACAGGTCACGGGGAGAAGGTACAAACTCCGTACAGACAGCACCCGTAGTCAGGATTGAACCCGGGTCTCTGGCGCTGTGAGGCAGCAACTCTACCGCTGCGCCACCTATTTTCTGAACCGTTGGGAATGTTGACTCTGATAGTCGACTAGGAGCGGGGACTTGGCTTCACCTTTATTCTTCCTTCTGCTATTGTTGAATTTTGTTTCTGTTTTCAGGTCATTTCAGTTGGGACAAATACCTTAAGGAGACGGGAGCTGTTGCTGCTCCTTCTTATTGCTTCAAACAGGTAAAAATGCCCTTCCATTGTAATATAGTGTTGTAAGCGTGTGTGTGTGTCGGGCTGAGCTGGTCTATAGTGTACATGTACTCTACACGTCGTACGCAGTGATGTATGGAAACATAGGTGCAGGAGGAGGCCATTCGGCCCTTCGAGACAGCACCGCCATTCATTGTGATCATGGCTGATCATCCACAATCAGTAACCCGTGCCTCCCTTCTCCCCATATCCCTTGATTCCGCTAGCCCCTAGAGCTCTATCTAACTCTCTTTTAAATCCATCCAGTGACTTGGCCTCCACTGCCCTCTGTGGCAGGGAATTCCACAAATTCACAACTCTCTGGGTGAATTTTTTTTTTTCTCATCTCAGTTTTAAATGGTCTCCCCTTTATTCTTAGACTGTGGCCCCTGGTTCTGGACTCCCCCAACATTGGGGACATTGTTCCTGCATCTAGCTTGATAGTCCGAGGGTCGCCAATGAGGTAGATAGTATTCAGGACTGCTCGGATGGTTCAGTTGCCTGATAACGGGATGTCAAAGGATACGTGGAGAAGGCGGGTGAATGGGGTTGAGAGGGAAGGATAGACAATAGACAATAGGTGCAGGAGTAGGCCATTCGGCCCTTCGAGCCAGCACCACCAGATCAGCCATGATTGAACAGCAGAGTGGACACACAATGCTGGAGTAACTCAGCAGGTCAGGCAGCATCTGTCGACACTGTTTTATGTTCTATGCTAATGTCAAAGATATCTTAGTGACCTTACCAGAACCTAAATGGTTAACACTGAGACTGACATGAGTTATTGGAACAGTACAATTAACAAAATCGACCCAAATAAAAAAAAGCTTTTAAAAACTAAAGACTTAGAATGAGCGGAGTCGGCATTACCTTTCAAATAGTAAACGGCCGGCCACATTGTATATCTCACAGGGCGAGCGCTAGCTCCTGGCAAAGCTTCCTCCACAGATCCTGACACACACACACACACACACACACACACACAGTGATCAGCTGTAGCTCAGATGGCTAATCACTGCAAGAAGAAACTGTCCCTGAATCTGGAGGTGTGCGTTTGTTTTCACACTTCTGTACCTCTTGCCCGATGGGAGAGGGGAGAAGAGGGAGTGGCCGGGGAATGAGACTGGTCCTTGATTATGCTGCTGGCCTTGCCGAGGCAGCGTGAGGTGTAGATGTACTTATAATTCCTCATCATCATCATTATCATCGTTGAAAACATCAACGGGCACGGTGGTGCCTTACAACACCATGTACGACAGTGATCCCAACTTCTACTGAAGTGTGGATGGCCGTTGGCTCGCTAGGAGCTCATCTGCCCTTTGACAGGTCTTGTTTTTAGTCCTGCTGGGGGTCCACAGCCCCCTCCTCACCTGGCAAACCAGGTGGGGGAGACGGTTTTGACATGTCCTCCCTGTCTATATATCTGTCCAAATGTCTTCTAAAAGTCATAATTGTATCTGCTATAGCTTCCTCTGGCAACCCCTCCCAAATATCGACGACACTCCAAGTGGAATGGTTGCCCTTGAGGTTCCTCTTCAGTCTCTCTCCCCTCTCACCTTAAGCCTACGCCCTCTAGTTTTAGAATCCTCTAGGCTGGAGAAAATGTGGGAGGCACAGGAGAGGCCGGAGTTACTCAGCGGGTGGATGGATGGGCTGGTTAAATTGTGGTGTGTTGCTTCTACTGTGAGATCGGATCTGTGATCACCAGTCGACCCCCCCCCCCCGGTTCTATGGACACAACGAAGAGACTATATGGTATCAGAGATGGCCATAGAGTCATACAGCACGGAAACAGGCCTTTCGGCCCATTTTGCCCATTGCCGACCAAGATGCCCCATAGAGACTAGTCCCACCTGCCCATATTTGGCCCAAATCCCTAAAAATGTTTCCTATCCATGTACCTATCCAAATCTCTTTTGAATGTTGTTATAGTCCCTGCCTCAACTACCTCCTATATAACCATATAACCATATAACAATTACAGCACGGAAACAGGCCAACTCGGCCCTTCTAGTCCGTGCCGAACACTTACTCTCACCTAGTCCCATCTACCTGCACTCAGACCATAACCCTCCATTCCTTTCCCGTCCATATACCTATCCAATTTATTTTTAAATGATAAAATAAAATCCTCTGTCGGCTCGTTCCATATACCCACCTCCCTCTGTGTGAAAAGTTGCCTCTCGAGTTCCTATTAAATCTTCCCCCCCTCACCTTAAACTTCTGTCCCCAGATCACCCTTTCACACTAGTTCTACATTAACCCACTCTCTCATCCACTCCCTACACACTAGGGGGCAATTTACAGAGGGGCCGATTAACCCACAAACCCGCACGTCTTTGGAGTGTGGGATGAAACCGGAGCACCCGGAGAAAACCCATGCGGTTACAGGCAGAACATGCAAACTCCACACAGACAGCACCCGAGCTCAGGAACGAACCTGGGTCTCTGGCGCTGTGAGGCAGCAGTTCTATCATTGTTCCACGGATGTTGCTGATTAAATTAAAGGACGCAGAGTGCTGGAGTAACTCAGCGGGTCAGGCAGCATCTGTGGAGAACGTGGATAGGTGACGTTTCACAGAGTGCTGGAGTAACTCAGCAGGCCAGGCAGCATCTGTGGAGCGAAGGAAATGGGCAACCTTTCGGGCTGAAACCCTGAAGGAAATAGGCAAAGTTTCGGGCCGAAACCCGGAAGGGTTTCGGGCCGAAACGTTGCCCATTTCCTTCGCTCCATAGATGCTGCCGCACCCGCTGAGTTTTTCCAGCATTTTGGTCTACCTTATCATTTATAGTGTGGTTCCGTATAGCTTACAAAGCACAGAAGTACACTGTGCCAGAGTAACTCAGCGGGTCAGGCAGCATCTGTGGAGAACATGGATAGGTGACTTTTCACAGAGTGCTGGAGTAACTCAGCGGGTCAGGCAGCATCTGTGGAGAGCGTGGATAGGTGACGTTTCGGTTCGGGACACTTCTTCAGAATGGTTCTCTACCTAGTCATAGAGCGATACAGCAGGTAAACAGACCCTTCAGCCCAACCTGCCCACACTGGCCAACATGTCCCATCTACACTAGTCCCACCTGCCTGCGCCTGGTCCATATCCCTCCAAACTTGCTGTATCCAGGTACCTGTCTAACTGTTTCTTAAACGTTGGGATAATCCCAGCCTCAAGTCCGGCAGCTTGTTCCATACACCCTCCACAACCTCCTGAAGTTCAGCTCTGTGATGGTGCAGGGTTAGTGGGAGTCGGAGTTTGCTTTGGTAATTTAATCCCTGGCGCAGCGGTAGAGTCACTGCCTCACAGCGCCAGACCTCAGGTACAATCTGTACGGAGTTTGCACGTTCTCCCTGTGACCGCCTGGGTGCTCCGGTTTCCTCCCACACCCCAAAGACGTGCAGGTTTGAAGGTTAATTGACTTCTGTAAATTGCCCCTTACTAGGTAGGACAAAGAACTGGTGTGAATGGGTGATCGCTGGTCAGCGCGGATTCGGTGGTCAGAAGGGCCTGTTTCCACGATGTGTCTCCAAAGTAAATGAAACAAAATCACTCAGTCTTGCTCGTAGTTAAGTGTGGTCACCGCTGTAAGCAAGGCATCGAGTGATCTGTGCACAGAATACTCTCGCAGCGAGTGACCCGTTCATTTACGTGCCGTAGGGAACTGCAGATGCCGGTTCAAACCAAAGACAGACACAAAAAGCTGGAGTAACTCAGCGGGACAGGCAGCATCTCTGGAGAGAAGGAATGGGTGACGATTTGGGTCGAGACCCTTCTTCAGTCTGAGAGTCAGGGGGAGAGGGGGATATCTGAGCAGCTGAACACCTTCGCTCAGTCCTACCTACCTGGACCTACCTGATCTCCCGGTTGCCAAACACTTTAATTCTCCTTCCCATTCCCACATTGACCTTTCTGTCCTCGGTCTCCACCATTGTCAGAGTGAGGCTAAACGCAAATTGGAGGAACAGCATCTCATATTTCGCTTGGGCAGCTTACACCCCAGTGGTATGAATATTACATAGAAACATAGAAAATAGGTGCAGGAGTAGGCCATTCGGCCCTTCGATCGAGCCTGCACCACCATTCAATATGATCATGGCTGATCATCCAACTCAGTATCCTGTACCGGCCTTCTCTCCATACCCCCTGATCCCTTTAGCCACAAGGGCCACATCTAACCCCCTCTTAAATATAGCCAATATTGATTTATTTCACTTCAAGTAACCCCGGCATTCCCTCTCTCTCTATCCCTCCCTCACCCAAGTCGCACCAGCTTCTTGTTCTCACCCAACAAACAGCTAACAATGGCCTGTTTCCTTGATCATCGGTACTTTTTTTGCATATCTTCCATTAATTTGTTCTATATCTCTCTCTATCACCGTCTATATCTCTCGTTTCCCTTTCCTATGACTTTCAAGGGCCTGTCCCACTTGGCGATTTTTTTCGGCGACTGACGCCATCATTGACTGACGTATCAGGTCACCGAAAAATTTGCGCCGTGATGCGGCGTGACGACGTACGACGCGCGGTGTTTTTTCAAGTGTCGTGACATTTTTTTGTCGCCGCTGGATTTTGATCTGGTCGTCAAAATCTTTTGGCGAACCTGATATAGTGGGGAAGTAGCCCCAGAAATAGTGGATGCATTAGTGATAATTTTTCAAAACTCTTTGGATTCTGGAGTAGTTCCTGAGGATTGGAGGGTAGCAAACGTAACCCCACTTTTTAAAATGGGAGGGAGAGAGAAAACGGGGAATTACAGACCAGTTAGTCTAACATCGGTAGTGGGGAAACTGCTAGAGTCAGATATTAAAGATGGGATAGCAGCACATTTGGAAAGTGGTGAAATCATTGGACAAAGTCAGCATGGATTTACGAAAGGTAAATCATGTCTGACGAATCTTATAGAATATTTCGAGGATGTAACTAGTAGAGTGGATAGGGGAGAACCAGTGGATGTGTTATATCTGGACTTTCAGAAGGCTTTCGACAAGGTCCCACATAAGAGATTAGTATACAAACTTAAAGCACACGGTATTGGGGGTTCAGTATTGATGTGGATAGAGAACTGGCTGGCAGACAGGAAGCAAAGAGTAGGAGTAAACGGGTCCTTTTCAGAATAGCAGGCAGTGACTAGTGGGGTACCGCAAGGCTCAGTGCTGGGACCCCAGCTATTTACGATATATATTAATGATTTGGACGAGGGAATTGAATGCAACATCTCCCAGTTTGAGGATGACACAAAGCTGGGGGGCAGTGTTAGCTGTGAGGAGGCTGCAAGGTGACTTGGATAGGCTGGGTGAGTGGGCAAATGCATGGCAGATGCAGTATAATGTGGATAAATGTGAGGTTATCTACTTTGGTGGCAAAAACAGGAAAGTAGACTATTATCTGAATGGTTGCCGATTAGGTAAAGGGGAGATGCAACGAGACCTGGGTGTCATGGTACACCAGTCATTGAAAGTAGGCATGCAGGTGCAGCAGGCAGTGAAGAAGGCGAATGGTATGTTAGCATTCATAGCAAAAGGATTTGAGTATAGGAGCAGGGAGGTTCTACTGCAGTCGTACAGGGTTTTGATGAGACCACACCTGGAGTATTGCGTACAGTTTTGGTCTCCTAATCTAAGGAAAGACATTCTTGCCATAGAGGGAGTACAGAGAAGGTTCACCAGACTGATTCCTGGGATGTCTAGACTTTCATATGAAGAAAGACTGGATAGACTCGGCTTGTACTCGCTGGAATTTAGAAGATTGAGGGGGGATCTTATAAAAACTTACAAAATTCTTAAGGGATTGGACAGGCTAGATGCAGGAACATTGTTCCCGATGTTGGGGAAGTCAAGAACAATGGTCACAGTTTAAGGATAAGGGGGAAGTCTTTTAGGACTGAGATGAGAAAAAACATTTTTCACACAGAGAGTGGTGAATCTCTGGAATTCTCAGCCACAGAAGGTAGTTGAGGCCAGTTCATTGTCTATATTTAAGAGGGAGTTAGATGTGGCCCTTGTGGCTAAAGGGATCAGGGGGTATGGAGAGAAGGCAGGTACAGGATACTGAGTTGGATGATCAGCCATGATCATATTGAATGGCGGTGCAGGCTCGAAGGGCTGAATGGCCTACTCCTGCACCTATTTTCTATGTTTTCTATATGACGCCGGCAGTCCGCTGAAAAAATCGCCAAGTGGGACAGGCACTTAAGTAACTGCAGAAGGGCCCCGACCCGAAACGTCGCCCATTCCTTCTCTCCAGAGATGCTGCCTGTCCCGCTGAGTTACTCCAGCATTTTGTGTGTCTGTCACCTGTTCTTTTTATGTTTGACTTTGGTTGACTAAATCCATCATAAACTGAACCTCTTTCTCCCCCCTCCCCCACCCCCCCCCCCCCCCCCCCCCCCCCACGCCCTCCCGCAGTCGTGTATCCCGCCTGTCAACGAGTTCAAGATCGGGATGAAGCTGGAAGCCAAGGACCCCCGCAACGTCACGTCCACCTGCATCGCCACGGTGGTGGGCATCACCGGCGCCCGGCTACGGCTACGGCTCGACGGCAGCGACAACAAGAACGACTTCTGGCGCCTGGTGTACTCCTCCGACATCCAGCCCATCGGCAACTGCGAAAGGAACTCCGGGATGCTGCAACCTCCCCTCGGTAAGGCCAGCGAGAGGGAGGGGAGACAATCCCGTCACAGGGTCTGTGAGTGATAGGACTAGAATTAGGCCATTTGTCCCACGGAGGGCCAATTAACCTTTGGGATATGGGAGGAAACCGGAGCACCTGGGGAAAACCCACGCGGTCACGGGGAGAACATGCAATCTCCACAAAGACAGCACCCGAAGGTGAGGATCGAACCCGGGTCTCTGGAGCTGTGAGGCTCAGCTCTACCCGCTGCGCCACCGTGCCGCACATTTCCCTGTGTTTGGGTTATTCCCTTGTCGTAAGTTTATAAGTGATAGGAGTAGAATGAGGCCATTCGGCCCATCAAGTCTACTCTGCCATTCAATCATGGCTGATCTATCTCTCCCTCCTAACCCCCATTCTCCTGCCTTCTCCCCGTAGCCTCTGACACCCGCACTAATCAAGAATCTATCTATCTCTCCCTCAAAAATATCCACTGACTTGGTCTCCACAGCCTTCTGTGGTAAAGAATCCTACAGATTCACCACCCTCTGACTAAAGAAATTCCACCTCATCTCCTTCCTAAAAGAACGTTCTTTAATACTGAGACTCTCCCACTAGTGGAAACATCCTCTCCACATCCACTCTATCCAGGCCTTTCACTATTCAGTAAGTTTCAATGAGGGGACCCCTCATCCTTCTAAACTCCAGCGAGTACAGGCCCAGTGCCGACAAACGCACTGGTTCAATACCCCACCTGTAAACCCCACCCCGTCTTATATCTTATAGAAACATATAAAGCCCCTAAGGGATTGGACAGGCGAGATGCAGGAAACATGTTCCCCATGTTGGGGGAGTCCAGAACCAGGGGTCACAGTTTAAGAATAAGGGGTCGGCCATTTAGAACGGAGATGAGGAAAAACGTTTTCACCCAGAGAGTTGTGAATCTGTGGAATTCTCTGCCACAGAAGGCAGTGGAGGCCAATTCAATGGATGTTTTCAAGAGAGAGTTAGATTTAGCTCTTAGGGGCTAACGGAATCAGGGGATATGGGGAGAAAGCAGGAATAGGGGTACTGATTTTGTGTGATCAGCCATGATCATATTGAATGGCGGTGCTGGCTCGAGGGGCTGAATGGCCTACTCCTGCACCTATTTTATGTGTGTCTATGTCAACCTAGATTCCTTCCTCTGGCTTCACAATTCACAACCCTTCAACCGGGCGGTCCAGTGGCCCAGGGGCAGAACTGCCGCTGATGGATTCCACCATGTCAATTATGTGCAGGAAGGAACTGCAGATGCCGGTTTAAACCAAAGACATACACAAAAGCTGGAGTAACTCAGCGGGACAGGCAGCATCTCTGGAGAGAAAGCCAATTATACCATAACACACGGATAAATATATACTCATCAATGATGAAATAAATTAATAACTGTACTACTTTGCAATGATACTATTGCAACCAAAGACACTGTCCGTGTTAGATCACAGTTGCTGAGGTCAGTGTTGTGCAGTGTTCAAGAGCCTGATGGTTGTTGGAAGAAGCTGTTCTTGAACCTGGAGGTCACGGTTTTCAGGCTCCTGTACCTTCTTCCCATGGCAGTGGTGAGATGAGAGCTTGGCCAGGGTGGTGTGGCTCTGATGATGCTGGCTGCCTTATTGAGGCAGCGCCTCCTGTAGATCCCTTCAATGGTGAGGAGGTCAGTACCTGTGTCCACCACCCTCTCTAGTGTCCTTCATACATTGGGGTGGACATTTCCAGTGGTCAGGCTGGAAGGTACCGAAGTACTTTTATTGATTGACAGTGAATGAACAAATTAACAAATTCATTGTTAAATATAGGTCCCTTATTTCATAAGTCAGTGCAGCAGAATTAGGCCATTCGGCCCATCAATTAGGCCATTCGGCCCGGCCGATCTATCTTTCCCACTCAACCCCATTCTCCTGCTTTCACCCCATAACAATTGATACCTTTACTAATCAAGAATCTGTCAATCTGTGCCTTAAAAATATGCAACATATGTGAATATACAACCTACATATACAAAATGTCTCAATGTACCGAGATTTCAACTCGTATGCCTACAGGGAAAGGGTGCATTCAGCTAAGTTTAGTTCAATTACAGCATGGAATCAGGCCCTTCGGCCCATCAAGTCATGCCGACCATCGACCACCCGTTCACACTAGTTCTATGTTATCCCACTTTCCATCCACACCCTACACACCAGGGGCAATTTACAGAGGGTCGATGAACCTACAAACCCGCACGTCTTTGGGATGTGGGAGGAAACCAGAGCACCCGGGGAAAACCCACGCGGTCACAGGGAGAACGTGCAAACTCCACAGAGACAGCACCCGAGGTGAGGATCGATCCCGGGCTTCTGACGCTGTGAGGCAGCAGTTCTACCCGCTGCGCCACCGTGCCGCCCATTTGCCTGCATTTGGGTTATTCACTTATCACAAGGTCGTGAGGAATAGGAGTAGAATTAGGTCCATCGGCCCATCAAGTCTACACCATTCAATCATGTCTGATCTATCTCTCCCTCCTAACCCCATTCTCCTGCCTTCTCCCCATAGCCTCTGACACCCGCACTAATCAAGAATCTATCAATCTCCGCCTTGAAAATATCCACTGACTTGGCCTCCACAGCCGTCTGTGGCAAAGAATTCCACAATCCTGTATCAGTACACTGTGGACGGCTCGATTGTAATCACGTATTGTCTTTCCGCTGACTGGTTTGCGTGCAACAAAAGCTTTTCACTGCACCTCGGTACACGTGGTCAATAAACTAAAGTGAACTGAATGTATCCCCGCGAAACCTTCCTGTCCATATAATCTGCCCGAATAACTTTAAAAGGAAAAATCCACAAGCAATCGTTACCAAAAATGTTTTTATTTCATACCGGGCAATGGGACAAGAGGCGGTCGGAGGTTGCTAGAATATTCTGGCAGCTTCTAAGACCACTGATGGAAAACATCTGCCTGAGCACGTGTCACGATGGAATCTCTTGTGATTTGAGAGCTTCATCTTGAGAGGAAATTGGCGGAGGGCAGCTGTAATCCCGTTTCTAATAAAGTTAGACGCAAAATGCTGCAGTAACTCAGCGGGTCAGACAGCATCTCTGGAGAGAAGGAATGGGTGACCACTTGACCCAAAACGTCACCCATTTATTTTTTTTTAGTTTAGTTTAGAGATACAGCGCAGCAACGGTCCCATCGGCCCACGGAGCCCGCGCCAACCAGCGATCCCCGCACACTGCCGCTATCCTTACATTTTACTATTTTTATCGAAGCTAATTAACCTACAAACCTGTATGTCTTTGGTGTGTGGGATGAAACTGGAGCATCCGGGGAAAGCCCACGCGGGTCACCGGGAGAACGTACAAACTCCGTACAGACACGCACCCGTAGTCAGGATCGAACCTGGGTCTCGACACGAAACGTCACCTATTCCTTTTCTCCAGAGATGCTGCCTGTCCCGCTGAGTTACTCCAGCATTTTGTGTCTATATTCTATATATTGTGTTGTAAACCGGCATCTGCAGTTCCTTCCTTTAGACAGGTCATCCTGTTCTGGGTGGCATGCTCTAATGGCACCTTTTAAACCTCTTAACTGCCCTGGAGTAGGGTTTAGTTAAGTTTAGTTTATTGTCACTTGTACCGAGGTACAGCGAAAAGCTTTTGTTGCTTGCTATCCAGTCAGTGGAATGACAATACTAGCTGGAAAGGATGCAGAGAAGATTTAGGTGGATGTTGCCAGGAGTCAAGGGCCTGAGCTATAGGGACAGGTTGAGCAGGCTGGGACTCTATTCCTTGGAGCGCAGGAGGATGAGGGGTGATCTTATAGAGGTGTACAAAATCATGAGAGGAATAGATTCAGCAGACCACAGAGTCTCTTGCCCAGAGTAGGGGAATCGAGGACTAGAGGACATAGGTTTAAGGTAAAGGGGGATAGATTTAATAGGAACCTGAGGGCTAACATTTTCACACAGAGGGTGGTGGGTGTATGGAACGAGCTGCCGGAGGAGGTAGTTGAGGCTGGGACTATCCCATCGTTTAAGAAACATTTGGACAGGTACATGGATAGGAGAAGTTTAAAGGGCCAAACGTGGGCAGGTAGGACTAGTGTAGATGGGGCATGTTGGCCAGTACTTGCCAGTTCAGCAAGTTGGGCCGAAGGCCTGTTTCCACACTGTATGACTCTATAACTGCAGATGCTGATTTACCAAAAAGGACTCAATGTGCTGGAGTATGATTACAATCGAGTCGTCCACCGTGTACAGATACAGGATAAACATGAATAAGGTTTAGTGCAAGATAAAGTCCCGTGAAGTGCAATCAAAGATAGGGATGTCGTGATAAGTGGAGTTACTCTATTTTATCAGTTTTCCCCTTGAATTTAACTATTCTCAGAATCGATACACACAAAAGCTGGAGTAACTCAGCGGGACAGGCAGCATCTCTGGAGAGAGGGAATGGGTGACGTTTCAGGTCGAGACCCTTCTTCAGACCTGGGGTTCCGACTAGAAACGTCGCCTTTCAATGTTCCCCAGAGATGCTGCCTGTCCCGCTGAGTTACTCCAGTACTTTGTGTCTATCTTTGGTGTAAACCAGCATCTACACGATTAGTTTCAGAATATCTGTTGCTGCTAGCCCTGAGTTGCATTATTATGCAGGGTTAAAATCGTCGATTCTTGTATTTCGAGCAACTAATCTTCACTAATCCACAGGGATTACTTTTCTGAAGCATTGATAGAGAACAATTAATTATGCAGGGTGAGCTTCCACTGGGACAAAACTGTGCACTTAACAATGTCAAGCGGTTTTGACTTGGTAGTTTTGGTCAGACCATCGTAGAATTTGGAGAGAGACACAAAATGTTGGAGTAACTCAGCGGGACAGGCAGCGTCTCTGGAGAGAAGGAACGGGTGGCGTTTCGGATCGAGACCCTTCTTCAGATTCGGGGGAGAGAGGAACGAGGGATATAGACGGTACTTGGCCAAATGAATGGAGGATACGCAGAGAGCAACGATAATCAAGGAAATGTGGAGCCCACAATGCTCCATTGTTGGCTGCGGGATAGGTGAAAACGAGTTATATTGAGACATTGGAACTCAACAGGAAGACAGTGAAACTAGTACGTTGACTAGGGTGGGGGAGGGGACGGAGAGAGAGGGGATGCAAGGTTCATACCGCTGGGGGTGTAAGCTGCGGTACTCCTGCGGTAAGCTGAGGTGCTGTTCCTCCAATGTGCGCTGGGCCTCACTCTGACAATGGAGGAGGCCCAGGACAGAAAGGTCAGTGTGGGAATGGAGGGGGAGTTGGAGTATTATGGAACATGTACAGGCAGATGGGATAAGATTAACTTGGCCTGGTGTAGGAAGGAACTGCAGACGCTGGTTTAAACCAAACATAGACACAAAACGCTGGAGTAACTCAGCGGGACAGGCAGCATCTCTGGAGAGAAGGAATCAGAAGATAGAGTGGGGAGGAGGGGGAGGTAACAGGAGGCGAGATAAGGCTATCCAGCACCTGATCGCCCCTCGGCTTAGCATCATGTTCTTGGATTATGTTCAGCACAGACTTTGTGGGCTGAAGGGCCTGATCCCGTGCTGTCCCCTTTATCATGTATCTGAACACATTTGATTAGTACGAGGTTATGGGGAGAAGGCAGGAGAATGGGGTTGGCTGGGAGAGATGGATCAGCCAGGATTGAATGGTGGAGTAGACCTGATGGGCCGAATGGCCTAATTCTAGTCCTATTCCTTATGACCTTATTTGCGCGTGATCGTGTAATCATGTATTGTCTTTCCGCTGACTGGATAGCACACGACAGAAGCTTTTCACTGTACCTCAGTACACGTGACAATAAACTAATGACATCCACAGCATATAAACAGACACACACATAACCAGGGAGGAAGGGGTTAATGACAGGCAGCGGTTGTTGAACGAACTTCTCTCCTGCCTGAACACAGCGTGTGTTTATATTGTGGAAACAGCAGTTGCTCAGACAGCAGACAGAGACTAACTGGGCATTTGTCTTACTGTTGTAGATACTTTCATATGAAGAAAGACTGGATAGACTCGGCTTGTACTCGCTGGAATTTAGAAGATTGAGGGGGGATCTTATAGAAACTTACAAAATTCTTAAGGGGCTGGACAGGCTAGATGCAGGAAGATTGTTCCCGATGTTGGGAAGTCCAGAACAAGGGGTCACAGTTTAAGGATAAGGGGGAAGTCTTTTAGGACGAGATGAGACAATCATTTTTTACACAGAGAGTGGTGAATCTGTGGAATTCTCTGCCATAGAAGGTAGTTGAGGCCAGTTCACTGGCTATATTTAAGGGGGAGTTAGATGTGGCCCTTGTGGGATCAGGGGGTATGGAGAGAAGGCAGGTACAGGATACTGAGTTGGATGATCAGCCATGACCATATTGAATGGCGGTGCAGGCTCAAAGGGCCGAATGGCCTACTCCTGCACCTATTTTCTATGTTTCTATATAAACTACAGTACAGCCACGCTGTTCAAATTAGTTATTGCATTGCAATTCATTTACTCTGGATGTTTGGAAAAATATATCACGGTTTACAGCTCGGAGCGTTATTCTGGGTGTTAAATTACAACAATCCTACAGTAATGGGCATGGTGGCGTAGCGGTAGAGTTGCTGCCTCACAGCGCCAGAGACCTGGGTTCGATCCCGACTATGGGTGCTGTCTGTATGGAGTTTGTACACGACCTGCCTGGGTTTTCTCCGGGCGCTCCGGTTTCCTCCCACACTCCAAAGACGTGCAGGTTTGTAGGTTAATTGGCTTTGGTGAAAACTGTAAAATTGTCCCCAGTGTGTGTAGGGTGATGTCAATTCAGTTTAGTTTGGATATAAACAGGCCCTTCGGCCCATCAGGCAGCACTGACCAGCGATCCCCGCACATTAACACTACCCTACACACACTGGAGACAATTTTACATTTATACCAAGACAGATCTTGGAGAGAGACCCACGCAGGTCACGGGGAGAACGTGCAAACTCTGTACAGACAGCGCCCGTAGTCAGGATCAAACCCGGGTCTCTGGCGCTGTAATGGCCCTACTGTGCCACCCTGTGCGGGGATCGCTGGCTGGTGTGGACTAGGTGGGCCGAAGGGCCTCTTTCTACACTGCGTCACCAAACTAAACTAAACCCACTTGGATAATAAACTCACCCATTGATTTTTTTCCATTACAGCCACACCTGCATCAGTCAAGGGCTTGTCCCACTTACACGACTATCCACGTACCTATGTAATTGTTTCTTAAACGTTGCAATAGTCTACCTCAACTACCTCCTCAAGAGTCAAGAGTGTTTGTTGTCGTGTGTCTATGATAGAAACAATGACATTCTTACTTGCTGCAACACAACAGGATATGTAAACATAGTACACTGTAAACAATGTGATAAACAAGAGAGAAAAAAGTTCAGTGTGTGTATACACATACTAACAATTACACACACATATGTATTATATAAGTGTGTGTGTATGTGTACAATTACACAATTGCACATCTATATACATATACACACATATATATATGTGTGTGTGTATATATATGTATACATATATGTATATATATATGTGTATTTATATATATATGTATGTATATGTGTGTATATGTATGTGTGTATATATATGTATTTATATATGTGTATATTTATGTATGTGTATATATATATATGTGTATATGTATGTATATATATATGTGTGTGTGTTTATATATATATATGTGTGTAATTGTGAGTATGTGTGTGTATATATACACACTGAAATATATATACACACACGCACGCACACACACATACACATACACACACACAAAAAAACCAAGGGACAACCAATAATAATGCAGCTTGTTCCATACACCCACCACCCTTTGTGCTCCCTTGACTTATCTACTTCTGCTGAACTTCCTTCGTCCATAATAGCCCAGACTAACGGATTTCCTTGCCAAGGAACTGTCTCTCGGCATCGTGCATCTGTTCCCCAGAGGGGGAGTGAAGAACGGGCCAAGGAACACCAGGGATGGCGGCCGTGGACAGCGTCTGCTCCCGTGTATGCGTTCAGTAACTGACAGATACATCTGTGGGTAGACTGGACAATCCGAGCTGCATCATCCCTGTACCAGGGTCAAGTGAAGAGTATTCACACTGGTTCCACTGGGTTTGTTCAACACTGCAGTTTCATCTCTTTAAATCTTTCCTTGCCTATTATTACAAGCACTGCACACCCTTCCTTAGTGTGGACAAAAATGCTGGAGAAACTCAGCGGGTGAGGCAGCATCTATGGAGCGAAGGAATAGGCGACGTTTCGGGTCGAGACCCTTTCGGGTCTCGACCCGAAACGTCACCTATTCCTTCATCAGTCTCAACATAGAAACATAGAACATAGAAATTAGGTGCAGGAGTAGGCCATTCGGCCCTTCGAGCCTGCACCGCCATTCAATATGATCATGGCTGATCATCCAACTCAGTATCCCGTACCTGCCTTCTCTCCATACCCTCTGATCCCTTTAGCCACAAGGGCCACATCTAACTCCCTCTTAAATATAGCCAATGAACTGGCCTCGACTACCCTCTGTGGCAGAGAGTTCCAGAGATTCACCACTCTCTGTGTGAAAAAAGTTCTTCTCATCTCGGTTTTAAAGGATTTCCCCCTTATCCTTAAGCTGTGACCCCTTGTCCTGGACTTCCCCAACATCGGGAGCAATATTCCTGCATCTAGCCTGTCCAACCCCTTAAGGAATTTTGTAAGTTTCTATAAGATCCCCTCTCAATCTCCTAAAATTCTAGAGAGTATAAACCAAGTCTATCCAGTCTTTCTTCATAAGACAGTCCTGACATCCCAGGAATCAGTCTGGTGAACCTTCTCTGCACCCCCTCTATGGCAATAATGTCCTCAAGAAGGGTCTCGACCCGAAACGTCACTATTTCCTTCGCTCCATAGGTGCCGCCTCACACGCTGAGTTTCTCCAGCAATTTTGTCTACCTTCGATTTTTCCAGCATCTGCAGTTCTTTCCTAAACCCTTCCCTGGTGTGGTTTAGTTTAGAGATACAGCACGGAAACAGGCCCTTCGGCCCATCGAGTCTGCGCCGACCGGAGATCCCTGCACACTAACGCTATCCCACACATACTCGGGACAATTTACATTTATACCAAAGCTAATCAACCTACAAACCTGCACGTCTTTGGAGTGTGGGAGGAAACCGAAGATCTCGGAGGAAACCCACGAGAAGGTGCAAACTCCGTACAGACAGCACCCGTAGTCGGGATCGAACCCGGGTCTCCGGCGCTGTGAGGCAGCAACTCTACCGCTGTGCCCCACTTGTACTTGAATAATTGATCGTATTCATGTGTGGTGTTACCTGCTCGGTTTAGACACCCATGCGAAAGAAAGCTTTTCACTGTACCTCGGTACACGTGACAAAAATGAACCTTAACCTAAGATGCAACAGATCCAGATGCAATGATGCAAAACTTACCGAATAGTGAAAGGTCTGGATAGAGTGGATGTGGAGAGGATGTTTCCACTGGCGGCAGGGCCGGATTAAGACCCATAGAGGCCCTAAGCACTTAAAAAGATTTTGGTGCCCCCATATATATGTAATTCAAAATATAAACAATAAAATACATTTTTTATTTTTCAAAATGAAACAAAACTAACAGTAAGGGAAATGTTTATTTTTGTATACTTCCACTTTATTGACATTTTGAAAAGTTTGTTATTCATATTTGAACACTATATTTCCGATCATATAGAAACATATAAACCACTTCGAATATTATTTTAGCAAGTTTAAAGTGATTTCCTTTGTGCCGTAAACCATTTACCATTTCTGTGGTGCCCCTCTTCCCTTGATGCCCTAAGCACATGCTTATTTTGCTCGATGGTTAATCCAGCCCTGACTGGCAGGAGAGTCTAGGACCAGAGGGCACAGCCTCAGAATTAAAGGATGTTCCTGTAGGAAGGAGATGCTTAGGGATTAGGAGGGAGAGATAGATCAGCCATGATTGAATGGCAGAGTAGTATTGATGGGCCGAATGGCCTAATTCTGCTCCAATATACTTATGAAAATGCAGGTTATTTGGTCTGAGGAGGAGGGAGGCCATGTTGCAGGAGTGTGGGGTTTCTGTGTGTGAGGGAAGCGTTATGTTGAGTGGATCACAGTGCCACACAGACTGCAGTTACAGTTTAGTCTATTGTCACGCGTACCGAGGTACAGTGAAAAGCTTTTGTTGCGTGCTAACCAGTCAGCGGAAAGACCATACATGATGATCACAATCGAGCCGTCCACAGTGTACAGATACATGATAAGGGAGACACAAAATGCTGGAGTAACTCAGCGGGACAGGCAGCGTCTCTGGAGAGAAGGAATGGGTGACGTTTCGGGTCGAGACCCTTCTTCAGCCTGTCCGGCTGAGTTACTCCAGCATTTTGTGTCTACCTTCGATTTAAACCAGCACCTGCAGTTCTTTCCTACACCTGATAAGGGAGTCAAGAGTCAAGAGGGTTTTATTACCATGTGTCCCGGATGGGAGAATGAAATTGTTACTTGCTGCAGCACAACAGAATATGTGAATATGTAAACTTAGTACATAACGGGGGAAGAGGGGAAAAAAAAGAAACAGTTGAATAAATAACAAATATAGCAATAATAATATAGTCTTTGGCAGTTCAGAGCTCAGAGCTTATTTGTTGTAGTGTTTAATAGCCTGATGGCTTTAGGGAAGTAGCTATTCCTGAACCTGGACGTTACAGTATTGAAGCGTTTAGTGCAGATCGGAGCATCCCTCGTTCAAGTGTGGATGCAGTGTTGTGAGTGAGATACTGCACAGGAAAATAATCTCCTGTATTCTCTTTTTCTCTTTTTCAACCGAGGATTTCGACTGAACGCATCTTCGTGGCCCATGTTTTTACTCAAGACTTTAAGCGGAGCAGAAATGGCGCCAGCAGAATATTTCACAAGGTGGGCATTCTTTCTTGCGTACTTTAGACTGTAAAGCTTTGTAGATTCCACACACACACACACATCCCCGTCACTTCCCCCAGCGGCCATGGTGAGTGTGATTGAAGGGGTTGTGTCATAGAGTCATCCAGTATGGAAACAGGCCCTTCGGCCCAACTTGCTCACAAGTTGTGCGGTGCCCACACGAGTGTCCCACTAGACACAGTGGACAGATTAGAACCCCAATTCTCTGTGGGACACCATGATCCACTGGAATCAGACTGAGGAATACTCTGGAATTTAGAAGGATGAGAGGGAATCTTATTGAAACATATCAGATTATTAAGGGTTTGGACACGCTAGAGGCAGGAAACATGTTCCCGATGTTGGGGGAGTCCAGAACCAGGGGGCACAGTTCAAGAATAAGGGGTAAGCCATTTAGAACGGAGATGAGGAAACACTTTTTCACCCAGAGAGTTGTGAGTTTGTGGAATTCTCTGCCTCAGAGAGCGGTGGAAGCCAATCCTCTGGATGCTCTCAAGAGAAAGTTAGATAGAGCTCTTAAAGATAATGGAATCAGGGGATATGGAGAGAAGGCAGGAATGGGGTACTGATTGTGGATGGTCAGCCATGATCATGGTGAATGGCGGTGCTGGATCGAAGGGCCGAATGGCCTACTCCTGCACCTATTGTCTATTGATATCTGTTTCTGTAGCAGCCTGAAGAGGTTGCTGCCCTTACAATGATTTGTGTCCTTCACACTTCCGTTTCCTGGCCCCTTGTGTGGTCCAGATGCTGTTCCTCGATTGAATAATTGAAAGATACAGCACGGGAACAGGCCCTGTGACCCACCAAGTCCCTGCTGACCATGGTGTCCAAGCTAACTAACCGTCGATCACCCATTCACACTAGTTCCATGTTATCCCACTCTCTCATCCACTCCCTACACACCAGGGGTACTTTTACCGAGCCCAATTAACCTACAAGCCCGCACGTCTTTGGGATGTGGGAGGAAACCTGAGCCCACGCGGTCTCAAGGGGACTGTGCAAACTCCACACAGACAGCACCCCAGGTCAAGATCAAACCCGGGTCTCTGACGCTGTGAGGCAGCGGTTCAACCTGCCGCGCCACCGTGCCGCCCCTTAATGTGTTCCATTCTTGCCCTTTCTTAATGGAAGACTGCTCCCCGATTTTGTCCATTGAATTTCGGGCCAAGTACATGGCTGTATCAGTGGGAAAGTTTCCTGTAGTTGGTCGTGAATGGATGAATGAATTCTTTGTTTTGACTACCCAAGGTATGCAAAGAGTGGCCACCTAAAGGACACCGGCAACGTATTTGTTCTCCACCCCCCCCCCCCCCTTCCCTTCAAGAAGGTCTAACCCACACCAGGCCCTCCTTTGCCACAGAGTTGTGATCTTTCCTGCGTTGGACGGAGGTCGAGATATCTCCAACGATACCCGGCCATCTCAAGCGAGCGTTCTGGGTGCAGCCCAGGGTTTGACCCGTTGCGTTCCCTGATTCAGTCCCCCTTGTGTCGTACGCAGGAGCCGCCGTCGCCCTCGCAGAACTACTGCAAGGTGGGCATGAAGCTGGAGGCCGTGGACAGGAAGAACCCCCACTTTATCTGCCCTGCCACCATCGGGGACGTCAGGGGCTCCGAGGTCCTGGTCACGTTCGACGGCTGGAGGGGAGCGTTCGATTACTGGTGTCGCTACGACTCTGGAGACATCTTCCCCGTCGGGTGGTGTTCGATGACTGGAGACAACCTGCAGCCGCCCGGAGCCAAGGGTAAGGCTCGTCTAGACGCCCGTCTAGACCACGGGCTTCCAATGTTTCAATTAAGCTCTGCTGTCACATGTACCGAGAAATGTTTTGCTTTGCGCACAGCCCGGTAAAGTCATACAACGCACCTCACCGAGTCGCCACGTTTCTGCTGCCGCCACAGTTACAAAGACACAGAGGGCGGTGGAGGCCAAGTCAGTGGATATTTTTACAGCAGAGATAGATAGATTATTGATTAAGATTCAAGATTCAAGAGAGTTTATTGTCATGTGTCCCTGATAGGACAATGAAATTCTTGCTTTGCTTCAGCACAACAGAACATAGTAGGCATGAATACAAAACAGATCAGTGTATCCATATACCATTATATAAATATATACACACATGAATAAATAAACTGATCAAGTGCAAATAAACAGATAATGGGCTATTAATGTTCAGAGTTCAGTGTGGGTGTCAGGGGTTACGGGGAGAAGGCAGGAGAATGTGGTTAGGAGGGAGAGATAGATCATCCGTGAATGAATGGCGGAGTAGACTGGACGGGCCGAATGGCCTAATCCTGCTCCTGTCACTTATGAAGTCCATAAGTCCGTGACAGTGATAAGACAAGTTTGGGCGGCCCGGTGGCAAGACAGCAACACTACCGCTGCGCCACTGTTCCACTCCTGACAAATGCATATCTATACGTTTGCAAATTCCACAAATGTGTCATGAGGAAGGATAGAAATTTCAAAGTGGTTTCAGGATGGCAGGGTGACGCAGCGGGTAGAATTGCTGCCTCACCGCGCCAGGTTCGATCCTGACCTCGGGTGCTGTCTGTGTGGAGTTCCCACATCCCAAAGTCGCACGTGCGGGTTTGTAGGTTAATCGGTCCTCTATAAATTGCCCCCCTCATGTGTAAGGAGGGGAGGAGAAAGTGGGACAACATAGAACTAGGGTGATCGATGGTCGGCGTGGACTCGATGGGCCGAAGGGCCTGTTGCCATGCTATGTTGTTCAATCAGAAACTTTCTATTCCATCAGCTATCCACAGATTTCACCGCACGTTTGGGCGACAGATCCGGGGGTGTCTGAAGAGTTAACATCTTCCATTCTTTAATTCGGCGGCAGTCGAAGTTTTAACGATGTGATGGTTGTGGTAATGCTCTGGAAAGTGATATTGTGGGGCAGGAGTTTGGATCAGGAAATTCTCGCAGGGCTCTGCTTGGGTTTTATGGTGTTGGGTTTAATTGTGGGTTACCAGTGCCAACACTGTTAACAATCAAACTGTGCGACTTGCTGGAATGTCGAGAGTTTGTCTCAGTTACACAAGGATTGTGAACAATAATCTTGCAAAATGCACAACACACAGTTGTGCTGAAGGGGTGGATGGGACTTCTGTGGGTGAGGTGGTGTATCCATGCAATGCAGTGAAATACACTCCCTGGCATTTGTGTTTACAAAGGAACTGCAGATGCTGGAAAAATCGAAGGGAGATAAAAATGCTGGAGAAACTCAGCGGGCGAGGCAGCATCTATGGAGCGAAGGAAGGGGTGACGTTTCGGGTCTGAAGAAGGGTCTCGACCCCGAAACGTCACCTATTGATTCTGCCTCGCCCGCTGAGTTTCCCCAGCATTTTTATCTACCCTGGCATTTATGACACTTTGGGAAAAGCACATGGATACGCAGTGAACAGGGGGATATGGATTAGTGCAGGAAGGAACTGCTGACGCTGGTTTACACTGAAGATAGACACAACTTGCTGGAGTAACTCAGCATAAACAGACAGAAACTCTCGAAAGAAGGAGTGGGTGACGTTTCGGGTCGAGACCCTTCTTCAGTCGGTAGAGTTGCTGGGTTTGATCCTGACTACGGGTGCTGTCTGTATGGAGTTTGTATGTTCTCCCCGTGACCTCCGGTTGCTCCGGTTTCCACCCAAATTCCAAAGACACGTCGGTTAATTAGCTGCTGTAAATTGTCCGTTGTGTGTAGGATGGAGTTAGTGTACGGAGTGATCGCTGGCCGGTGTGATGGTGGGCTGAAAGGTCTGTTGCCACGTTGTGTCTCTTAGCTAAACTAATCTGCAAAACTGTTGATGTGAAGATGGGTCTCGACCCGAAACGTCGCCTAATTCCTTCGCTCCACCGATGCTGCCTCACCCGCTGAGTTTCTCCAGTATTTTTGTCCACCTGCAAAACTGTAGACAGGTATTGAGTTGCTCTGAGTTGAACTGAGTTACTCCAGCAATAAACGCTGGGGCAACTCAGCGGGACAGGCAGCATCTCTGGAGAGAAGCAATGGGTGACATTTCGGGTTGAGACCCTTCTTCAGACCTACCCCAGCATCTCTGTTTAGTTCAGTTTAGTTTATTGTCACCTGTAACGAGCTACAGCGAAAAACGTTTGTTGTGTGCAAACCAGTCAGCGTAAAGACAATAAATATATGATTACAATCGTTTAGGTAAAGTGATAACGTTGAGGTTAACATGTAGAACACGGATAGGTGATGTTCCAGATCTTACAATCAGTCTGTAGAAGGATCCCAGACTTGAAACGTCACCTATCCATGTTCTCCACAGATGCTGCCTGACCCGCTGAGTTACTCCAGCACTCTGTGAAACGTCACCTATCCATGTTCTCCACAGATGCTGCCTGACCCGCTGAGTTACTCCAGCACTCTGTGAAACGTCACCTATCCATGTTCTCCACAGATGCAATGTATTATTAGTATGTATTACTAATTTATGTATGTATTATTAGTATGTCTTATTACTAATAGTAAGATTAAACGAGAACTTACCAGTTTGAAGTTTGATCTTTATTTTATGAGGAGTAACGTCGAGGGGTTACGTGAAGAAGCCCCCGTCCAGCCGCACACGCGTCAATCTTTCAAAGCAGCGGAGTGACAATCACAGACGATAATTACTGAAGTATGATAGTAAGATGCATAAAGACTTAGAACTACCAGCTTGATCCTTTTATGAGGGTGGGAGCGGAGGGCACGTAATCCCTCAACGTTCCTCCTCATAAAATAAAGATCAAACTTCAAACGGGTAAGTTCTCGTTTAATCTTACTGTTTTACTTCGGAGTCACGTGAGTGACTACGTGAAGATTTCAAAGCTCTGTGATTTCACACCGTGGATTAAAATCCAGGTGCTCACTGCACTGAATGACTATTTGAGTAAGCACAGTCAACAATGCATAACCACAACATTAAATGTAATCAGTTAAAGGTTCTATTTATTTTAACAAAAGTAACAAATTAGGCCCATTTATTATAATGGGGGATTTAATACTGAATCCAGCACGGCATCACTAAACACCCCGAGATCTTTAATCTCCTTGTGGTAATACTTGTGAAACATCTGTTCACTTGCCCATCCTGCGGCCGCGAGGATAAGGTCTATTGGCACATCTGAATCCCTGGCCACCGATGTTGATGCCGCCCTGGTGGAATGAGATTTAAATTTATCAGTATCAATACCTGAATAAATCAACACCTGTTTCAACCATCTTGAAATTGTCTGTTTTGACACTTTCTTATGAGGCTTTTTATGACTAATAAAAATGGCCAATTCTGTGCCTCTTAAGATTTCTTGTTGTTTCTATGTAACATTTTACATATGTTACTACACATAGCCGTGGATCTGTAGGATATGTTGAAAAACTCCAACTTACATCCCGTGAACCCAGGTCTACTTTGCTTCAGTAAATCATAGACATAGAATGTAACGGCATTCGCCCCTACCTTCATTCTGTCTATTCTTAGTTTCTGTAATGTTTGAACTCTCTGAGCTGAAACTAATGCCATGAGCATAACCAATTTCATGGTGATTTTTGGCTAATGACAGAGTTTCAATAGGATTCCAATCCCTCAGCAGCATCAGTACATCTTTTACATTCCAGATTTCTGTATACCTAGGTCTAGGAGGATTGGAGTTGAAAATTCCTTTCATAAACCTACAGACCCAAGGATGTGATCCTATTGGATTTTGTTCTGATTCACTGCTTAAATATGCAGAGAGTGCACTTCGTGCAGTATTAACTATAACTTAATTTAATTTGTAGTATAGAGTTTAAAGAAACTCTATTACATCTGAAATTTCTGCTGTGTTATATGCAATATTCTTTCCTGAACAAAACACCTCCCATTTCTTTATATAGGAAATGTACTGCTTCTGGGTACTATTCCTCCAGGCTGCTGTCATAACATCCACCGTACGGTCTGATAATCCTTTTCCAAGATATGGCCTTCTTAGAATCTGCAAATCAACAAACCAATATGATCATGTGAAGGATGTGGTTCATCAGTTTACAGGGTGTACAAGCAGTTTTATTCTGCTTTGGAATAATCATAAGGGGGGTTTTTTGTGATCATTTTTAACACCAGTGGGTACCATAGCTGTGTAGGCCAATCTGGTACTACCAAAATCCCTGAGGCTGAGTCCTGTTTAATTTTCTGTATGCATCTGTTGATTAAACAAAATGGTGGAAATGCATACAGAAACATACCACCCCAATGTAGCGAGAAAGCATCCACCGCTACTGCACCAGGATCAGGTTCCCATGACACATATTTAGGCAATTGGTGGTTTAGTCTTGATGCAAACAAATCAATCTCTGGCATTCCAAATTGTGTTACAATTTGTGTAAATATTTCCTGATTTAACAACCATTCTGTATTATCATTAAATTTACGTGATATTTTGACTGCAATTAAGTTAAATTTTCCTGGTAAATATATTGCTGACAGCCACATTTTTCCTGGCAATACACCAGGTCCAAATTTCATTTGCCAATCTATCACATGATTCTGATTTGATACCACCCATGTGATTTAGGTATGCTACAGCTGTAGTATTGTCAACCTGTACCTGAACATGCACATTTCCCATATTAGTGCAATAAGCTTTAAGGCCATGAAATGCTCCTAACAGCTCTAGGTAATTTATTCCTTAATTTTCAAGCAAAGGTACTTCATCGACATTCCACATACCTCCACAGCTGGAAATCATGCTAGTTGCGCCCATCCAAGAGCACTTACATCAGTCTGTAGAATGACAGAAGGTGTTTCTACCAGAACTTTCTGGAAGCATTAGACACATTGTTAATCCACCATTCTATTTCTGTAATGGATCCAATTGTTAATTTCATGGCCTGTCAAAATGCCCTGTATTCATTTTAATGCTTGTACCTTAGCCTTCTGTAAACATTGATAATGCAATGGTCCAAACCTGACAGCTAGAAACCCAGCAATTAATTTGTCCAGCAAGCTTGCCACTTCTCTAATTGAAGGCTTGTCCTCGTTTATGAGTTTAGTGCAATCTTCAATTAACTGCAGCCTTATCTTTTGGCAAGGTGATTACCATGTGTTCAGAGTTAATTGTGAACCCTGGCTAATCAATTATTCTTGCTTGGTAACAATTTTGATTTTTGTAGGTGAATAATGAAACCCATTTTTTCAAAATGTATTTGACTCTAGATACTGACAATATTGCAGTAGCCAAAGTGTCCCGCACAATCAGAATATCCTCTAAATAAACCATTAATACATGGCCCTCAGCTCTTAGCAGAGCTAAAATTGGTTTGAGTAATTTTAGTAATTTTAGTAATTTTAGTGAATAATCTTGGTGCTGATGTCAGGCCATTGGGCAATGCTTTAAATTGCCATAACTGACATCCATCTAAATTTCAAATATCTTTGATCATTACCATGCATTTCACAGAATAATATGCATTTTGCAGATCTGTGCTTGCCATGTAGCAATTCTTTGTGACCAGCTGAATGGCATTTAGTTTCCATTTTGGAATGTTTCTATTGTACATAAAGGTTTAAGATTTTTCAGATCCGAAAGGATTCTACATCCACCATCCTTTTTTGTTTTGGGAAATATTTGACACAAACTGATCGTGTTGTTCTACTGACTTTTCTATTACCTCCTTTTCCGCATAAAATTTTCAATTCTCCCTTGATTCAACTTATTCTGTTCCTTTGAGAAAATCCGTGACCAGTTTGAATTATGCTGAATTGGAGGATCCAAGCGTGGAGTCAACTCAATTTTGAACCCTACAATGCTACATAAAATAAATGAATCATTTGTTATTGATTGCCATTCTTTGAGGAAGAATCGTAACCTTCCCCCTATTTGTGAGTGTGAAACATTTGTTGTGTTTCTTACTAGACCAAGCCCCCCTACCTCGGGGTTTGCCACCGGCAATTGTTGTCCCCTTCTAGTAGGCACATTGTAACCTCCACGTATCCTTGGTACAGCACGTCAACGTGTATACGAGAATGATAGGCTTGTTCCTTTTCCTGCACCAGCATTTCGCCTGTAGGGATACTGCCTTTGCACCGCTCTGCTCAGCATAGGTAATCCTTTAGCTTCCTTGCTAGATTTTCTCCAAAAAACAGATTTTAGGCATTTGTATATTGGATGGTTTGCAGAGCCTGCATACTTAGGATGAATATTTGGTGTTATTCTATTTTCACGAATACAATTTATTTCAAAGTGCGCACTACACATGAGTGCTAAGGCATTTTGTTGTAAATCCGATATAAAATCTTCATCCAATACCTCCATAGTTAATTCCTGGGGCTGATGGGAGAGTAGATAATTTATAGTCATAGCTATTTCCTCTCTCAAAGGTTCCCCTGTTACTGTGGGAACAGCAAACTTTTGTGCCAGCCTTGGAACATTTTAGCTCTGATAATGGACTCTGGTCCTGATATAAATCATCATTTGAATCTAGATATTCATCTTTATGTTGGGTAATTTCTGGCTCCCCTGTTCCAGGTAAGTCTCTGCCAGATTCCCCCTGCGCGGGCTCTCTTGTAGGCCCACGGATATGCAGCCCTGTTTCAGGTGCTGCTGGCGCTGGCTCAACTCTAAGCCAACGCTTCATAATGTTTTCTTTTGAAATTGTCGGTGCTGGCACATATGTACGGTTGTACTGTCTTTGCTCAGACATTTCTGGCACTGGCTCTCCAGTAGGCCAGCACATATATTGCCTTTTTACGGCCATTCCTGGCACTGGCTCTCCTGTAGGCCAGCACATATATTGCCTTTTTGCGGGCATTTCTGGCATTGGCTCTCCAGTAGGCCAGCACATATATTGCCTTTTTGCGGGCATTTCTGGCACTGGCTCTCCTGTAGGCCAACCACTGTAATAGCTTTGCACGGGTATTTCTGATGGCTCTCCTGTAGGCCACCCTTGTGCCTGTCCCATCCAAGGCACACCCTGTGATGGTCATATTGAATGGCGGTGCAGGCTCGAAGGGCCGAATGGCCTACTCCTGCACCTATTTTCTATGTATCTATGTATTCTATGTATGTATCCTTTATTGGCCAACACCGACCTAAATCCTCCTGTGGGAGTTCTTTGTAAATCATTTTTCCCCTCAGGAGCTCTAAGCTAGCGACCCTTGCAGCCATAATATTTTCTGCTTCAGGAGGGTATACCTCCGGGTCTGACTCATCCGAGTCTACAGGTCGGGCCGACTTTTGTCCAGCCTTGCGCCCCGCCGTCGGTGGTTTAACAGCACATTCGACCGCAACGAGAGTTAAATGGCTTCGATGCCACTGACTCCTCTGCCTGATGCCCGCTACCCTTAGAATCTGGGGTTTTACCTGCGGTGCGTCCCTGTCCTCTCCTTCCCCTATGCTCTTTTCCCGTTGTAACTTGTGTGGACCTCTACCAACACGTCTCAGCGGGAAGAAAAGCACCCTGTAAGTGAAAATGAAACCACTTACCTTCCGACTTTTACTTTAACTTTGCTTTTTACTCACCGGCTGGAGGAGCTCCTGCTCCTCCACACACGGTCATGAACGCTATGCGTATGATCGATATGACGCGTGTGCGGCTGGACGGGGTCTTCTTCACGTAGTCACTCACGTGACTCCGAAGTAAAATTACTAATTTAGTTAGTGTATTACCTCCATTTATTAACTATGGCGATAGATGTGGCCCGCCAACCGCTCACAGACATGGGTCCTGGCCCCTATGCAGAACAAGGTTGACGACCCCTGTCCTAGACGCTCCCATTACAGGAAGCTTCCTCCTCATCCATTCTATATTGGCTAGTGTCTCTTTGATCCAATTTTCTTTGTTAAAACAAGCCGTGTTAACTGATGACACCAGAGATAATGGTTTCCTGGACAGCACTGACAGATGTTCATACTGTAAGTGATAAGGGCAGAATTAGGCCAGTCGGCCCATCAAGTCTACTCCAGTCAATCTTGGTTGATGTATCTCTCCCCCCCAACCCCATTCTCCTGCCTTCTCCCAATCGCCCCTGGTACCAGATGTTTGTACGCATCTAGCTCTGGTTTCCAGTCTGACATCTGCACTCTTTGCCAGCCCAGAAACCTCATTGAGTGACTAATTAGACACAAGGAACAGCAGACGCTAGTTTGCAACAAAAAAAGAGACAAAATGCTGGAGTAACTCGGAGCCAGGCAGCATTTCTGGAGAACGTGCAAACTCTGTTTAATTTATCTCAGGAGAACTTGGAAAATGTCACCTATCCATCCATGTTCTCCACAGATGCTGCCTGACCCGCTGAGTTACTCCAGCACTCTGAAACCTCACCTATCCATGTTCTCCACAGATGCTGCCTGACCCGCTGAGTTACTCCAGCACTCTGTGAAACCTCACCTATCCTTGTTCTCCACAGATGCTGACTGACCCACTGATTAACTTCAGAATGGCAGGCAGTGACTAGTGGGGTAACGCAAGGCTCGGTGCTGGGACCGCAGCTATTTACAATATACATCAATGATTTGGATGAAGGGATTCAAAGTAACATTAGCAAATTTGCAGATGACACAAAGCTGGGTGGCAGTGTGAACTGTGAGGAGGATGCTATGAGAATGCAGGGTGACTTGGACATGTTGGGGGAGTGGGCAGATGCATGGCAGATGAAGTTTAATGCGGATAAATGTGAGGTTATCCACTTTGGTAGATAAAACAGGAAGGCAGATTACTATCTAAATGGCGTCAAGTTGGGAAAAGTGGAAGTACAATGGGATCTGGGGGTCCTTGTTCATCAGTCTATGAAAGTAAGCATGCAGGTACAGCAGGCAGTGAAGAAAGCGAATGGCATGTTGGCCTTTATAACAAGAGGAATCGAATATAGGAGCAAAGAGGTCCTTCTGCAGTTGTACAGAGCCCTAGTGAGACCACACCTGGAGTATTGTGTGCAGTTGTGGTCCCCTAATTTGAGGAAGGACATTCTTGCTATTGAGGGAGTGCAGCGTAGGTTTACAAGGTTAATTCCCGGGATGGCGGGACTGTCATATGCTGAGAGAATGGAGCAGCTGGGCTTGTACACTCTGGAGTTTAGAAGGATGAGAGGGTATCTCATTGAAACATATAAGATTGTTAAGGGTTTGGTCACGCTAGAGGCAGGAAACATGTTCCCGATGTTGGGGGAGTCCAGAACCAGGGGCCACAGTTTAAGAATAAGGAGTAAGCCATTTAGAACGGAGACGAGGAAACACTATTTCTCACAGAGAGTGGTGAGTCTGTGGAATTCTCTGCCTCAGAGGGCGGTGGAGGCCGGTTCTCTGGATGCTTTCAAGAGAGAGTTAGATAGGGCTCTTAAAAATAGCGGAGTCAGCGGATATGGGGAGAAGGCAGGAATGGGGTACTGATGGGGGATGATCAGCCATGATCACATTGAATGGCGGTGCTGGCTCGAAGGGCCAAATGGCCTGCTCCTGCACCTATTGTCTATTGTCACCTATCCATGTTCTCCACAGATGCTGCCTGACCCGCTGAATTACTCCAGCACTGTGTTTCTTTTGTAAAGTTGCAAATGGAGGGTCTACAAGACTCATCGCCCTTTTGAAAAATGTTAATTTATAAAGAAATAACTGAACAGCAGTCCGGACCTGAAACGTTGCCTATCCAATGATACTGCTTGATGCACTGTTACGCCAGCACGCTTTGTCTTTATTTTGTTTTGTAAACCAGCATCTGCAGTTTCTTGTTTCTGCAACTTTACAGCAGATTTGTATAAAGACTGTTTTGGCTTCTGGCCTGTTGCATGCTTTCAGTAAAGTTCCGCCGGGACTTTTAACGTTGGATTAAGAGGCGCAGGGGGAGGGTCGGAGGAGGGATTGGCTGGTAACATCAAGGGAGTTTTCAGTAAACGTATATAAACAGCGAAAGGACTGTCGGAAGAAGGGTGAGTCTGATGAAGGATTAAAAACCAGATCTTGTAGTCGGAGGGAATGGAGCTGGGCCAGATGCCAGAGGAATGCAGCATTGTAAATGTTCCACTCTTATGAGTAATAAAAATTAAATTAGGAACAGACCGTTTGGCCATTGAGCGCGCTCTGTTATTCAATAAGGCCGGCACGGTGGCGCAGCGGTAGAGTTGCTGCCTCACAGCACCCAAGATTCGCGTTCGACCCTGACTACGGGTGCTGTCTGTACGGAGTGTGCACGTTCTCCCCGTGGACCCGCGTGGGTTTTCTCCGGGTGCTCCGGTTTCCTCCCACACCCCAATGACGTGCAGATTCGTAGGTTAATTGGCTTCTGTAAATTGTCCCGTGTGTGTGTGTGTGTGTGTGTGTGTGTGTGTGTGGGACAGTGCTAGTGTACGGGGTGATCGCTGGTCGGCGTGGGCTGAAGGGCCTGTTTCCGCGCTGTATCTCTACACTAAACTAAACTGCATCTTCAAGTTCGAGGTGCCATTCATAGGACGGTACAACACAAGAACAGGCCCTTCAGCCCACAATGTCTGTGTTGAACACGATGCCATCTCTTGTCTGCCCGCACATCATCCATACCCCTCCATTCCCTGCATGTCCATGTGCCCATCAAGGCCTCTTTAGCACCACTATCGTATCTGCCTCCACCACCACCCCTGGCAGCCCGTTCCACCAACCACCCTCTGTGTAAAATAAACCTGCCCCGCACATCTCCTTTAAACCCTGCCCCTCGCACCTTAATGGCTCAAAGGTGTTTTATTTGTCACAAGTGCTACTCCACAGTGAGATTACTTTTGCATATGTTACACATGCGGGCACCGCCATTATTCAAAGTCCGGTCGGCCCGCACGCTCGATGTACTGGAGCAGTTCCTGCGAACCAACATCCCTCTCCTCCTCTCCTCTCGTCTCCTCTCGTCTCCTCTCCCCTCTTCTCCCCTCCTCTCCCCTCCCCTCCTCTCCCCTCCCCTCCCCTCCTCTCCTCTCCTCTCCCCTCCCCTCCTCTCCCCTCCTCCTCCCCTCTCCCCTCCTCCTCCCTCCCCTCCTCTCCTCTCCTCTCCTCTCCTCTCCTCGCCCGGCCATCTCTGCGTCCCGTGGGCGCCTCCTGGAGCCGACCTTGAAGGCGCTGGAGCCATTAGCCCGGTTCACTCTCCCACCGGCCTTTGCTCTTCGCAGCCAACGTCTCCAGCGGCCCCCTCCCGGTTACAATCAGTGTTGAACTTTTGGGTGGGTTCGTAAGTTCAAGGAGCAGAATTAGGCCATTTTGTGGATGATCGGCCATGATCACATTGAATGGCGATGCTAGCGCGAAGGGCCGAATGGCCTACTCCAGCACCTATTGTCTATTGGCCCATCAAGTCTACTCTGCCATTCAACCATGGCTGATCTATCTCTCCTTCTCAACCCCATTCTCCTGCCTTCTCCCCGTAATTTCTGACACCCGTACTAACCAATAACCTGTCAATCTTCACCTTAAGAATAAGGAGTAAGCCATTTAGAATGGAGATGAGGAAACACTTTTTCTCACAGAGAGTGGTGAGTCTGTGGAATTGTCTGCCTCAGAGGGCGGTGGAGGCAGGTTCTCTGGATGCTTTCAAGAGAGAGCATGATAGGGCTCTTAAAAATAGCGGAGTCAGGGGATATGGGGAGAAGGCAGGAACGGGGTACTGATTAGGGATGATCAGCCATGATCACAATGAATGGCGGTGCTGGCTCGAAGGGCCGAATGGCCTACTCTTGCACCTATTGTCTATTAAAAAATCCCCAATGACTTGCCCTCTACAGCCATTTGTGGCAAAGATTCACTACAGATTCACTACACTGTGACTAAAGAAATTCATATCCCCCGTAAAGGGACGTCCGTTTATTCTGAAGCTGTGCCCTCTGGTCCTGGACTCTCCCACTAGACGTCTGCCAAAACTATTTTCCCCCCGAGAATCTGAGGCATTTCTTGGGCATCATCCTCGATAAACATTCACAGTTTTGTGAACTCACCCACTGAGAGTTGTCTTGAGGCCCACTATTTTGGAAAGGAGCGAAACCACAAGCTTACAAAGGCATGACCCTCTCACTGCGAAACTGCGCACAGAATCTACAGGGCTCAGACGGTCACAGCTTTGTAGAACCTCACCACGATCTGACATCAAGGTTTCAGTCTAGAATCATCTTTGCTTTTGGCAGAAACAAGGAATTGCAGATGCTGCTCGAGAGTAGGGTCCCGGCCCGAAACGTCACCTATCCATGTTCTCCACAGATGCTGCCTGACCCGCTGAGTTACTCCAGCACTCTGTGAAACGTCACCTATCCATGTTCTCCAAAGATGCTGCCTGACCCGCTGAGTTACTCCAGCACTCTGTGAAACCTCACCTATCCATGTTCTCCACAGATGCTGCCTGACCCGCTGAGTTACTCCAGCACTCTGTGAAACCTCACCTATCCATGTTCTCCACAGATGCTGCCTGACCCGCTGAGTTACTCCAACACTCTGTGAAACGTCACCTATCCATGTTCTCCACAGATGCTGCCTGACCCGCTGAGTTACTCCAGCACTCTGTGTCTTTTTTCGGGTCCCTTCTTCACATTGATTTGGTGGGGGGGGGGGGGGGGTGGCAAAGGAGGGGGGGTTAGAAAGCTGAATAGAGAAGGGGAGACATGAACTTGGACATATCCATGTTCTCCAGAGATAGACACAAAATGCTGGAGTAACTCAGCGGGACAGGCAGCATCTGTGGAGAGAAGGAATGGGTGACGTTTCAGGTTGAGACCCTTCTTCAGACAAGGTAAATCTCCAGAGATGCTGCCTGACCCGCTGAGTTACTCCAGCACTTTTTGTCTTGTAAACCAGCACCTGCAGTTCCTTGTGTCCACATGGATATGTCCATGTTCAAGAGGTTCATCAGCAGACAGCCATCCGTGTTTCTGAACCTTCTGCTAATGAAGTTCTTTTGAAGTGTGAATCGTGGCCGTGATGTATAATAAGCCTGTGACAACCTGCATAGTCAGCGTGACAAGTTACTGGATGATCTGTGCGTCCGTGGTGTAGATTGAAGGATGATTATTGCCACCACGTTAACCTCCAAACCTGCACGTCTTTGGAGTGTGGGAGGAAACCGGAGCACCCGGAGAAAACCCTCGGGGAGAACGTGCAAACTCCTTACAGACAGCACCTGTGGTCAGGATGGAACCAACTAGTGGAAACATCCTCTCCACATCCACTCTATCCAGGCCTCATCCACCACCTGTGCTGTTCTTAATGTTTTTAATTCTTTATTTGTGTGCGTTGTCTGAGTCTCCGTGCCTGCCTCGCTGCTGCGAGCAATGTTTCTCTTTGTACCTGTAACTCACTGTACTCATGGACAGGATGATGAACCTGAACGTCAGCGCGGAAACAGGCCCTTCGGCCCACCGAGTCCGTGCCGACCAGCGATCGCCCTGTATACTAGCACTATCCTACACACTAGGGACAATCAGTAAAATTGTAAATCGTCCCTAGTGTGTGTCAGATAGCGTTAGTGTACAGGGATCGCTGGTCAGCACGGACTCGGTGGGCCGAAGGGCCTGTTTCCACGCTGGATCTCTAAACTAAACCAATTTACAATTTTTACCCAAGCCAATTAGCCTACAGACCTGTACGTCTTTGGAGTGTGGGTGGAAACCGGAGCATCCGGAGAAAACCCACGCAGGTCACGGGGAGAAGGTACAAACTCCGTACAGACAGCACCCGTAGTCAGGATCGAACCCGGGTCTCTGGCGCTGTGAGGCAGCAGCTCTACCCGCTGCCCCACCGTGCCGCCCTTACACTGTGGCCTATTTACCAAGTCACAGTTTCCCAGCCCGGAAGAGATGATTTAAAGAATCAACGCTAAAGTTGCTTCTCAATGATCCCATTGAAGTTCGCCCTCGATCTTCATGAAACAGATGATTATCTGAACTCTTCATTTATCTCTTCCTTGCGATCGGCCCATCAAACCGTCGTAGTTCTGGGCCCTGACTTCAAGTTGTGAAGTTACATCACGATCCTTTGGTGCAGTCTCCGTTTTCTTAGTTGATAATCCTCTTTTATTACCGCTAAACATCTGCATTTTGAAATAATAATTTTTCTTAAGGTTTTACTCCAGTTGCAGAATTTCAGTCTAGGGCAGACAGGAAAAGTGATGGTGAATCTGCAGAATTCATTGCCACAGACGGCTGTGGTGGCCAAGGCAGAGGGGTATTTTTAAGGCGGAGATTGATAGATTCTTGGTTAGTGCGGGTGTCTGGGGTTATGGGGAGAAGGCAGGAGAATGGGGTTAGGAGGGAGAGATAGATCAGCCATGATTGAATGGCGGAGTAGACTTGATGGGCCGATCGGTTGAGACATCTCCAGTTCAGCCGGCACCTGGTGGGAAGCTCTCTACTGCCGGTATGTGCCCACCTTGGTGGAAATAGGGACAGTGGTGAGTCTGTTCTTCCACATCTGGAGGCCAGCTTCAGTTGGTGTTGTTTCCAACGGGGTGACGCTGGTTAGGGAGCTCGTACAGGATTTTAAGTTGGGCCGAAGGGCCCGTGTCCACACTCTGTCACACTACAAAGTTTACAGGAAATGGCGGTTTGCTGAAAGACAGTCAGTTGCAGGCGAGGGTCTTGGCTCGGCCGGCCGGCCAGCCCGGCAGCATGAGGAATGTAACTCGCCGGATGTGAAGTGGAGAGATGTTGCCAAGATGTACGGAGTGCCTCTCTCCAGCCTGACTTCTACTAATTGCTTTGGACAAAGTGCAGCGCGGCCTGAATTAAACGTGGAGTGGTTCCAACTCTGATCTCATTACATCCAAGGAGTTCTTATTCCTTGTAATTCCTTATAATATTAAGAATAAGGAGTAAGCCATTTAGAACGGAGACGAGGAAACACTTTTTCTCACAGAGAGTGGTGAGTCTGTGGAATTCTCTGCCTCAGAGGGCGGTGGAGGCCGGTTCTCTGGATGCTTTCAAGAGAGAGCTAGATAGGGCTCTTAAAGATAGCGGAGTCAGGGGATATGGGGAGAAGGCAGGAACGGGGTACTGATTGGGGATGATCAGCCATGATCACATTGAATGGCGGTGCTGGCTCGAAGGGCCGAATAGCCTACTCCTGCACCTATTGTCTGTTGTCTATTTACTCCTCTATAAGATCCCCCTCAAGCCTCATTCAGGTTAGATTATCCTTGAACTTAAATCCACGGCGTTTCCAAAATCCAAATGTTGGTGTCTCTCCTGATCGACCCGCTTGACTTTAGTCTGCGGCCACAGCTAGATCCAGCTTCATCAATCACATCCACCTTCCTTCAACATTCGTGGGAAGGAACTGCAGATGCTGGTTTCAACCGAAGATAGACACAAAAAGCTGGAGTAACTCAGCGGGTCAGGCAGCATCTCTGGAGAGAAGAAATGGGTCGCGTGTCGGGTCGAGACCGTTCTTCAGACTGAGATTCAGGGGAAAAGGAAACGAGGGATATAGACGGTGATGTAGTGAGATATAGAACAAATGAATGAAAGATATGAAACGAATGAATGAATGAAACGGCCTGTCTCCTTTATCATTGTCACTTTTTTGCAAATCTTTCATTCAGAGGACTGAGTGTATGTGGCTGAGTGTACCTGTACCTGTACCTGTACCTGTACCTGTACCTGTACCTGTATGTATGTGTGTGTGTGTGTGTGTGTGTGTGCCTGTATCTGAGTGTATGTGTGTAAACTTGTGTGAATCTGAGTGTATGTGTATGCATGCGTGTGTGTACGTATGTGCGTGCGTGTCTGAGTGCCTGCATGTGTATGTGTATGTGTGAGCGGGTGTGTGCGTGCATGTGAGCATGTGTGTGCGGGCATGTGTGAGCTTGTGTCGGCGTGTGTGTGCGTGTCAGCGTGTCAGCGTGTGTAAGCGTGTGTGCGTGCATGTATGAGCGTGTGCGTGCATGTATGAGCGTGCATGTGTGTGAGTGTGTGTGTGTGCGTGAGCATGTGTGAGCGTGTATGTGTGAGCGTGTGTGTGCGTGCATGTGTGTGCATGCATGTGTGTGTAAGCGTGTGTGTGCGTGCATGTGTGCGTGTTAGCGTGCGTGCATGTGTGCGTGAGCGTGTGTAAGCGTGCATGTGTGAGCGTGTGCACGTGTATGTGTGAGCGCGTGTGTGCATGCATGTGTGAGCGTGCATGTGTGTGCATGCATGTGTGTGTAAGCGTGTGCGTGCGTGCATGTGTGTGCGTGTTAGCATGTGTGCATGCATGTGTGAGCGTGTGTGCATGCATGTGTGAGCGTGTGCGTGTGTAAGCGTGTGCGCGTGTGTAAGCGTGCGCGCGTGTCTGCTCCAGCCGACTGTGGTGAGGCGATCGGCCGTAGTGGGGCTATTTCACCACTGCTCCACATCCAGATGTGTGACACATCTGCACGCAGCTCCCTGCACCGAGCAACAACGATCCTCACACCCCTGGAGCGGCTGTAAACCTGCCTGCATCTCCAGCCAGCTGTTGGCAGTATTTATGATTTGTCACATTTCCAGCTGTGTTTTGCATGAGGGAGGGAGGGAGAGAGAGAGGGAGGGGGGGGGAGTGAAGAAGGAGGAGAGAAGAGAGGGGAGGGGGGGAGGGGGGGGGAAAGAGGATAAGGGAGAGAGAGAGGAGGATAAGGGTGGGAGGGGGAGAGAGAGAGAGAGAGAGAGGGGAAAGAAGAGAAGGGAGCGGGAGGGGGAGAGAGAGGGAGGCGAAGGAGAGGGGGTGGGTGTGCGTGTGGTGGAGAGGAGAGAAGAAAGGAATGGGCATAGGAGGTCGGAGAGAGGCAGAGGGAGGAGGGGGTGGGGGAGGGATGGGGAGAGTGTGTGGAGACGAGACAGTTGCCGGCACTTGAATTACAATCGCAGTGTTGGTGACGCTATCAGGAGGAGTCAGTGAGGAGCTGCTGACAGGAAGGTGCCCAGGTCTAGTCCATTACCTGCCGGGTCTGCAGTGATTAGCCGTCTGAGCTACAGCTGATCACTGTGTGTGTGTGTGTGTGTGTCAAGATCTGTGGAGGAAGACTTTGCCAGGAGCTAGCGCTCGCCCTGTGAGATATACAATGTGGCCGGCCGTTTACTATTTGAAAGGTAATGCCGACTCCGCTCATTCTAAGTCTTTAGTTTTTAAAAGCTTTTTTATTTGGGTCGATTTTGTTAATTGTACTGTTCCAATAACTCATGTCAGTCTCAGTGTTAACCATTTAGGTTCTGGTAAGGTCACTAAGATATCTTTGACATTAGCATAGAACATAAAACAGTGTCGACAGATGCTGCCTGACCTGCTGAGTTACTCCAGCATTGTGTGTCCACTCTGCTGTTCAATCATGGCTGATCTATCTTTCCCTCTCAACCCCAGTCCAAAGGGTCATAGTTTAAGAATAAGGGGTAAGGCATTTAGGACGGAGATGAGGAAAAACCTTTTCGCACAGAGAGTTGTGAGTCTGTGGAATTCTCTGCCTCAGAGGGCGGTGGAGGTTGGTTCTCTGGATGCTTTCAAGAGAGAGTTAGATAGGGCTCTTAAAGATAGCGGAGTCTGGGGATATGGGGAGAAGGCAGGAACGGGGTACTGATTGGGGATGATCAGCCATGAACATATTGAATGGCGGTGCTGGCTCGAAGGGCCGAATGGCCTACTCCTGCACCTATTGTCTATTCTCCTGCCTTCTACCCGTAACCTTTGACATCCTGTTATCAGGCAACTGAACCATTCTACCACAACTGGAGAGCAGTCCTGAACTACTATCTACCTCTTTTGAGACCCTCAGACTACCTTTGATCGGGCTTTGCTGGCTTTATTGTGCACTAAACGTCATTCCTGTTATTCCCATTATCACGGAACTGCAGATGTTGGTTTAATCTGTAGATAGACACAAAAAGCTGGAGTAACTCAGCGGGACAGGCAGCATCTCTGGAGAGAAGGAATGGGTGATGTTTCGGGTCGAGACCCCCTTCCCTTCTGTCTGAAACGTTACCCATTCCTTCCCTCCAGAGAAGCTGCCTGTTCCACAGAGTTACTCCAGCCTTTTGTGTCTATATTCCCTTTATCCTGTCTCTGTACACTGTGGATGGCTGGATTGTAATCATGTGTTGTCTTTCCGCTGACTGGATAGCACGCAACAAAAAGCTTCTCACTGTACCTCGTTACACGTGACAATAAACTAAACTGAACTCAACTCATCCTTACTAGATACTGGTAAAACAATCTGCATCCTGACATTGAACAAAGAGTAATCTTTGTTACAGAGTGCTGGAGTAACTCAGCGGGTCAGGCAGCATCTGTGGAGAACATGGATAGGTGACGATTCACAGAGTGCTGGAGTAACTCAGCGGGGTCAGGCAGCATCTGTGGAGAACATGGATAGGTGACGTTTCACAGAGTGCTGGAGTAACTCAGCGGGTCAGGCAGCATCTGTGGAGAACATGGATAGGTGACGTTTCACAGAGTGCTGGAGTAACTCAGCGGGTGCGGCAGCATCTGTGGAGCGAAGGAAATGGGCAACCTTTCGGGCCGAAACCCTGAAGGAAATAGGCAACGTTTCGGGCCGAAACCCGGAAGGATTTCGGGCCAAAACGTTGCCTATTTCCTTCGCTCCATAGATGCTGCCGCACCCGCTGAGTTTTTCCAGCATTTTGGTCTACCTTATCATTTATAGTGTGGTTCCGTATAGCTTACAAAGCACTGAAGTACACTGTGCCAGAGTAACTCAGCGGGTCAGGCAGCATCTGTGGAGAACATGGATGGGTGACGTTTCTGGGTCAGGTCCCTTCTTCAGAAATTCTGAAACGCGACCGGCCATGTTCTCCAGCGATGCTGCCTGGCCCACAAAATTACTCCAGCACTTTGAGTTCTTCTTTTGTAAACCAGCATCTGCATTTCCTTGTTTCTACAGGATGCCAGCTTAAACTAATCCCCTCTGCCTGCATGTGATCCATATCCCCCCATTCCCTGCATCTCCATGTTCCTGTCTAAAAGCCTCTTAAACACCACTATCGTATCTGCCTCCACCCCCACCACCACCACCCCTGGCAGCGCGTTCCAGGCACCCAGCACCCTCTGTAAAGTTGAATTGAATGTTTTGGATTTTGATAGAACTGGCCTTTAATTATCTATGGCAGCACGGTGGCGCAGCGGGTAGAGCTGCTGCCTCACAGGTTCGATCCTGACCTCGGGCGCTGTCTGTGTGGAGTTTGTACGTTCTCTTTGACCTTGTGGGTTTCCTCCTCCGGGTGTCCTCCCATATCCTCAAAATGTGCGGGTTTGCAGGTTAAATGCCCCTAGTGTGTAGGGAGTGCAGGGTAAATGGGATAACATAGTACTAGTGTGAATGGGTGATTGATGCTTAGCATGCCTCTGTGGGCCGAAGGGCCTGTTTCTATGCCGTATCGCTCTCTAAACCAATACTTTCTGCAGAGTTTCTGGACCTCAGTCTCTTTCTGTAGCAGCTTTGTGTTATATTAGCCTTCATCAGTCTGGGTTATTAAGTATATTAGAAGGTAGAATGGTAAGGGTCTGTCCCACTAGGCCATTTTTTTCGGCGACTGTCATAGTCGTAGCAGGTCGCTGAAAAACCCAGTGACTGGACCTCCCTTACGGCAATGTCTACGACAACCTACCACCTAGTCGTGTTCAAGCTACGGCAAGCTACCGACAACCGGCAACCCATTGGGACGTCCACCTACGACCACACCTACGACAACCTATGTCCACCCGCGACAAGCTACGACAACGTAAGACAAATCAGTCGCCAGTACCTGTCGCCGGTTGACGTAGGTAGTCGCCCAATGGAATTCACCGAAGTCAGCACTGGCGACAACCTAGGACAGCACCTAAGTCAGGAGAAGACAAGCTTACGCTCATTGGCGTCAAACCCACTGTCGTCTACAATTTTTGAACGTTTCAAAATCCAGCGGTGACCAGAAAAACGGCCACGACTCTTTGGGCGACTGAGGGAGACGACTCACAACCGTCCAGGCCTCATCCCGGGGACCGTGTGTGGCGACAGCCTAGTTGCCAGTTGTCACCTAAAAAATTGCCTAAGTGGGACAGGCCCTTTACGTTCCAGTGGTACAAGATGTTGTTGAGGCCGTATTGGGTTTAATTCTGGTCGCCCTGCTGTAAGAAAGATGTTATTAAGCTGGAGAGAGTGTAGAGAAGATTTACACGGCTGTGTCCAGGCTGGGACTTTATTCCTTGGCGGGCAGGAGGCTGAGGTGCGATGTTAACAAGGTTTATAAAATCATGAGGGGAATATATAGGGTGAATGCACTGACTCTGTGATCCAGGGTTGGGGAACCAAGAACCAGAGGGCATAGGTTTAAATTGAGAGGGGAAAGGGTCTGTACCACTTGGGCGTCATTTACGCGACATCCTAAAAATTAGTTGGCACCTCATGTGGTGAGGCGTGGTGGCGTATGCAATAA